>JANQBM010000002.1:31715187-31727972 GCA_025594535.1 Erythroxylum domingense
TGCATGAAGCTACATACTATCCATAAATAAACTTAAACTTAACCTATTCTTGATTCTATCTAACTAGAAAAACTAAGATTTATGCAAATCTAAAGAAAACACCATCCTCTTATTCTTCTTCTTTCTTTCTTCATCTTCATCTTAAAACCTACTTCTTTCTACTTCTTTCTTCATTTTCTTCACATAAAACCTTCTTTTTCTACTTGCTTAATCTATTTAAACAAGAAAAACTAAACAAGGAACTCACCTAAGCTTTTCCTTCTTCTTTCTCTCTTTCTTCTTCCCTTTCTTTCTCCTTCTCTCCTTCTAGGTTATTCCATGACTCTCCCTTCTTTTCTTTTCTTTTCCTTCACTCTCACGACTCCTTCTCTTCTTTCCTACACACTCACAACTCCTTCTTCTTTTGTCTTATTCATTTAAGACAATCCTTTTTGAGTTTCCAATTTTGCCCTTCCTTATTCATGAAATTCCTACTAACTCCTCCTTCCAATTCATACCACCTTACAAAATTTATAATATACCATATTAAACTCCAAAAATTCCAAATTCATAAATTCTAATTTATTTTCATGCATAATAATTTAATAAAATAATTAAAATAAAATAAAAATGTAAAAATCCTAAAAGCGGGATCCAACAAAACATCTTGACACCGGTTCAGAGGTGACATTGATGCCGACGACTCAGGTTAAATGTACTATCTTGTTTTTATTGTTTCTTTCTCTCATTAGAAATTGATTGTGTTATTCTATGTTAATTGATATGGGTTTTGTGTATCGATAATCAGATTTTTGTTATTGTTCGGTTATTTATGTATGAACCCATTGGGTATTGTGAAATGATGATTGTAATACATTCATTGAATAATTTAATTGCATACCCATTGCTAGAATTTCGATATAATTTGTAATTATTATGTTGAAATTCATGTATAACGAATAATGATTCGTAATCATTAGAGATAACATGACCTAGGTTAAATGACGCATCGTATGTGATTGTTGCATTAATTAATCAGTTTTCCTAATTCATAATGCTATTGCCTAATTAAATCTAGAGATCGTATCGTAGGTTATTCGGTGATTAGGTTTAATTAATGATCATATCTTGATTAAACAAAACCTAAGGAAAAACTCGGGTTAATTATTAACACACAATTAATAATTTCTAGGAGAGGTTTGAGAACAACAAATCAATGAAATATGCTTAATTAGGTGTAGGTCGAGATTGATCTAAAGAACCGGGTCCCTACCTAATTCCCCATTTTTATCATTTTTGCATGTTTTCTTTAATTTGTTTTTATTAGATTTATTTTATTTTATTTTCTTATTCCAAAATCCAAAACCCCCCTGTTAAACCTAAACACCAGTTAATTTCATTTCATAAACTTTACACACAGTCTCTGTGAGATCGACCTAGACTCACCACTATTACAGTAGTAGTCTAGTTATTTTATTTTGACTAGCGTTATGACGAGCTATTAATAACTAAAGTGAGTATCTTAAGCATTTTCATATCATTAATTACTAAGTGTTATTGACTAAATAAATAATCAATTAAGCACATATCAACTATTAAAGAATTTCAACACCACATCAGTAACCAAATGCTTCAACAAATTTCATGACTAACGAAAAAATAGAGCCTTGAAACCATTTATTCCTAGAGTTTTATTTGGATGAAGAGCAATGAAGGCTTTCTCCACTTCATAATCTATAATAAATTTGAATCAACTGAAGAAATTTTATTAGTAATAAATTATTGTAACAATTGAACTGAGAATTGGTAGTTTGATGAGAGTCTAAAGAACTTATTGAAACGATCATAAATGGTCTCTATAAGATCAAACTAAATTAAGATAACAAACTCACCATGCATTGTAAAAGAAGTAATTATATTATGATTCCTTCTTAAGTTCACAAATTTACAGGCAAAAGTAGTACCTCTGTCTCCATACTTAGGCCATTGAATCCTCAATCTCTGCATGAAGAAAGAACAGTTAATCTCAACTAATTGCATATATTTAAATAAAGCCTTTCTCTATTCATATTGTAACAAGATATTAGGAGGATCTTGACAAAACATTTGTTGCACCTTGTCCAGTTTATCTTTAGCTGATGTAATAGTAATTATTCTTTTTTAGTAATTTAAGATACCGTTTAGTTTCATTTTATTTTTTGTTGTAAATTTTAGTTTCATTTATTTAGTTTATATGTTTTTCAAATAAAAATTTAAATAGAAATTTAAATCCAAATAATGAAATTTTTACTAAAATAAAAATGAGAAATCAAAAAATAATTTGCAGAATGACCTATTCTAAGATAATTTTTGACTTAAAACAAACGGGTCAACCTTACCTGTGAATGGCCACATTTGATTCGGCAACATAGTTGGGCATAGTAAGTTTGGGCCCAATTGACTGATGGCCTTAGTTACTCGTTTGATGGTGGTGTTTTCGCCATTTGCTTTCTTCCTCTAGTCTATTTCCTAATTTAGGAGGAAGACTGGGGTCCTATTACGTCTTGTGTTTTTCGGGAGAAAGAGAGAAGATGCTAGAGAAGATCGGATTGCCGGCGAAGCCGTCGTCGAGAGGGAATAATTGGGTGCTGGACGCCACTCATTGTCAGGGCTGCACTTCTCAGTTCACCTTCATCAATCGCAAGGTTAATCTTTTCTCTTTGTCTTTTTTGTTTTACTTTTTCTTTTCTTCTAATCCGCCTCTTTGTTTTTTTTCTATACCCGTGTCTCAATATTTGTTCTTTTGTGCAAATAAACTTTGATCCTCATCTGGGTCTTCTGATTTATCTATTTTTGAAACTTGTCCATATGGTTGATCAGGAAACAGGGAGATTTTGAGTGAATTTTGTGATCACTCACTTTCTTTTTTTCTTTTAAGTCTTCCTTTCTGTTTGCTTAAAAGTATTGGGATCATTTCTGCTAGTTCAAACTCTTGATATAAGAGTTGACCAACTGTTTATGGTTTTGAGGGATGGGTTTGCAGCATCATTGCAGAAGATGTGGGGGTTTGTTCTGTGGAACCTGTACACAGCAAAGAATGATTTTACGTGGTCAAGGTGATTCACCTGTGCGTATTTGTGAACCTTGTAAAAAGCTAGAAGAGGCTGCACGATTTGAGTTGCGATATGGACAAAGGAACAGGGGTGCGAGAGGTATATTTTTCTTCTGCATGTTTATGTGTTGCACAGTTGTGAAATATGCAGGCATGACAAACATACGCCACAAACCATTTTTATTCTGAAGGGTGCATCTGGAGCACCTTTTCTGCAGATTACATTTATTTAACTGTTACTATATTCTGTTAGGAAGTTCAAAATTAATGTCAAGGAATGAGGACGAATTGTTGAATCAGATTCTGGGCAACGACGGAATGGAAACCTCTTCATCTGGACCACACCAGAACACTGATATGGTTTCTGGCATTCATAGGGTGGGTAGCAGTGATTTGTGCTCGAATAATCAGGAAGTTACTGTGTTTGATGCTAGGAGAGAATTACCTAGGAGTCATTCTGTTGGAAAACCCAATGAAGTGCATACTGAGTTAGGTTCAATTAGTCCCGGAGAATTACGTCAACGAGCTCTGGAAGAAAAGAAGATGTATAGAATTCTAAAAGGTGAAGGAAAGTCCGAGGAAGCTCTAAAAGCCTTTAAAAGAGGAAAAGAGCTTGAGAGGCAGGCAGATGCTTTGGAGATGTCTATTAAGAAACAACGTAGGAAAGGTTTGTCTTCTGGCAATAAGGCTGAGGATCAGGGTAAAGCTGGTACTAAAGAATCTGCTGAGAGGTGCACACCTCTCACTGCAGTGGGTAAAGACAAAAATGACTTATTCTCTGAACTTCGAGAGTTAGGATGGTCTGATCAGGATCTCCATGATGCTGATAAAGAATCAGCGAAAATGAGTTTGGAGGGGGAATTGTCTTCTCTTCTTGGTGGAACTTCCCAAAGTAGTAACCGAAATATTGGCAGTGGTGGCAATGGTAAGACCCAGGTTATGGAACATAAGAGAAAGGCTCTCTCACTGAAGCGTGAAGGCAAACTTGCAGAAGCTAAGGAAGAGTTGAAAAAGGCAAAACTTTTGGAAAAACAGCTCGAGGAAGTGGAGCTCTTGGGTCCGGATGAAGATTCTGATGATGAAATAACTACTTTAATCCGCAGTATGGAGAATGATAAACACGAGGAATTGCTTGTTGGGTACAAGCTAGATGATGATTTTAATATTGATAAGGTTGTTGGGCCAACTGATAATTTTGTCTTTGATAATGACCCGGAAGTTACAGATGACGATCAGATTGACCCAGAAATTGCAGCTACATTGCAGTCATTAGGTTGGGTTGATGATTTTGATGGCTTAGATAGTGCAATCTCTCAGTCTATCATTATTGACAAGGAAGTGCTGCAGAGGGAAATTCTTTCATTGAAGAGAGAGGCAGTCAATCAAAAACGGGCTGGAAATATGGAAGAGGCAATGGTCCATCTTAAGAAGGCCAAGCTGCTTGAGAAAGAAGCTGAAGACCTGAAATCTCAAGACAAGTCAATTTCAGAGCGTCCTTCTGTTTATAACAAAGGTTCTACTTCTCAAAATATTAACACCAAGAATGATGTTAACTCCAAACTTGCACCCAAAAGTAGATTGATGATTCAGAAAGAGCTTCTGGCTTTGAAAAAGAAAGCTCTTTCTTTGAGAAGGGAAGGAAAATTGGATGAGGCGGATGAGGAACTTAAGAAAGGTAAGTCCCTTGAACAACAGCTTGAAGACATGGACTATCCTTCAAAGGTTAATGCTCAACACGTGACTATTGGTAGTCCTGCTTTGGCATATGAGCATCCTGATATTTCTGAAAAGGTACCAATTCAAGAAGGAGAAGAGGATGTGACAGAGCAAGATCTGCATGACCCAACTTATCTTTCAATTCTTACGAACTTGGGTTGGCAAGATGAAGATAATCAGCCAAAAAATTGTACAGTTAATCCTTCTAAAGAAAATGATAATCGTTCTATGAGAAATAGTGAGTCCTTGGTTTCGAAGGCCACATTGGGTGCTCCATTGAAAACGCCAAGAAATAAAGCTGAGATACAGAGGGAACTTTTAGGCTTGAAAAGAAAGGCTCTTACGCTCAGACGTGAAGGAAAGATTGATGAAGCAGAGGAAGTACTTAGTATGGCAAAGCCATTAGAGGCCCAAATGGCAGAGTTGGAAGGATTAAAGAAAGAAATTCAGTATGAACCTCACATCACCGAGGAAGAATTCATTAGTCCCATTAAAAGTGTAGCAGGGGAAGGGGATGTAGAGGATTTCACAGAAAAAGACACGCAAGACCCAGCTCTTCTATCCATGCTAAATAATTTAGGCATGAAGAATGAAGAGCATGAACCTCTTCCTCCTCAAGGAAAGGTACTTATATCAGGTTCTGTTAGTTTTATGCCTACTGACCAGTCTGAAGTTCCTTCGTCTTTCAGCACCTCAGCTGGAAGACCGAGAAATAGAGGGGAAATCCAAAGAGAGCTCCTGGGCCTGAAGAGAAAGGCACTTGCTCTTAGGCGTGAAGGAAAAACTGAAGATGCTGAAGAATTGTTAAAGAATGCCAAGGTATTAGAGTCCCAAATGGAAGAACATGATGGCCCAAACAATGGGATTCTGCCAAATCCTCATAAAGTTGAGAATCCTGGAAGCACTGAATCATTTTTAATTAAAGAACAGGAGAAGAATGCTAAGAATGCAGTGGAAATGACTGGAAAATCAGACTTGATAGGAGTTGCTCAAAATAAAAGAGTAGTTAATTCTTTCATAAACGCTTCTACACAAGTTGGAATTGAAGAGGATGTTCAAACCAGCAAAGAAGAGCCACTGGTTAATTTAGACGAGAAACTAAATCCTTCTGGTGCAAATTCTGTGTACGCATCACTAAACAACCAAAATCCCCTTCACCCGGAAGTTTTGGCTCGTAAGAAGAAGGCAGTTACTTTAAAGAGAGAAGGAAAATTGGCAGAGGCTCGCAACGAACTCAAGCAAGCAAAGTTAATTGAGAAACATCTGGAAGAACAGATCCCTCACTCTGAATCTGGCAAGCATGATGTGCCGTCATCAATGTCTAGCGCTCCTCTTAAACAGAAGGAACCTGGCACTTCAGATTTGGCTCCAAAACCATTGTCTGGGCGCAACGCTCCTCTTAAACAGAAGGAACCTGGCACTTCAGATTTGGCTCCAAAACCATTGTCTGGGCGCAACCGCTTCAAGTTGCAACAGGAGGCCCTAAGCCACAAGCGACAGGCCATGAAACTACGAAAAGAAGGTCAGATGGACAAAGCAGAGGCAGAATTTCAGTTGGCCAAGGCTCTGGAATCGCAGTTGGAGGAATTTACATGTCAAGATTCCTCAAATTCTTCAGTCCACATGGCAGAACCTGTAGATAATTTGGGTGTTGAGGATTTTCTTGATCCTCAACTTTTATCTGCCCTAAAAGCTATTGGAGTTGTAGAAACTAATGCTGCATCTCAAGGTCTAGAGAGAACACGGCCTGCCCCGAAAGCTATTGGAGTTGAAGATGCTATTGTTGCATCTCGAGGGTCTGGTAAGATGAGCCCTCTAAACAGTGAAAATCCTAACCCGGAAAGAATTCAGTTAGAAGAGCAGATTAAGGCAGAAAAGGTAAAAGCAGTGAGTTTGAAACGTTCAGGAAAGCAAGCTGAGGCCTTGGATGCATTGCGGCGATCCAAATTGTTGGAAAAGAAACTAAATTCCCCGTCTGCGAATTGAGGAATAAAAGATGTTTCAAGATTATTCACCTTCAAATTGTCAGATGAGGCCTTTTGAAAGAAGATTGTATGAATATACTTGACATTCTTTGTGTCATTGTGTAGCAAAAATATTGATGGTGAACTTCAATATTGTTTGTAAGTTGTAGCAAATATAGGATTGTACAGTGAATTCTCTTTTCAATTTGACATGGGATTGTCGAAGTGGACGGCTGGCCTCTCCAGTTCTTGATTGGTAACGATGATGGCATGTTACACGCTACGAATTTATCTTTAAGATACTGAAATTTTACACCTTTTCAGTTTGTCGTAAATTTCCTAGGTTGACAGGCATGCAGAGTGCCTTGTTTTTCTTTCGTTAGCCACTGTCTTGGTTCCAAGGAAGCTTTGCAAAGTTCACGATACAACAGCCAGCTTAACAATTAATCTAGCTCATAAAATCATTAGATAGAGGGGGTATAAAAAAAAGTCAGCAGCTGGAAATATTAAACACCAAAAAGCTATTAAAATAGAGGGGTATAAATAAAAGTCAGCAGTTGGAAATATTAAACACCAACAAAAATCAAGTCTTCTTTATTTTTCTCTTAATTTTTTCATCCGGTAAGTTTGCAAATGTATCATTTCTCTCTTGCATGTGAAACTTTTTTCATTTGTTTTCTCATTTTGTTCGTTTTATAGGAAATTGTGAGAAAATTGTAGAGCTTTAACAACCCTAAAATTATCCAAACCCCTAACACATAGATAGAATTTCAGCTATAATTACATGCCTTTTATTGTGATTTTTAATTATCCTACACTAGTTTATAGTTGAATTTTATGTTGTAATTTTTTAGGAGAATAAATTGAAGTCATGGAAGGAGATAAAAATAAAGAAAGGTGACTCAAAAATTAAGAAAAAAGAAAAGAGGTAGGAGAAGAGGAGAGGGTGAAGAAGAAGGTAATTTTGGAAATTTGAAGTTGTATTAAGGAACAAAATAAGAAATGCAAAAATTTTAAGAGTAATATTGGAATTTACTTCTAAGAAAGGTATTTTTTTTTTGTATTAAAGTGAGGGCAAAATAAGACTTTTAATAGTTAAAAATATTTTAGCAATTATGTTGGTTAGGTCAATAAGGATAGTTTTTATAATTAAGAAGAAAGTAGAAAAAGGAATAATGTTAGATTATTAACTGTAATTAGGTTGAAATTTATTCTAAAATTAGTCTGATAAAATTTTGTAATCTCTAAGTCCAAAGAGCATATTAAGGAGTAAATTGTACTATCAATTAGCTAAATATAAAATTCAGATAAAGATAATCTTAGTCTGTACTCTTAAAATAGTGTATTGTTTTGTTATTAATAAATTGTTTTACAACGAATTATATTTTGAATTAATCATTAATTAAATTAAGGGTAATTAGTTACATATATGAATTATGTTTATTTATTTCACAAATAATTAACAAAATACAAGGTATTTCACTTTCATATTTTATTTCGTATTATAATGTGTATTGCTTGTTAATTTGGCAAAATAGAGACTGACTAATAATAGGTTGTGAATAAATGGTGTAAATCGAGAATTTGAAGCTTGCTTAGTATAGGCTACATTCGATGATCATATATTGATAGATTGTTTAAATATGAAAGAGTGATGACTAGGTATCTGTCCGTAGAGCAAGTATCGGGGCCATCATGAGTCTAGAGGATGTCTTGTGCCAATGGCTAGGTATCGAAGTAGTACCGGGATATCTTGAGTGTTGGGGATATCCTGTGTTGATGGCTAGGTACTGGAGTTGTATCTAGTACCAAATTAGATTGAGAAATTAAGGTACCATGTGTCGATATTTATACATCTAATTATGTTTTCACTTAATGAAAGATTATGATGAGTATAGATGAGCTAGTAAACCATGGAATGTAAGCCTACTAGGTTAAGCACAACCTATACAATTTAGTTAATTATGAGATAAAACATAAATGGCAGTAATAAAATAATATTAGTCTTAATCATTGCTGACATAGTATGACACCATTCGTGGAGCTGAGAGCGTTAGACGTGAGATTGGAGATTAATTATGTGAGTGATTTATTAGTGACATTATAGTTTCAACTAGATTTGGGAGATAAGATTAAGGAGGCACAAGTCAAGGATTATTATCTGGGGCACATAAAAGAGAGAGTGTTACAGAGTAGGGGCACTAACTTTTTAGTAAGACAGAAGGAGTGTTAGTGATTAGGAGGCGAGTTTGTGTGCTAGATGCAGATGGATTACAAAAGGAGATTTTCAAGGAAGCTCATTATGCATCATATGCTAGGCATCTTGGTACTATAAAAATGTATCAAAACATGAGATCTTATTACTGTTGGCCAACACTAAAGAAAGATGTAGCAGAGTTTGTGTCGAGGTGTTTCACCTGTTAGCAGGTTAAGACAAAGCATTAGGCAGTAGTAGGAAAATTAAGATCCTTGGTTATTCCATTGTAGAAGTGGGAGAAAATTATAATGGACTTCATCGTAGCATTGTCGAGGACCAAATGTAGACATGATTTAGTTTAGGTGATTGTGGATAAGTTGACTAAATCAGCTCATTTCTTACCTTACAATAGATAGAATATTTGGACAAACTTGCCAAGTTGTATGTTGATGATAATGTGAGGTACATAGTTTCAATGCCTATTGTCTCATATCGAAATCCACAGTTTGCTTTCGATTATGTATTAGTTTACAGATAGCTTTGGGGACTAAGTTAAATTTTGAGTACTGCATTTCACCCTCAATCATATGGATAATGAGAGTATACTATTGAAACAATGTGGGATATGATGAGAGCTTGTTTGTTAAACTTTAAGATGATTGTGATAGATATCTATATTTGATAGAGTTTGCGTATAACAATAGTTATCACTCTATCATTAATATGGCATCATTTGAGGCATTATATGGCAGGCAATGTAGAGATTCAATATGTTGGGATATAGAGGGTGGTAGATTGTTAGAGAGACTAGAGTTGGTTTAGGAGACGATAGAGAAAATAGGGATAGTAAGGCAATGCTTAAAGGCAGCTCAAGATCGACAAAAGAATTATGCTGATCAACATCATCGGGAGATGGTGTACAATATTGGAGATATGGTATTTCTACAGGTATCACCTTAGAGGAAAATTTTGAGGTTTGGTAAGAGAAGGAAGATCAGTCCCAGATACATTAGGCTATAAGAAATTGTATAATGTGTGGGACCGTTAGCCTACAAATTAGCATTACCAGCAAAATTATCACAGATTCATGTTGTGTTTTATATCTCAATATTGAAATGGTGTCAATTGGATCTTAGCCATATTAAATCAAGGCTTGAGATCAAAGTTATAAATGATATGACTTGTAAAGACGAGTTAGTGGAGATATTGGAAAGACAGAATATGAAATTAAGGAGACAGAAGATTTCGATGGTGCGAGTTTTGTGGAGCCATCATCATTTTCTAAGAGAGGCGACTTGGGAGGTACAAAACGAAAGTATCCTCATTTGTTTTAATCCTTAAGTACACAATTTAATTTCAAAGAAAAAATTCTTTTAAAAGAGGGAGAATTGTAAAGCCCATCAAAGGAATCCACTTCTTTTTACTATTTTAGAAAAGTGAAGTGGATCCATCCAAATCTAAAAGATGTCAAACATTGAATCTAATATGATAAACTTTGATTTAATGAATATCGCAAGAACATATATATTGCACTTGGTTTTTTTTGGTGATATATATAAAAATTAAAGCACATATATATTACACCATTTTTTCTTTCGTTATATCTATCAAAATTAAAGTGACATAAGAATATATTTTCTTTCATTATAGTTAAAATAATTTAATTGATGTATAAATTTAATTTATGACTAATTAATATTAAAAAAATATAAGGAATGAGAATATTTTAAGAACATTTAACAATGGAGTTCTATTACTAACCTTTAATAATGTCTTTTAGTTTAAATTAAATATAAATTACCATCTTTACTTTAAGATTGATTTAATAAAAATAAATAAATTTTTGTTATTTTAAATTTTATTATTATGACTTAAAAATATGGTTAACAAAAAATTATAAATTATACAGTATAATATATTAAAAGAATATTTTGAAAATTTTATAAATTTAAAAATTATTCAAAACGGTATTATAAGTACGAATACTGATAGTATCCTTGCCTTAAATCTTAAATGGTCCACTGTGCCAAATACTGACAATAACTTCACTCTCCTTTCCACTGAGCTCTCACCATACTTGCATGCATAATCTAGAGTTGAGATTACCTTCATGAGTTAAAGATTTACCAAGGATACCTGGGGTAGTGTACTGATCAGATCCTCCTTAAGCTGTCGTAAGTGTTCCTTACCTATATTTCTTTGTGTTGATATTGGTGATATTATGTTGTAACTAAATACAAAGCAAAGAATAAAGAGCTAATGAAGAGCAGACTTGCAAAGGACGGCGTCAGAGAGGAGGCAGTGCTGCGGTAGAGAAGAGTGGAGGCCTGTGGTGAGGAGACACTGCCGAAAAGAGAGTGGAGAGATCACTGAGGAGATAATCAATTGACAGAGAGGAGAGTTTTATAGACAGTGATGTAACAGTGAAGAGTTCGGTGAAGAGTGAAGACAGCGGTGAGATAGGCGTTGAAGAGCCCTCGCTCTCGAAGATCGATAACTGATAGGATTAGATTTTAGGAAAAATTAAGCTTTTTGGAATTTGGTCCTGGAACTTCTTAAATTTTTTGTTTCAAAGTGATAACTTACTAGTATTTTAGTATCGATCAATACTGGTCGGTACCATTTGTTTTGGCCAGTACCGGCTGATATTGGTATCTGGTATGAAATTATAGCTTCTAGTACTATTTTCTGCCGTATTGATCAGTACTAAACGAAATAGTATGTTAGACTCTAATAGTGTATTTGATACTTTTAAAATAGAGAGAAGAGAAGAGTAACTAGCCAATTTGTTTGTATTATTAACTCTGCATTTCCTTTTACATAACATATTATTACAACTCTTTTTATAAGCCTAAACATCATATAAAAACTTTAGAAATTCATATAACAATAAATAAAAAAACAAAATTCTAAACAACACAGTTAATTCTGACCATCTTTCACTAAAACAATCATAACATTTTAAAAAGAAGTACAAATGGCTTTAAACTTTCAATAACTGAAACTAGACTTAAATTACTTTAAATCCATAGGTTACACGCCTACAATGACCAACTTTTGTCCTTTCAAATTATCTCTTAAATCAGCATCAAATTCTATCCATTGCAAGCACTTTAACTATTGGATCATATTAAGTTTAGATTTCCAACATCCCTCCTTATACTTAATTATTTTCTTTCTTGCATCGCTAAAACTTCTTGCATTTGTTGAAGATTTTAATCAATAGTGGTTTTGTCAATATATTCGCTACTTGATCACGACTCGCCATGTGATTCATCTCCACATCACCATCTTGCACGTGATCCCATATGAAGTGAAAACGCACATTAATATGCTTGCTCCTGTCATGATTCACCGAATTCTTTGCCAATTCAATCAGTAACTTATTATCCAATAGAATTTGTATTGGCTTCTCTTGAGCAAAGTTCATCTCCTTTAGTAGCTTACGCAGCCACAAGGAGTGACATACGTATGAAGATACGGCAACATATTCTACTTCACGGGTTGACAAAGTAATTATAGGTTGTTTCTTTGAAATACATGTAAATGTCATGCTTCCCATGAAAAATGCAAAACCCATAGTGCTCTTTCTATTATCCATATCTCCACTCAAATCATTATCAAAATATCCAACAAGATCAAACTCATTAGTAGGAGAGTAAAATAAGCGATGAGATAATGTACCTTTAATATAACGAAGAATTCATTCTATGGCTTTCCACCATGTACCAGCTTGCCAAGGCAACTCCATATACAATATCTGTAACAGCCCAGACTACCCGCTTGCAGATATTGTCCGCTTTGAGCCTCGGCCTCTCGGGCCTCGCGCTCTCACGGT
>JANQBM010000002.1:31728072-31740711 GCA_025594535.1 Erythroxylum domingense
CTCGGTCCTTACATTAAAAGGCGCCTTTTAATGTAAGGACCGAGGACGCGGGGCCCAAGTCCTCGGTCCTTACAATATCCGGCCTTATGCATGTAAGATAACGTAAACTTCCAACCAAACTTCTATACAATGTTGCGACAACTACCTTGCCTTCATTATATCAGGAGAATTTCATACCACTCTCAACTGGGGTGCATACAGGCTTACAATCTTCCATTTTAAACTTCTTTAAAATCTCCTTTTCATATGCTTCTTGAGACACAAAAATTCCAAATTTATCTCGTCTCACTTCTAATATGAGAAAATAAGACATGAAACCTAAATCAATTATCTCAAACTCCTTTGTCATTTCCAACGTAAACTTCTATCATTTACTTATTATTTCCAATAAAAATTAAGTCATCTACATACAAGGCCACCAATAAGATGTCATCTTTTCGTACATTCACATACAGCGCGTGTTAATATGGACACAAACTTGCACTCCATAAAATATGCATCTATTCGGGTGTTCTATGCCTTTACTGCTTGCTTTAACACGTACAACGCCTTTTTAAACTTCAACTACTTGTTCTCCTTATCGACTTTTACATATCTAGGGGGTTGCTCAATGTAGACCTCTTTTTGAAGCACTCCATTTAGGAATGTCAACTTCACATCCATTTGAAAAATGTTCCATTTGTTTTGATCATCCAATGAAATTAGTAGCCGAATTGTTTTCATTCTTGTAACTAGGGCAAACACTTATGCATAATCAATCCTGACTCTTTGCTTGCATCTCTTCTCCACTATTCTTGCCTTGTATCTCTCAATTTTGCCTTGCGCATTCATCTTCTTCTTATAAACCCACTTCACACTAATGGGCTTATAAGTCTCGGGTAATTTTGCAAGTTACCAAATATCTTTCTTCTCAATTTGCTTTCATCTCCTCTTGCATCGCAACTTGCCATTTATCATCTTTTACGACTTGCTCGAATGTGATGTTCTTCATATCAGCCAAAGGACACACTAAGTATAATTAATTTATCACCTCGTATAGGTCTCATAAGCTTCTTATTTTTGGACCATAAATATTGATATGAACCAATTCAAGCACCTTGTTAGCGTGATATCTTTCTTCTTTTGTAAATGAATTCCTTGTAACTTTTCTTAACACACAACCTTCATAAAACTTATCATAGTGGTCTATGTTTGGCATACCATTCACCACTCTTTTATTTGCCAGTTGTTTCAAACTACCAAAATAAAGGTGCCCAAACTGCAAATGTCATAACCAAGTTTTATCCTCTACATAAGCCTTTAAACATCTTGCTTGAACATTCACCAAGTTAATCTTAAACCTGTAGTTTTTGGTCATTTCTACTTGGGATAACAACCGGTTATTTTGGTCCCTCAAATAAAGCATTCAATCTTTCATAAAAACTGTGTAACCATGTTCCAATAATTGACCCAAACTCAAAATATTGCTCCTCATATCTGGGACATAATAAATGTTAGGAATAAACCTCTCATTTCCATCTTTACATTGAATAAAAATTTTACCTTGCCCTTTGAATTTCACTTTTGAGGCATCTTCAAATGATATATAACCATCCACAATCTCTTTTATTTAGATAAACATGTACTTGTAGCCACATATACGGTTGCTCACACCGGTGTCCAAGTACCATATCGAATCATTACTGGGATCGGCCTCCTTACTTGCTAGCATCATTACAGCATCACCTCCTTTTCTTCCATTTTCTTATTCTCATTTCTCTTCTCATTATAATAACGTTCCACTACATAATGGCCATAATTTTTAAAATTATAACATTGAAAATTGTAGTTACTTGATCTTCCTTTTTCTTGACCTAGGCTTCTGCTGTACAAATTTTGTTGATTCTTATCTTCCTTATTCTCTTACCATTTTTGTTCTCTACTATGGCCTCTACTGCAATCTCTACTTTGACCTCTATAGCCGCCGCAACTTCTACCTCGACCTCTACCGTGGCTATCCAACTTATCTTCTTTTATTTTTGCCTCGACTTGAAGTGTTTCATCTAACACTTCTTGTTTCTTTTTTCGTCTTTCTTTATTTATGAGCCTGAGAACTTGAGAGCTCATCTATGGTCATCTATGCCAAGTTTTTAAACTCTTCTATTGCACATACCACATTCTTAAAATCATCAATTAAGGACCTTAGTATTTTCTTTACTACTCGTCCATCACTCATCACCTTACCATTTCTTTTGAACTGATTCACCACTATTTATACCCTTGTAATATAATCGGACACACATTTTGACTCTTTCATTTTTAAAATTTCAAAGTTACCTCTAAGCGTTTGTAAGCGCGCTTGTTTCACTTGGTTCACACCTTTGTATGCTTTTTTAAGAATCCCCTATGCCTTATTTGATGTTTGTTGCGCTGGTGATCTTCTCAAAACCAAATTCATCAACTGCTTGAAAAAGGAGGTAAAGTGCAGTTTTATCTTTCATAGAGGTCCCTTTCAACATGTTTATCTGATTCACTGACATGTTACCTGTTGTTACTAGTTCATCGTAGCCATTATCGACTGTTGGTTGACTAGTAGGCATACTAGTTGATCCATATGATACATTAGTTGACTAACACATCAAGCAATATTATAAAAAACTCATGGTACATCAAATTTAATAACTTTTAACTTATATGAGTTAACCATTAACCTATATAGGTTGACCAATCACCCCACATGATTTTAATAAGTTTAAATGCTTAAACCAATTTGCTTAATCCAATTATTATTCAAACACTTCTCCCCCTTTTTGATGACGACAAAACACTTGTGATATTAAAGAATAATAATAAAATTAAACACAAAAATCACTATCAAGATAATGATGAACTTAATTCAATATCAAAAATAAGAAAGATATTCAATATCAAAGAAATGTCTATACACGTAAATAACTTAATTTTTTTCAAGCATAGCATATGAAATGCAAGAAATACAAAAACAGCAAAACAATAATCCCCCTGAATTTCATCACTCACCCTAAGTCTAATATCACTACTCACCCCCCCCCCCCCCTCTCTTTTTTGAATCTTCAAAAAGAAATCATTATCTAAAAATGCATAATATAAAGTGTTACACGCCAAGCGAACTTGGTTAAAAGAACAAAATGAATTTGATTAAGATTGGTAAGCTTATTAGAGAAAGAAGGCTACTGAATATTTAAATAGTCAAAGTAATTGCTCAATTATGAAAGAAACATTCCTAATTATGTCTAATTTTGAAAATTTCCTAATTTTGGGATTATGCCTACAAGCTTAATTAAAACAACAAGGGCAAGTTTTGATAAACTTAGTGATTGAAGTTGTAATAAATAAAAGCATAATTACATTATCCAATAATCAATTTAAGAAAAAATATAATTATGGAAAACCCTAAAATTTTAAAATAAATATATGAAAAGTTCCCAAAATACCAAAATTGAACAAAATCAATGTAATTAGAGATGAAACAACCTTCACTCGTTTTGTAATTTTAGTATGAAAGCATCAATTTGAAAAGATAATTCTTAATTAAGAAAATTTGGAAGATCCCAAATTTGAAATTTAAGAATTACAAATTTTCAATTTGATATAATCCAATGATTTTATGACAAGGAAATGATGTTCTTAAAAGATTTACATAACTAAAATGAAACATAAAAAAAAGAGGATAAATAGAGATGCAATAATGAAGACTAGTTCACCACATAACTTCGTTGGTTAACCAATATGTGTGGTCGTCCAAACTTAGAAACCAACTATAGTACAAACTCATTGGAATAAAGGTTTTTGAAGAAAAAGCCATATTAGTCGAGCAGTGAAGTATATTGGTCTACCAATAAGGGTAGTGATCGATTAGTATATGGATCCAATCTCAGAACAAACCCACTGAAAAGAGAAAAATTCTTGGGTGAAGTGATATTTTTCAACCACAAAAGAACATTGGTCAACTAAGGTGTTTAAGTGGTTGCCTATATTAGCAACCAAACAATTAGCAAACTCACTGAAATGAAAAAGGGGGTGAATTTTGAAGATACTGGTAAACTAAACTAAGATATTGGTCGACCAATTGGCCAGATAGCTTAAGAAACCATTTTTGAAACTCAAATTAAAGCATAAAAATACTTTAAAGTATTGGTTATATCAATCAAGAATGATCAAAAATATTAAAAGAGACTTTAAACATACAAAATCATGACAAATTCTCCCCTAATATCATCATTCATTAGTTTAAAGAAAATATATCCTAATTGGTATAACAGTCAATAAGTTTTAAGCTAATATTCATATTTGCACATAATATATAAATTTATATCCATAATATACCAAAGAAATATTCAACCTAACATTCATCACTAGGAATTTAGATTCCAACTGAAAAATAAATACAAGATGTCAAATAATCCTAAAAAATGAATAATTATCTCTTGTAACTATAAGTTGGTTTGAATGATTATTCTTCTTAAATTCTCAATCTATTAGTGGCATCTCATCTTTCTCACTTAGTTCACAAATTTTAAAAGTTTCAATGGTTAATTTTAGGAGTTAAATTCTCCATATCCTATAACAACATCTTTACTACTTTGTTAAAGGCAAAAAGGTTAGATTCATTAGGATAAAAAATATAAATACTTAAAAATAAAGATCAATTTAATAAATACATACTATTTGCTCTTCCTTTTCTATAAACCTTACAAAATAAAGCAATCAATCTGTTTTAGATAAATTTGGTTCCTTGGTTGTTAGATTCATTTTTCATTTCAACCAAAATTTTCAAAAGTTTCCTTTCCGTCATTTCTTTGAGAAGGCAAAATATATCAACATGTCCAAAATTACCATAAAAATGACATACTATGTTATATGAGTAATGATGATGCATAAATGCATTGCTTGGAATTCTATGTATGTATTTATATGAGAAAGTTTATTTAGAAATTAAATGTCTTCAATTTTCTTCTAGGATGGCGAAAAGTCCTACCAATGACTATATATTACTATGAATAATGACTTAATGCATACCTCTTTATGGTCTAAAGGGCTATGAGTGGACTTGCATGTTATAATGGAAATTATGCCTATTGAACTCTATGCCTAGGTTGTGAGCCATATATGAAAGCATGGTACTTACGTTTAGGATTAGTCCTAATGGATGTGGAGTGTGCAAACATATGCTTGGATGTAGATGCTCCATACTCATTGTCATATTAGGACAGTTCTTCACTATTCAAATATTTACCCTCAACAAATATGGTTTTAGAATTGCCTTCACTTCTATGGTTATATCCTATTTCACGCCTATCAATGGAATTAATTTGAGCTCCTAACTATTTTCTGTTTTTCAATCCCTTTAGTAAACTAATTCGTTGAGGGAATTTACTCCGTTTTTCAATGTTTCATTATTATTCCTTAAAGCATTTAGGTCATGATTGTTATTAATAATATGATTTTTTGGTACTTTAATGCTACGTAATTCCCTTTTTATCTTTTTATGCTTATTTTTACATCCATCCAACCCTTTTTGAATTTCCTTAAGTTTGGAAGAAAATTTCTTCTTTTTTTTAGTGATTTCTAAACTTTTTACTAATTCATCATATGTCAAATCAATATCATTATCATACAAGTTAGGGTTGGATGTTACCTCATCATCATCTATAGAAGTAAAATGCATACGAGCTATCTCTTCTTTTGAATACTCATTTTTAGATTCACATTGGCCATTTCAAGTCGATGCTTTTAGTGCTTTCTTCTCCTCATTCTTCTCCTTCGTGTAATTTCTTTTGAACTTTTCATTATCTTTAAGTAGAGGAAATTGTGCTTTATATGAATGAATTTTCTACATTCAAAACAAATAATGTTAGAGGATTTATGTTTTAAAATATGATTTATTCTTTAAATCACTTTTACCTTCCTTAAAGTCCTTTTTTTGTGTAGAATTTCTTCTTCAAAAACTTCTTGAACCTTTTAGTGATTAGGATAATGTCTTCTTCGTTACTTTCGCAAGTTGATGTCTCTTCCTTATCACTCGATTCTTCTTTTAAGTCTTTGAATGCTAAATTATTTTTCTTTAAGAGAGACATTGATTCTTATGTCTCTAGGAGCCTTATTCTATATATACGAAGATATCCAATGCCCTCCTCCAATGGTAGCATTATTATATCCTTGGCTTATTATATGACCATCACTTTAGCTTCCTCTATTTTTGGAAGTGATCTGATCATCTTTCTTACATTTCACATTAGTATAGGTCCCTCTAAGATCTTTAAGAGCATTAATAATATCAATAAATCTAGTATACATACTAGATATGCTTTCATCATACTTTATTTGAAACAATTCATATTGATGTATTAGCACTCTTACTTTTCTCTCCTTTACTTGATTGGTTCCCTTATATGTAACTTTTAAAGTATGAAAAATTTTGTGAGCCATTTCACACATAGAGGCCCTATTAAATTCATTTTTTATGTGGCCTTACTATTCAGGGAAACTAATATCTTATCTTTAGGTTCTCATTCTTCCTTTAATTTAGGTATTTTTTATTATCTAATATTTTATAAGAATAAAGGGACCATTTGAAACTATTTCCTACAGGTTTACACTTTCAACCATTAAGAAGAATCTCATCCTAATTTTCCAATAAAGGTAATCATTTTTATCAAAGGAAGATGGTCTACTAACAGTTTGTCCCTCTTGATTGTATAATGATGATAATGCTCCTAAATATGCCATTATTATCTATGCTATAGGATTTTGATAGAAATGGTAGCCTAATAGACCCACTCTAATACCAATTGTTAGTCCTTAATGTCACATAGAGGGTGGAATTGTGTGTTTGTAAAATAAAAAAAATTTTAACCAATAAAATCAATTTAACAACAATCAATATATACAAATAAATGGATTTCTTAACATAAACTAATCAAATAATTGAATAATAATTTAAAAAGTATAAGGAAGAGAAAATATAAACCGATTTATAGTAGTTCGATAAATAACCCTTTGCCTACATCAATAACTAAGACTCTTCTTAGAATTCCATTATAATTCTTCTTTCAAGTTAAAGAATAACCTCTCTTTTGATAAAAAGGAACCCTCCTTACAATCTTCTTGAAGAGGAACCTATTCCCGCTTAGAATATCCCTATCTACAATATACACCACACCAAAAAAGGATTACAACCCAAAATTTTATGACTTATTCACTTTATAACTTCAAAGAAGATCACTCATCTAAATATAAGGAAGTGATGCTCAAATAATCAAAAAATAGATAAAAAGTGTATAAAATACACTGAAATACTTATTAATACTAAAACTAGTGATAAAAACACCTATTATAGTATTTTTGGACCTTCCTAGTCATTAGAGCTAAGAACTAACCATTACAATGGCTGGATACAATACACTGGTCAATCTATATAGCATATTTATCCACTAGTATACATTACGACATTAAATTCACTAGTCATTGGAACACTAGTTGACCAGTAGGCATATTGGTTAACCAAGACATCAACTAATATTATAGTAAAGTTACAATACATTAAATTTAATAATTTTAACCTATATTAATTGACCACTAACCTATATAAGTATACCAATCACCTTAAAAAATATGATTTTAACAAATTCAAATGCTCAAAACTATTTTTTTAATCCATTTATGGTTTAAACACTTCCCAAAATATTTCCTAAAGAGTGATTGAAGGATCAAAGGTTTTCCTATTAAAAACAAAATATTTAATGCCTCGTAATGAATGTAAATGCTCATACATTAAAGTGAAATAAAGTGTTTATGCATGGTGAGCCTTTTAAAGCATCAAATTAACAAAGTGAGATTACAATTAATATTACAAACTAAGGAATGACTTGACAAACCTTGTTCTTCTTTTGTTCTTGATTTGATCTTCATTTCAATAATTGTAAACTTCAACTTTTCTTTATTAACTTCATACCCTATCTTTTTTAGTTTATGAATTCATTTTTTTTCTTATATTGCTTTTCATCAAAATAATAAACTTATTACTAGTAATTATGTTTTGCTATCATCAAAACACCTATTGGAACCTCAGTAGTTCAGCAGCTATAGTGAAAGAGAATAAGATATTAAATAGGACGTTATTATACATATCTTATAATGTCTATTACGGTGATATCTATAATTATGTCTCATCTTTAATAACTTAAGTTATGAGCATTTTTGTAAGATTAATCTTGGAATGTAAATGCTTGTGGAAAATATATCATAATGTTGTCTTGTTATAAAGATGGCATAATAAATTGATTCAATATAGCTCTAAACAACAATCATTGGTTATATGCAATAATATCATTTTACATTACAATTATAAGTCTAAGATCTTGATAATGATACTAGCATATGTCTCAAAATTATTACAACCCTATATTTAGTTGAAAAGTAATTAAACTATCAATATGGTTAATGTCTTGTTTGAAAATTATCAATTCAGCACCTAAAACACAATTTACCACGTCAAAAGACAATTCTACATCTAAAATAAATGAAAATTTTGTCACCTACATTTGCACTTATGTTTGGCATGTGCTTTCACCTAAGTCCTCTTAGTTTAAACAAAAGATAATAAGCACTGCGATCAACTAACTTAAAGCACCTTTTCATTCTAGGCGTTAATTCCAAAATTTTTAGTTAGTTGCAACAATTACTGATGAAGGAGGTTGATCACTTGCATTTGAATGTATAAATATGATTAAAGTTAATATATTGGAATAAAAAATTTTGATGTACAAGTTAACAATTCATAACATCAATTTTAGGTTAGTTAACTAGTTTACATGTTCTTTTGATGTGTCTACATCTTTTACACTTTCCACGTACTTGAGTTGGCTGATATTTTGCTATTTTTTATTTATAACTTTCTTTGGTTCATGCTTGTCTTTCCTTCTATTCTTATTTGGTCTACCAATCACTATTCTTTTTTCCTATTAATGTACTTCTTCCTAATTGTTTGTATCCAAAACATTGTACCTTTAATTAGCTGTAATAGGCTTTGTTATGGTTCAATAAACCCTGATAGGTTCCCATACCTTATAGTTGCATGTGATATACCTTTTTAAATGGACTACATATGTATCATCCATATTATTGACTTCAAATACCCTGTCCCTATTCCAAATGACTCTCCTTTTCATTGCATTTAGTTTATTCTTGTTTAGTTTCTTCGTTACTTTAGATGTAAAGTTGTCTTTCTATTTATTTACTCACTCCTTCAATTTAAAATGCCTAGTCATTACTGATTTCCTAATTGTCTCTAACACGATGGTGATTGGTCTTTCCTTAGTTGATACAATCTATGAATTAAATATCTCACTCATTAATTTCCATAATTGGAAAATTGTATTTAGTACTTTAAAATGCCTTATTGTAAATTTTCTTGGGATATTATAAAAAGTCCTCGACAAGTGATGGTGCCAATTTATTCAATCTAATCAGCCTCTTTTAAATTCTTGTGGGAATGTTTTCCATACACAATTCCAAGAAGTTTGACTAAGATCTTTGCGTTTCTATTTTGACACTAAATAATTATATATGTTTGTTGAAAATATCCTATATGCAGCAGAAGGAAGTATGTTAGTTTTGACTCTTATCACTAGAAAGATTTAAAAATCAAATCAAGTCAGATTAAAACAAAATAATAATAAAGCCAATTAAATATCTTTTGAATATTTAAGATCATTGTAATCCTAAAACAATCTCCTAACTCTAATTCAACTTTCAGTTGCTCAATGAACCAAGTCTAATTTTCACTATTCTTAACCTTCATAATTGCCAATGTAATTGGATATATGCCGTGGGTTTTGCCAATCCTTATTACGCTAAGTAGTTAACCTTAATACTTATTATTTAAGAAGCACCAATCTATACCAATTATTAGTTTTCACTTTTTCCAACCCTCATTCACTGTATGGGAACAAATGTACATTTTTAAACGTTAGTTTATTTCTCTCTTGAATTCTTTTGATTTATAACTCAATCTTGGAACTTAGATTTTTACCCTTTACTCATTGATGTAACCATTCAACTTTACATATTCATTGTATTGTTCCTTTTCCTTTGCTTTCAATACTTTCCTTCTAGTATATTTGCACATAGCTGAGTTAGCAAACAAATTGAATTTCTCCTTACATTCTTCAACTATCTTTCTAACTTTGATGCTTGATTTGTTAAGGATCTTTTCCTTGAAGTTCCTTATGATGTATATTGAAGTCACTAAATGGGGCTTGTTTGTTAGGTTGCACCTATCATTTAACTTATATATTTTAAGTTTCAAGTGCCTACGTTTCAAAATTTTTTTCTCTTTTTTCCTCATATTTCTCATTAACTGCATTTAAATCTTTCTTATGCTACTCATCACAGATATCTTCACGTAGCTCATCATCTACATCTTAATTTCTATCTCCATCTCCATCTTCATCTTCCTCATTGTTATTTTACCTTCTATTTCCTTCCCTAAATGGAATCTTCATTTGCATTTGCATCTATATTGGCAGCTATATGCTCCACCTCTCGTATTAAATATGTGTCATTAACATAGTCACTCAAAGTTTTAATATCCATCTGTTTATGCTAATTTTCGTGGCACTTAACATTGGTATCACTTTCATTAGATCATCTAAAATGTTCCAAGTACAGATTTACAATTCTATGCTCCTTTAATAACTTAATCAAATCTATTACAACTTAGTTTAATTCTTTCTAACCAACTTAATAGTGTATAAGTTAATCATAGCAAATAAACAAAACTATAGTAACTCTAGAATATTAACCCCACAGGAACTATATTACTAAATTTTTTGTTCCTAATTAAAAAAATAAAGTAAATAAATAAATTAGGTAATTAGTTAACTAAACTAATTAAATCAATGTAAGTAAGCTAGTGAAAGAAAATCAATAAAGCGAATGTTACGAATTCAACGTTCATATATATAGAATTCCAATTATCAAACGAGATTGATTTTCTAGGTTGAAATAATAATTAACCTAAAATATCTAATGAGGTTATCCTAATCAAATTTTCTAAGCATAGTTAATCTATTTGGTTATCCAATAGTCAAAGATAATTGCATTCTATAATGCTGAAGTATTTATTCTCTTATTAGATAGATTCTACATCACCTTTCTATCCTTCATATAATCCTTAAGATTGAATCTACGATGGACATGGATAAACTAAAAAATTAAGAATAAAGAGAATAAATTCATCCAACAAATAATTAAATAATGTATTGAAATTTGAAAGATCCATTACAAGCTACATCCTTAAACCTTTTTAGGCTTTTATCCATTAAACAAGATAAAAACAAAATATAAACAATTTAATCTCATCAAGAGGGACAAAGTAGAAAGAAAGAATAATATAAGTTGTCATAGGCTCCTCCAATCTTGCTCTGGATCCTCCTTCGTACACTAAAGCAAATTATATTCGAAAAATAAAGTAGCTATCATAAACCTTCCGAAAGCCCCATAAGTTAAAACCTAATATAAGTATTTATAACTAAGGTTGCACAAAATAGATTGTTTTAAGGCTTGAACTTGAGAAATAATAAGTCCTCATAATTATGCACGAGAGCTGGTTTTAGACCAACATCAACACCAATATTAGTTTTGTTCTAGAATTTTATTCCCCATTAGCCAATATGTAATTGGTGTCTAACACCAAGTTATAATTGGCACCAATTTTAGTTAATTTCTTCTTTAAAAAGCAATTTTAAGTTTGATTTTAGTTTTATACACCACCCCATTTAAAGTTTTTTTTTCTTTCTTATCCTCTCTACACTTCGTTAAAGACAAGTACCTATCTCTTTGGCAAGTTTGGGGCCTGCTATACCCTTTTCCACCTAGTTCTCTAATTTTTGACATATGTGAAATATGATTAACTTCCAGTATCTTTTACAATGTTTTTCCCATCTTCTTATATTCTAAATGATTCAAAACTCTCCTTGATTGTGAAATTATGAAGAAAGTTGCATTAAATTTTATGTTTTATCCTCAAAATCATCAACTATAACACAATGAACTAAACATAGGAAAACATCATATAATCCATATAAAACACAGTGTAAAAGTGCAGAATACCAAGTAAATTAACTTTAAATAACATATAAAATATAAACTTATCAAATTCCACTACACTTAACTCATTGCTTATCTGTATGCAATTAATAAAAAATACACCTTAACTACTAACTTAGATTTAACTAACTAAAACGAGAATCAATTCCACTTTTGTATGTGTATGGTGATATTTAGCATACGTCATAAGCCTTTAAACAAATATAAGTCCCTAGTTGAGGAGTTTAGTCTCTTGAGGGTTTACTTAAATCCTAACCTTAAAAGTTAACCTAAACTCAGTGTTTAACTTTACAGTGAACAATATACAATTTCTAGTCTCAATAGAACTAAAAAATTTAAACATATAATAAATCTCAAGTCAATCATAATATAAACAAGACTATTCTACCTCCTTTATTAAGTTCAAACACTAAAATTTGACTTATCCTTACAAAATGTTACTAATTCACGTAAGTGTAAAAAATTAGATGAGGTATTCTCATCATGTTCTTACAAAAGTGAATCTACTAT
>JANQBM010000002.1:31740811-31770670 GCA_025594535.1 Erythroxylum domingense
AAGTTTGAAATTCATTTAATCTCTACTACTTAAATAGATACGTATAAGAAAATTAAAAAAGAACTTGAATATGGTTGCTAATTCACGTAAGTGTAAAAAATTAGATGAGGTATTCTCATCATGTTCTTACAAAAGTGAACCTACTATAAGTTTGAAATTCATTTAATCTCTACTACTTAAATAGATACGTATAAGAAAATTAAAAAAGAACTTGAATATGGTTGGAATGGCAGGAGCCTAGTAGCTTGTTTGCTTCCAACTAATAAGGCACCATCTTCTTCTTCATCTAGGGTGGTAATTAACCTCACTTCCTCCACACTAGGTATTATACCTCACCCTCATCCTTAGATCTATTATCATATTGCATGCATATTAGGACCTATTATAGTTGTCTCTTGGATAGTATATGTTAATATAAAAAATCCATTTATGACTAGATCTCCATTTCTTTATGCTTTATAATCCTTATCTCACCACTAATATGGTCATGTAATTGGTGCGTAGTTAGTGTGACATTAATGATTCCTTAATTTAGCTTCTAAGAACTTGACTCCATAATGCATCATCCCTCTTTATATTTTAGATGATACGTCTGTTGTGCTTGCACCATATTACATAGATTATAAACGCAATAACTGCCCTTTATATTGCTTTGTCCTCTCTCTTTGAACTTTGATTTATATTGAACCATTCCTCAAGCTTATTGAGGTCTTTCTCAATATTCACCATGTTATATAGCTCCTCGATCCCCTTCTATAATATTTATGAAACCTTGGATCCAAAAAGATAGATGCTCCTTGGTCTAATCTTCATTTTGATAGAATATATATGTAATAAGAACATTTATAAAAGCCCCTAATGCTTTTTTTTTAAAGCTAACCACATAGTTCTTGCTTCTCGTGGATTAACGTGTTGATCCCATCTTAGTGAAAATGTTTTCCAAATTGATCCGCTAGTATTTCCTCACACCAGGTATTGGTAAAGGAATCAAAGGGGCTACCATTCCATATCACTATGTCATCCTTAGTGTCATCAATCCTACTCCTTAATATACTTATAATAACATTAGTTATATGAAGATGCTCCAGTTATGTTTCATAATCCCCTATAGCTTGCCTAAACCTCACATTCTTAAGGATTATTCCCCTCGTTAAATTAAGCTCAATTAGTTAACTAAAAGTTCCACCTTTGTACCTAATGATCATGCTAAAATAAGGTTGATCTTTTATTTCCTATGGTGACTGAAAACTAAGCTTGAGAATATTCATTAAGGTTTAAGATGTGTTGTATTAGAGTTGGATACACCAAATACTTTGGTTATCTAGATGCCAAGCACGTAAACAACTTATCCAAAGAACTTTATTGTCCCTAAACACTCTCCACCCTTGTTTGATAAGCAACGTTTTATTAGTTGACTGAATGGAGCCAATGTTCAATCCTCCCCCATTCTTTAATGTACATAGCTCCCTCCATTTAATTTTGAATATAGCATATTTAATGACGCCCTTTGGCTAAAGTCAATGTCTTATGGTCGTATCAAAGGTCTTGATAAAATTTTTAGGAAAAAAAAGATGGGTTACCTAGTAGATATGTAGACCATTGATTATAAAGTTCAACAATTGAATCCTACCTATAATATAGCACTACATTCTATTTAGTAGGACTATTAGGTCCCCCAATTTTTAAGCTAATAATGTAATTAGTTAGAGTATAAAGGATCTTTCTTCTTCCTACCTAAGTTCCTCTTAGAAATTGAATGAATTTCAAGTTCTCCACCTAAACATTATCACGTTTTTAATGTGGGGTTGTTATCCATCTCTCCTCTGTTGAATGCAGTGTCAGCTTGTTAATTCTTAGACTTCTCCTCATACATCTTGGTTCCTTCCCTTTCTACTTGTTCGATTATTCTTGAACCATTGGCTACATAGGGAGTTAATATTTACAGAAGAATTGGAGTTTATATAATTATCTTGATTTAGTTCATCACCCCTAAATGACTTATACTTGTTTCCTTCCTCTGTTAGACCTATAGGATTTTTCTAGTGATTTTCTTTTTAAAATTCCTGGATTACATCATCTTTGTTTAGATTATTCTTTATCAACTCCTCATACCTACCTATTTCAAACATTTAACCAGTTGGTTTCCAATTTCCTATTTTATTATTACTATTTTCTAGTCTCTAGTTATAGGAGAACTTAATTTGATCTTCAAGCATTTTAATCTCATCATTAAAACTCATTATAGGAATGATTTTAGGAAGTTTCTTCTCTAACTCCACCAAGACACAAACTCTAGTATATTAAACTCTTGAAAGTGATGCAGTGGCCTAATCCAAACATAATAGATTACCAAAATAACATGATAAATGGACTAACCCCTTTATATTTCAATAACCTAGGTTAATATTATATGTGTTTATCTATAAAGTGATGTGTTTTTGTTTCAAGTTCTCTAACTATAACCTTAGTTTCCATTTTTACAAGAATAGAGGTCTGGAATTATAATATCAAAGTCTCACTTCCATGAATTATTGAGTTTAGTAAGGGGACTTGAATCTGGATAAGAAGATGTTATCACTTACGGTGAGACCTTTTTTGGATCATAATCTTTCCACTGAGCTCTAAACTATGTATTAGGTGGTAAGAAAGTTGGTCTTCTACTAATGAAAAAGCTAACAAGGGTAAATTTCCATGCTTTGAGCTCCTTCTTACAACACTTAGGGAGGGGCGCCCTTACCAACCTTCCATCATCTTCCTTTATAGGGTAATACTGAAGGCTTAAAATCAAGAAGGAATAACCTAAATCTTGTAACCTTATCTTCCTAAAGTGAGGGGCCTACTGAATAGTTTTTTCACCCATTGAGTAAGTTCTAGTAAGCTCTGAATTCTTGGAACAAGGGCCCAAACAAGAAACAAGCTAAGTAGGTTCAGAAGATCTAATATTTTGAGGTAGATAGGGGTAGGAGTCTTAAAAGGAAACTAAGAAATGTAGGTGATAGATTTTTAGGTTGGAAAACAAAAGGGTGGGAAGTTCGCTGGTGCTAAGTCTAAAGTAACCAACTTTTTAAAAATTTGCAATTCTTAGAGGAGCATAGTTTGACATATGCCTATGAACTAAATATGTCTTATATGGATAAAATGTAATAAGGGATAAAACCTATAATATAGCCTAAAGAGATACCATATGGTATTGAAAAACATACATAGAGAAAAAAAAAGACAAAGTTTTAGCTAACCTAAAGATAGTTACTATTCTTAAAAGAAATAGTAAGATCTATAACATGAGGGGCAAAATCATACTAGAGATAATGTCTCTCCCATAGAGGCAACAAAAAAGAAACATGGTTTGAGAGAATAGGTGAACCAGAGACCATGTCTCTCATCTGAAAGTAATATATGGATACATGCTCTATGCCATGATCATTTCCTAGACTATATCTAAGGGTGTTGAAAACATATATAAAGTACAAAAACCACAATATTTGAAAGAATTTTTGGAGACTTTACTCTTTAGGCTATTAAACATCTTTATGACATTATTATGATATAAGAGAACATTTAAGAAAGATTACTAATAATTCAAATCTATTAACATCTTTATGACATTATTATAGTATAAGAATACATTTGAGAGACATTACTGAGTATTAAAAGCTATTATGCTTTCATTGTGCTTGTGTTGGAGTCCTCCATTAAAGTAAGCAAGCAATGAATTATTTTAGACGTAATTCTTGGTTAAGGTTATTCATTTTATAAATCAGGTGCAAATAAAACTTATACTCTTTTCACCCTCAAAGAGGAGTTTTGAAGAGTTTCTCTTCACTTAAAGAAATGAAAAGATTGTAACAAGGTTCTCTTTACCTAGTTGAAAGAACAGTTAGTGAAAATTTTAAGTGATTTTTAAGGACAAAAATGTAGGCTAAGATTTAGCTTTGAAACTAAAAAGTTTAATTATAAATACTTTGATTATCTTATTAGTGTTACAACAACACCTAGTCTTTCAAATTTATAGGAATTGGTTGATCTTACTTAACTCAGGATTCTTTAATGAGGCTTCAGTAACCATTTACCATGCAGGAGATTAAATTAGTCCTTTTTAAGGATAACCTCATGAAAGCACTAAGCCCTAATGACTTCAATGCCTTTTTTTTTTTCCAGAAAACCTGGAATATTATAGGTAAGCTTCTAGTGGAAACATTTATGTTGTTTTTGAATTTTAGAAAATTATTGAAGGAAATCAATGCTACTTATGAATGATTGATTATTAAACTTCTCAATATAAGTTGTCTCAATGACTTTCGACCAATCTCCTATTGCAACACCATTTATAAGGTGATTTCAAAGCTTCTTGCAAATAGACTTAAGGAGAATCTAAACCTATTCATTCATAATTCTCAAGGATCATTCATACCTGGTAGAAATATTTATAAAACATTTTGTTAGTGCAAGAATTTATGAGAGATTACAGTATTAGAATAACATCAAATTTTGTTCTATCAAAATTAATTACTTTAAAACTTTTGATAGAATTTAATATAATTTCATTATTATATGTTTATAATGGTTCGAAGTTCCCAATCATTTTAGTAAATGGATATTTGTATGCATATTAACTCCTTTATACAACATTCTTATCAATGGAGCCCCTACTAAGCAATTCAAAGGTTCAAATGGAATAAGAATAAGATGCCCCATTTCTCCTTATCTTTTTGTTATTTCTATAGAAGTGCTTAATAGCATTACTTGCTAGAATATTTCTAGATGTCCTAAATTCAAGTTCCAATATAATGCAAGGCACTTTCTCTATCCAATATTTGTGTTACAAATGATCTACTTCTGTTTTATAGTGCTCAGCATAAGTCCATCTTTATATTACATCAATCCCTTTTTAGTTTTGTAGGATTTCAGGCTTAAAAGTTGTTGAGCAATTTTTACTTCGAATAAAACCCCCAATATCCACAAGTATACGAATCGTAAACTTGTACTATTAAAGGTGTCGATCCTACTAAAAAATAATTAGAATTAAGTGAACCTAACTTTGTCTAATGTATCGAGATATGTATTGAATGAAAACAAAATATCAGAATTTTAAAACAATTAAATGAAACTAAGCAAATAATCAAATAACAAATGAGCTACCACAAATATGTAAAGAACATCAAGGATGAAGCTTAGGATTCATTCTATTGTTATTTTGCTCCCTAACTAGTATTGATTCAATTATGTGTTGACTCTAGATCTTCTAAAAGATTGACTACTCTTTCTCAAGACCTAATCAATTAACCCTAATTGATTATAAAATTCTAAATTTTTCAACCTCTCGATTCACAAAATCTACCTAATGTTTTCAACTAGTTCTTAAGTGATCTATAGAATAATCAAGTTTTCACATAAGATCTCTCTTTATATAATTACTAATTTGATATTTGGGAGACTTAGTCGGTCACTAACTCTTGTTACCCAACCTCATCAGATTACTTTCGACTCACTCTCTTGATTTATTATCGCAGTATTAGTATACACAAACACTACAATACTAGAAAATTGAATTGAAGTCAACAATAATCAAGTCACAAAATAACTCAGGAAAAAATCCAAATATGATAATTAGATCATCCTAAACGTTAATAACATATTTAAATCCAAGTTACACATCAAGTTTAATGAAATAAACAAAGTAATGAAAGAAAGAACTTGATTTGAACTCAAACTTGAAATATGGAATTTTTGGATTGCTGTTGTTGCTCCTCCTTCTTGTTCTCTCATTTCGGAAGATGGTGGCTGCTCTTGTTGGAGTGTTTTATGTTCTTAATAGTTCTTGAGGCTTCCAGGGTTCATTATAGGGTTTACACACTTAATTTTTTCCAAAAACAGCCCTAAAATGTTAAAATTACAAAAAAATCACGTTGTGGAAACGCTAAAATTCGCTAAAATTGTTGTCTATGCTCTTTTCCATGATTGTGACAAGACAAGTCACGATCCTGACCTACTTCCATACTTCTAATTCTTCTTTTTTCTTCAATTTCTTGTTTCTATACACTCAAACACACATCACACACCTTTTGAAATATAAAATTAAGATCTAAATCATGCTCAAAACCACACAAACATTTAAAATATAAACAAACACTAATAATAACATAATTCTAAGCCTATACACATGATAATCATCTAAGAAATACTCAAAAGAACACTTAAAAATCTATAGAAACATAGTATAATTTACACCTATCATCATCCCCACACTTAAACTTTTTCTTAAAACAAAACTCAAACTCAAACTCAAACTCAAACAAATTAGATAATAACATATACATTCATGCAACAAGCACTATTGATACAATGGAATTTAACTTGATGAAACTAACTTAACCTTACACAACAATCATTCAAGTTGTTCCAACATATTAATTTGTGCAATTTATGGCTAAGCACTTTGGATTAAATATACATACTAATTAAGACATTAACATCATATTGATTCTCCTAAATCACTTGTAAACATACATTGATAATTAGTAATCAAACAAAATTGCAACTATCACTAGGTATCCCTTTATGAAAATTTTTGCTATTTTCAAAGATCAGTAGGATTTATTTATCAAAATGCCACTTTTTTATTTTCTTTAACATTAACCTAGTCTTTTAACGTGAAGGCAAACATCTTGTCATGAATTTCCCCCGGTTACTCAACTAAGCCAGGTTTTATTAATTAGCTTAGTTGGAATATCATTCTAGTCTTTTTATGCGAAGAAAAATATTTTTTCGTGAATGCCCCCAGTTACTCAGCTATATCACATTCTCAATTAGATACTAGCTCTATTTATAACCTAATATTTGTTTCAAAAGGGCTAACAAAATAGTTATTCATTTAATAGACATGCTCTATTCATAACTTAATATTTGTATCAAAAGGGCTAACGAAATAGTTATTCATTTAATAGACAAACAATTTTTTTCATTTAACATAGGCTACCTCATTTCTTTTAGTCAATCATCCTCATGAAAGACCATTAATGATACTAACATATTCAATTAACTTATAATTATAAATTTATGTAACAAATTTCCTAAGATGAACAATCTGACATCATATCCTAATTAACATGCATATTTAACCAAAGATACTTACAACATAAAATGCATTAGTCAATATGCCTTTACAAATTCAGTGACTATATTCAAAGATAAAATGCTTCCACCAAGTTATTGCCATTGACATATCGAAACAATTCACACATATGCAACATATGTTCACACCATATTAACCTAATCAAAAACTAACAATATGGTATGCAAAATTCATACTCATGACAAGCCAATGCAAAATCCTCCCCATACTTAGACAACACATTGTCCTCAATGTAAGAAAAACAAATCAAAAAATACAAATAAACATAAAAATGATAAGAATAATCAAAAGGAAAGGATAAGAGTGCAAAACTAGGAGATTGAGGTGGTGACAGTGTTGATGACAGAATATGGAGATACTTTTAGCCATGAAATTCTCGCAATTCTTTTCTTACAAAACCAAAAAAAATAACAAAAGAGTAATAAAATAAAACAAAACAAATAAAACTTATCCTAATTCTTGGGTTACCTCCTAAGTAGCTCTTAGTTAATGTCATTAGCTTGACATGCTCTTCCTTCCACACTCAACCTGAGTCAATTATGAGTAACTTGCTTTTACCCATATCGCTCAGTTTTAGTTTAGTATCTTGTAAATAAGCTACATGTTTCAAAATAATCAAAAGGAAAAAATTAATCAAATCAAGAAAACTAAGTTCAATAATTCCCTTTTAAATAACAAACTGTCAACAAAATAGGGAATAATAAAACTCCTTGAATAATCTATCGAATTTAACAGTTTGCTTTCCAAGAAGGTGAACTATTCGTGTTCTTCCTCAGTCACCCTCGTCTCCTCTTCTTCTTCCACTTCATAAATAGAGACTTCTTTATATTCTTTAAACTCAATCTCCTATGTAATATGTACTTCTTCCTCCCGTTTCTTTAAAGATTCGACTTCATCAATTCTTATGAACGAGTTACCCTCCTTCAGGTTCTTTAATACCTTATCCATATTGAATTTCACTTGTTCATCTCCAATCTGAAGGATGATGTTATCCTCATGGACATCTATCAAAGCTTTTCAGTCGTCAAATACGGTATACCAAGAACTAACGGACAATTTTGATCCTCTTCAAAGTCTAGCACGACAAAATCCATAGGAATAAAAAAAGTTATCCACTTTTATAGGCACATCCTCCGCCAAGCCTAACAGTTTCTTTATTTATTGGTCTACGAAATGAATTCGCATAGAAGTTGGCTTCACATCTCCTAGCCCCAATTTCCTAAAAATCAACAAAGGCATAAGGTTTATACTTATGCCTAAGTCACGTAAACATTTCGAAATCTCTAAATTGCCAATAAAATAGCGTATTATAAAGCTTTTTGGATCTTTCAACTGTGAGGGAATATGGTCAGTAATTAAGGAGCTATAAGTTTCCTTCATGACTACCATCTGGTCATCTTCCCAAGTCCGTTTCACTAATAATGTGTCTTTGAGAAATTTTAAGTATTTGGGCCTATGTTTTAACACTTAAAAAAAAAGACAAGTGAATTTGCAATTTCTTCAATTTTTCCATTAACTTTGCAAATTGCATATCCAATTCGTTCTTCTAAAGTCTTTTTGGGAATGGTATTTTTTATGGGTAAGGCGGAGGAGGAATGTAGAGAGGGTCCTCATTCTTGTCTTCATCATTTTTCTTCTTCTCTTGTTCTTTTACAAAGTGTGTCTCAACTTGTCTTTCCGTTAGTTCTTCTAGCTCTTTTCCACTCATAAGTGTGATAGCCTTACATTACTCTATTGGATTTACTTCCATGTTGCTTAGAAAGTTTTCTACACTTCTCTTACAAAATTCACTGGAAAGCTGGCCCATTTGAACCTCTAGGTTATGAATAGAAGAAGCATGATCTTTCGTTACTTGCTCAAACTTCCCTTCTAGTCTCTTGTGGGCCTCTTCCATGTTCATGAGCCTATCCATGATCTTGTCCACTTTACAATCCCATAAAATGGACTCATCTTGCTAAAATCCTAATAGGTCTTGATGTCTCATGTGAGTCCTTGCATTGTTAGACTAACAAAAATATATGTGGTTCTACCACCCCAGATTGTATATCTTCAAGTAAGGATGATTACTTTCCCACCAAATTATTCTCCATTAAAGATGAATTGCTCTACATTGTTGTTTTCCACTAGGAAGTAATCAGCTATGATATGGCTCTCTTGTCCGTATAACTCATACCCATGCTGAATTACTTTGAATGGAGAGGAAGAGGTGGCTTTCATGCTAATCAGTTGCTTGGCTAGGATGTTGATCTCAGCCTGCAATGTTGTCACTGAATCTACAGTAATCATTCCTTTTGGATTCCCGAAAGTTGACTGTTGTCTAATTTGTTACAAAGTTCAAAGACAACTATTGTATGCCATTTTTTCTAATGGATCATGTGTTGCTTCAACTGTTTTCCTCATAAATGATCCTCCAGTAGCTGCATCTATGATGCCCCTCATAGGTGGAATAAATCCATTGCAGAAGGTTTGCAATACGAATTCATTAGGTAGATTATAATGAGGATAACTCCTTTGCAACTCCTTATATAGCTCCCATGATTCGTATAAAGACTCCCCATTGTTTTGCTGAAAATTGATAATTTCCTTTATTAGCCATATATTCTTCTTTAGAGGGAAGTACTTATCTAGAAAAGCTTGTATGAACTACTTCCAAGTTGTGACATTGACTGGGTTGAGAGAATTCAACAATGCCTTAGCTCTATCCTTAAGTGTAAAGGGAAAGAGTCTTATCCTAATAGCATCTTTTTACATCCCAATAAATCGAAAGGTGTCACAAATCTCTAAGAAATTAGTCAAATGAGCATTGGGATCCTTATTTGCTAGCCCATAGAATTGCACCTCGGATTATAGTATGTTTAATAGTGTTGGTTTGATCTCAAACGTACTTGCTTGCACTGGTGGTCGTGTAATTCCTTGATGATAGGCATTAAACTGTGGCCTCATGATGTCCATAAGAGCCCTTTACTCTTCATGATTTATTTCCTCCATCATCTTCTTTCTTTCGCTTCTTGGTATTTAACTCTTCAGGTGTCTCCTTCTTACTTTATGATGTCTTGATTGATGTGTCTTCTACTGTGCATCCAAACTCTTTTTTTTCCTTTTTAATTTCTTATAATTGGGCACCATAGTCACAAGAAAGGGTAACAATTCCTCATATCAAAGTAATTCAAAAAGTCCTAAACTACTTTCTCGACAACGGTGCCGAAGACTTGTTGAACAAGTTTTACTTCTAATAAAACCCCAAATATCCATTAGTATATGGATTGTAAACTTATAGTATTGAAGGTGTCAATCTTATAAGGAAATACTTAGAAATAAGTGAACCTAACTTTGTCTAAGGTATCGGGATATGAATTGAAAGAAAATAAAATATTAGAATTTTAAAACTATTAAACGAAACTATGTAAATATTCAAATAACAAATGAGCTACAAAAAATATGTGAGGAACATCAAGGATGAAGCTTAGGATTCATTCTATCGTTATTTTGCTCCCTACCTGCTATTGATTCAATTATTTGTTGATTCTAGATCTTATAAGGGATTGATTAGTCTTTCTCAATACCTAATCAATTAACCCTAATTGATTACTAAATTCCAGATTTTGCAACCTCTTGATTCACAAAATCTACTTAACGTTTTAGTTCTTAAGTGATCTATCGAATAATAGGGTTGTCACATAAGATCTCTCTTCGTATAATTACTAATTTGATATTTAGGAGACTTATTAGGTCACTAACTCTTTTTACCTAACCTAATCAGATTACTTTTGACTCACTCTCTCGATTTATTATCAAAGTATTAGTATACCCAAATATCATAACACTATAAAATTGAATTGAAATCAACAACAATCAAATCATAAAAAAACTCAAGAACAAATCCAAATCTGATAATTAGAGCATCCTAAATGTGAATAACATATTCAAATCCAAGTTACACATTAATTTTAATGAAATAAACAAAGGAAAGAAAGAAAGAATTTGATTTGAACTCAAACTTGAAATCTAGAATTTTTGGATTGCTTTTCTTGCTCCTCCTTCTTGTTCTCTCACTTTGGAAGATGGTGGCTGCTCCTTTTGGAGTGTTTTATGTTCTCAAATATTTCTTTAGGCCTATAGGGTTCTTTTTAGGTTTATCACTTAATTTGATTCCAAAAATAGCCTTAAAATGTTAAAAAAATAAAAAGAATTGCATGCTAGACAAATACAAAAAGAATCGCACGCTAAAATTCATTGGAATTGCTATCTACGCTCTCTGTTACGATCATGGCAAGACAAGTCATTATTGTGACCTACTTCCATACTTTTAATTCTTCTCTTTTCTTTAATTTCCTGTTTCCGTACACTCAAATACACATCACACACCTCTTCAAACATAAAATTAAGATTCAAATCATGCTGAAAACTACACAAACACTTAGAATATAAACAAACACTAATAATAAAATAATTCTAAGCCGATATACATGATAATCAACTAAGAAATACTAAAAGTAAACTTAAACATCTATCAAAACATAGTATAATTTACACCTATCAAAAGTCAATCAACGCAAGAGTAGAATTTACTTCTCCTTATATCTTACAAATATTGAAAGACTTTAGTAGATCTTTAATCTAAACATATAGGGCATGCTTTTCACTTACTTGGGGTTCTCGTTTCTACAAAAAAGCTAAAATATCATAATTGTTGGCAAAATAAAGCTTTGTATCAAACTAGTAGAGTGTAACTTATTATCTCTATTTTAAATAATCTCCATTCCTATTGGAGTTCTCACCTTCTACTCCCTAAAAGAATAACTAAGGAGATAGAAAAATGCATTAGAAATTTCCTTTGGTTTGGAAAGGTTGACAATCCTAGGCGTGATAAAATCAAATGGGAGTAGTTATGCTAGAAAAAGTAGGAAGGAGGACTTGGCCTCACAGATATTCATACCTTTTAATCCATGCAAGTAGTGAAATGAACTTAAAGATTGTTCAATGACAAAGAATCTCTTTGGAGTAAATGGATTAATGAGTACTATCTCAGGGAAGCTATCCTATATTAAAATCTTTAAAGGAATGAATTCTCCCAGCCCTTTTGTTCAGATTATGAGAAATAGACTTAGGGTCTATCATCTCATCAATGTTCGGATACGGAATGATAAAGGAACATGGTTTTGATTTGACAGTTGGACTTCTCTAAGCCCTTTCTGGCTTAGAAAAGACATCTTTTCTCTCCACTCTAAAATCCCTTCTCAGGCAAGAGTCAGCAATGTAATTGTGAAAAACTCATAGAAATTTCAAACTGGGGGTGCTCGATGATAAGATGTTATCTTAATATATTAATTGAAATTATCTCCTTTATTTTGGGTTTATTTTGGTGCTTAAATATGAAATTTAATGTTTGTTTTGTTTCAAGAGATGAAAAGTAGATATTGTAAAAAATTGGGACATTATTGGTGATAATCACAAATTTTGGATTAATTGAAAAGATTTTTGCAGTAGGTAAGGAAAGATCAAGCCTAAAGCTAGATTTACTTGAAGATTTGACGTTAAGCAGGAGACTTCCTTCTATCTCTATCATGAAGGGATTACGATTTGTTTTAGATAAGCGTCATTGTAAGATAGGATAAGATTAGGTTTAGAGTACGAAACTACTATAAAAAGGATGCTCTCCACCTCTCAAGAATGAATTGTTCTCTTCTTACTTTTTTCTCAATTCTTTATCTTTATTCTATTTTTAGTATTGGAACAAAATCTATGTGTGGCTAAACTCAATTATTCTGATTCAAGGGCATTCGAGAATCTAGTTATAACCTTGTAATTTTTTGTGTTTGATAAGTGTAAATTGCATTATTTTTTAGGGCATAGTTTGATATGTGTTTAGCTATTAATTCAATCATTTAGTATGTGTTTAGGTTAGAATTTTGTTAGTTTGTTAATTATTTGTATTTTAAGTGTTTTAGCGATTAGTACAAGCTTTTGAGCTTAAATAGTATGTTTATGAGGTACCTTGATATGTTTGCTAGTATTTCAGAGTCAATATCGAAGAACGGAGGAGTTTCAGAATACATTCGGGCTAAAACAATGGCCCACGATCGTGGCCTGATAGTGCACGATCATGACAAAAAGGCCTGACATAAGCCATGATCGTGACCTGCGTCGGGCAGATGCGCAACTACTTCCAAACTTCACGTTTCGAGGTATTTTTTGGACCTTTCAGAGGACCCTAGAAAAACCCTACTTCAACCTTAAACACAAATGAACATAAATAGAACAACAAGAATATAAAGGGGAAGTTTTTGATCAGCCACCACGATGAAACCCTAAAAGAGAGAACTTTGAGAGATCAAGAAAGAAACAAAGGCAGAGAGGAGAAGAAGACGACATAGACTCGACGTGCTTCCCAGAATAAGATGCTTTTCGAAGTCGCAGCCTCCCATCATCCATTCAAGCTCTATTCCTATGTATTTTAGTTTTATTTGATTATAGGATTAGGATATGTAGTTTGATGATAGGATTGAATTGTGATTGATGTTCTATACTCAAATTTGGAATATTATTTTAGATTTAATGAAATCTGATTATTTTATGTGTTTATTGAATTAATTGTGGTTTAATTCTGCATTTCATATCTCGATAATAAACTGAGAGGGTGAATTTAGAAAAAATGATTAAATTAGGCTAGCGAGAGTTAGGTAATTTAATAGATTCAGAATTAAATCAGATTGGTAAATCTTATATAGAGAGATCACATATAGGTTTAAATTGTTTATGAAAGAACTTAAGAACTGATTAGGTTTTGAATTGGTTGTTAATTGAGAGATTATGATTACCCATAATCTGATTAGGGTTTATGCTTTAGGGTTCAATTATAACTTGTGAGAGAGTAATTGACCCTAGGATCATCTGAAACTGATAATTCAAAAAATCGTAATTGATTAGGTTGGCATTAAAGATAGATAATTTTCCCTTTCTCTCTTTCGGCTAACTCATGAGGTTGAATTCTAGGGTGTGCTATCATTGCTCAACAAATCAATCAATTTTCATTAATTGTTATTCAGTTTTAAATTGAAATTGTTATTCTTTGTTCGTGATTGTTTTCGTTAAGTGTTAGTTGACAATTATTGTTTGTTATTTGATTTGGTTTGGTTGATTTATTTAGTTCTCGTGTTTAATTTCATCGTCTGTTAAAGATCTGTTTAATACCTTCTGACCTTAGATTCTAGGATTAGATTAAACTTTCTTGTGGGATCGACACCTTAGGTACTACACGAACGACCTATGAGCTTGCCGTATTATCGAGGATAAAAATAGTAAATTTTATCATACATAAACCTGTGATCAGTGTTCTTAACTTTTACTCTTGTTTTAATTCAAGTATTTCATGTTTTGAGTTCTTATATTTCATGAATAATTAATATTTATTCATTTGATAATTTAATTTAATGCTGATTATTCTATTGCTATACATGAATTCAATGATACGTAATTTTCATAAAGGATTGGTACGAGTAGCAAATAGGTTATTTATGAAATTGCATATTTAACTTATGATAAACAAGAAAACTAAGTTGAATAGTTACAACTATATTGATTATTTAATTTATGGTTTAGTCTTTTTTACTAAACTTATAGCTATCATTTATTTAATATGGAATGCTATCATACCTAGTCAATGAATGGTAAGTTTTGGTTTGGATGCTGGTTTTGAACTAATTAATTTAGAAAAATTTGAGACTTATTATGGATATCTTAATATGTTTCAGACTAACTGCTTGAATTGAGACACTTATCCTTTTTAGACCAATGACCAATGTTACAATTAGAGGAGATTTTCCCTTAAATTAACGTTTTTAAATTTCTCACTTTTATATTCAGTTGATTTGATTTGATATCTTGTTAATTTAAGTTAATTACATACGAAATTAAAACCCCACATTTTATTTTATTTTATTAATTCAAATTAAGAAACTAGTATTTAGTTCTCTTGGGATTCGGACAGGTTCTACAACTAGTAAAAGAAGTTAGAGAATGAGAATTATTTTGAGAGCTTCAACAACTCGACCACTCGACTATATAATTATTTCCTCAACTATATGCCTAACTATTCTACTTCATATAACCCTATTTGGTCTCCAAGCACAAATGGAAAATTTTCAAACTATTCATGTATTAAAGCTCTCAAGCCTCATAACCCTCACATTCATAGAGTAACATTGTTTGGAAAGGGTCCTTAAAACCAAAAGTTTCTTTCACTACTTGACTTGCTGCTAGGAGACGATTGAAAACTAAAGATAGGATTGTGGGTTCTAATGACAAGATATGTGAGCTATAGTGTAATGAACTAGAAAGTATTGATCACCTATACTTTAAGTGTTTCTCATCCTCCATTTGAGCCAACATCTAGTCACAAAATAGATTGGAACCAACTATTAGAATGGGTTGCACGCAAATTCAAATCAATAGGCAAAGATAGAGTTTACTTAAGTCTTAGTTTCAATTGAATAGTCTATACCATTTGGAAAGAAAAGAATTAGAGATTGTTTAACAAGGTCAATACTAATAAGCATGTCTTAATTCACAAGTTACGTTGTTGGATAAGGAAACAATTGGCAGCACATCAAATACAAGATCAATTTAGCTCTTTCACTAAAAGACAGAGAAATCTCTGAATTCTAGTTTGTTCCTAGAAATTTTGTAAAGTCAATGTATTTCATTTATGCTTAATCCACCTTTGTAAACACTTTTAATGCCTTTTATGGCTTTAATGAATTCTTTTGACTTAAAAGAAGGCATTCCATATATTGCTTTCTCTACTCCACAAAGACACTACGAATGGTTAGTAATGCATTTTGCTTTTAAAATACCCACAAATAATGCAAAGGAAAATGAATAATATCTTAAAATATCATAATTTCATACATGTTTATGTCAATGATATTTTTATTGCTAATAATAATATTGCTCATCATATTATACATCTCAACAAATTAGTAGATTTACATAAACAAGATGGTTTAGCTCTTTCTGAGAAAAAAGCTAAGATATGTGGAACTGAAATATAGTTCCTTGGTATGGAAATAGATGATAAAGGAATTAAACTTCAACCTTATATTTTCAGAAAAAAAATCTCACAATTCCCTGACAGGTTAATAAATAAATAAAAAGTCCAAAGTTTTTTAGCATTATTAAACTATGCTTCAAATTTTATTCAAAATTTAGCCGAGATTAAAAAAAAGTTCAAATGTATTAAAAAATTAAAGATTTGAATTTTCACCTTACTTGACTAAATATGTAAAGAAATTTAAGATCTTGTGTACTATACTGCCAAAACTTTCTTTATTATCTAATGATAATGATTTAATTCTAAAAACTAATGCTTCTTATCATTTATGGAGTGGAGTAGATGATGATGTTTATAATATTAAGATTAATGAATCTCTTTGTAAGTATAATTCAACAACCTTTATACATAACAAAGATATCACATAAATGAAAAGGAATTATTAGCTATAGCAAAAAACTATCAAATTTTTATTATTTTTTAAGGTTTAATTACAAAAAATCCCAAACTTTGCTTAATTTTGCTATTATAGCCTAAAATTCAAAATGTGATAATTAAATGCTCAAACTTCTAATTTTTTTCAATTCTACCCCAATGTTAGTGTCTCCGTTAACTTTGCTAATATGACTTACTACGTGTTCTAGAAACTCTAACTATTAATATATATCATCCTAAATTAAAACAAGTAATGAAGATTAACAAAATGATGTCATTTAATCACATAACTAAAATGACGACATTTTAAAAAAATGATGTAATTTAATCCCTAAATTAGTTTATACAGCGTCGACCCCTCACCCTTTGTTTTCAATTTTTCCTTTGTTTTTAGTTTGTTCCCTCAACGCCCCAAGCCATTCTCGCATCACAACACACTAGCAAGCTCTTCGTTTTTAGTTCATTCTCTCGATGTCATCAACCCTTCGCTTTTAGTTTGTTCTCCTAATACTCCAAACTACTCTCGTATCGTAGTATAGTAGCAAGCTCTTATGTTCATTCTCTTGACACCCTCAGCCCTTCGTTTTAGGTAAGAAAAATATATTAAGCCATTCATTTTCTAAATTTTTGAATTATAGGTCTTTGTAATTTTCTTTTGTTTCTTGTATTGCATTAAGTACATATAAATCTTTTATTTTTGATGATTTTGGATTTCATCTTGGTTTTAGACTGAATGTATTTGTTTTGCTCAATAAAAAGCTTGTTTATTAAGAAAAGTAAGCGACAAGAGCCCTTGTATATTTGTATATTTGATAAAAGAATAAGAAATGTTGTTAGTGTTGTTAGTCAAGTGACACATGTTTAACGTAATTTTTCTTTTCACAAATTCTCCTGGAAAAGAATTAAGTATTAGTGCCCTTGCATCTTTCTTCATTTGATAAAAGAATAAGAAGTGTTATTAGTGATGCAACACATGTTTAACCTTGTCATCAAAAAACCATAATTTGTTCTTAGGGGTCTATTGTTAGATCAAATCAAAGGTATTGTTACTAGAATGATATGTAAATGATTAGAATTCTACAATGATTACAAACGCATTTGAGAAAGTAATTAAATATTTGTATGATGATATTGTAACAAGAAAAACAAATATGGGTAAAAATAAAGTATATGTAGCTTTCATTGCTTATACCCATGATATATATTTGACCTAGGAAGAGTGTAAAGGATTAATTAATGGATTCAAGGGTGCTATTTATTGTTGTTTTGTTAATGTAACAAAAGCTGAAAGGATATACTGTCATTTTTGTCAAGAGAAAGAATTATGTTCAATGGTAAAATCATTTTAATATATTTTTTGTTATTTTTGATAATTTAATTGGATTCAATTATAATTAATAATTTAATTTCTATATGTAATTCAGATTTTGAATATTGATTGCCCCAGTTGTAATGAGAAGATGAAGTTATGGATATCAAATGCTAAGCCTAATATTGGTCAACATTTTTATGAATGCATCAATACAAAAGTAAGTATTTCAATTATTGTTTTTAGCAATGCCACTAGTATAAAATTCATATTAATTAATATTCAAATTGAAGGTGTCTTGTAGGTACCTAGTATTTGTAAAAGAGATGAAGGCTTGTATTAGAGTCTTGTTCGGAATATGTATTATTGTTCGTAATAAGTATATGTGATAATATATACGCATAATGCAAATTTGTCAAAAGGCCCAAATATTTATTTTAATAACTTAACTTTGTAGTTCCCATGTGCTTTCATAGCTTGTGCATCGGATGTAAGTATGACTAAAATAGAGACATTGTAATAGTTAGAAGAGCAAATGTAACTATTATGTTTGTTGAGACTCTTTTATTTTTTTCAATCACCTACCATCGTAATATTCAATAGTTATGTTTACTTTGGAAATTCTTTCTCTCTCTCTCCTCATTATTTCTTGATTATTAATTAACAACTTATTATCTAGTACAAGTAAATGCATGATTATTTTAAAGGATTAAAAATGAGTTAAAACCACAAGCATAGATTCACTCATATTAATTAACAAATTATTATGACATACAAGTAATAGCCTAAACCTGTATTCAAGGCAGGTGGATGTAATTGTAGTAAGAAGAAAACTTATATTGTAGTTGTCAAAGCCCCCAAAATCTTGGGAAGTCCTTACCTTCTTTGAGAAGGTGACAGACTATATAAGCACCATAACTAGAAAAACTAAGACCTACCAACAAAAGAACCCACCTTTTGTTTTTCCTAGTATAATAAAGAAGTCCCTTTCAAGCTAACTGCAAGTTCGTGAAGAGATAGCCAAAAATCAATCAAACCTAAAAGTTGTTCTTTAAAACTCCTTCCAGTTATCAATCAAATATGCCAAATCTCCTGTGGTCAATAATGAGCACACCTCTAAGGATAAAAGCTTCACTCTCATATCAAGAAAGAAATTAAGAGACCTCTTCAAAACAATAGATCATAGCCATTAAATATCAATTCCAAATCATATACATAGGCATTAAACTATTAATTTTTGCTAATTCCATTCAAAGATCCAACGAAATGCAAACAAAAATTAAATAAATACAACGTAAGAACTAAACAAAAAGAGGAAAATTTCCATACCTAAAAGCACTAATAAGCCTATTTGACACCACTCCTAAGCAACTAAAAGTCAAACCATGTTCAAATTGTTCAAACCATAGCAATTGTACAACATAACAATTATAGAACAAAGTGAAACCATGTTCAAATTATTGAGCCAAATTATTTCAAAATTATCAAACAAATCATAACTAACACACATCCAAGACTAATACATAACCAAAATTTGGTATCCAGATTCTCAATCAACTATAACTTGACATTTTTCTAGGAGAAAATCTTTTTGTCATCAGTTTGATCCTCCTCTGAATTTAAGTTGTATTGGCAGTTGTATTTTGGGAAGCTTGAGTAGTTGTTGCATTAGTATTTGGAGGTTCTAGCACTTGACATTGATTCCCACCCATCTATGAGGTATAAACAACCAATTAGCTAAATATTACCATCTCCCTTATAATTATATATAAGTAGAGTAAATATATATTTAAATAACTTACTATAAAGTAGTTATTTCACTAACTTCCCCAAATTTTACTCCGTATCCTTTACTTTCATACAAAAGCAAAAGAAATTGTAATTTTATATAAGTTAGAAACAAATCAACTTAAATATTATAATTAATATTCACTAACCATTCTCTTATCTGTTCTTACTATAGAAGATGCAGTATTTGAGCCTGTAGATATAGATTATGTGGAGCTGGATGGCTACAAATATTGGATGAAGGGGCTTCAATTTTTTATGGCCTTCCTCTTTTTCACTACATTATACATATTGAAGACAACCAAAAGGTTAATAATTTTTCATGAATAAAAAGACATTTGTTATACAACTAAAATAACTTCCTTAACAATTTCAGGTTTCCTTGAATGTTGACTCTTATTTTTGCATCCTCTTATATTCTGATCAATTTCATAACAACGATGGCTTCTCATAGTTATTCCAACCTTGCTCAGTTTGTTGGGATGCCTTCAGTATCATATCCCTTTGTTCATGTATCTGAGTCACTAAAGAAACCCGAATGTCTTTTAACATACTAATCAATCTTTTTATACGAGCTTTACAAACGAATCCATTGAACGTCTCCGAAATATTGTTATGTACTATTTCACACTTTGATCTTCTCCTCACAAAGGCCTTCAAAAATGTCTCTGGTTTCCTAATTTTCAAATCCTCATAAGCCTTCACTGAAATACTCTTCAATTCCTCCATTACCATATTAAAAATCAACTCCTGTTGTGCAATTCACCGCTTTCCAAATTAAATTTCTATATGGCCTTTATAAACACTAGACCAATTTGCATAGACATTATGGCCACATTATCTATGCTCAACTTCTGGAAACAGATTCTTGAATGCTTCCACTAAACCCTATAACAAAAGAGGGTAAATTGAAGAAGAGAAATAACATTAACAAATGAACATCATATATATGGATATTTAAAATTGACCTTCTATTAATCGCTAAAAAAATTCTATAAATTCTTTCTTATATCTAGATCTTCTACAAGAATGCTTACAAAACCAATGCCATGATTGGTAATTTTCTCCCTAGACCACAGACCAAGATATAGGAAACATCTTATAATTTATGTCATAACCTACTACAGATAATAAAGCACCTTTAAGGAATATCTTTAAAAAACATCCATATAATCCAATTATTTTCCTACATCCACTGAGAAAACCATACTTCAAGGCACTAAATCCCATATAAAAAATTTTGAACATTAATTTTCTAGAATGCTCATCAAGTTCATTTTCAATAATATACTCCCTATCTTTGTTAGCTTATCTTAACTCATGTCCTTAAGATTATAGCTTCACATAATGACCTTCCATAGATCCTCGAAGTATGGTAATAGCTTCCCACTTAGCCCTATAACGTTGAGATTTAGTGACCTGTAGTGCATATTTTGATTAGAGATCATCCATCATTTCAGTAATAGGTCAATTTGAGTTCCTTCTAAACTTGTGTAAGATTTCATTTGCTATCCATTTCTTACTAGCTTGCTTGTTCCTTTGCACTTTACTACAGTTATGATTATTTTCCACTCTCTTCATAACAAATGTTTTCTCATTTCCAATCCAGCATATACCTGAAAAGGACATTATGCCTCACAAACTCTTCCACTCTCATACTGGATCTCGCCATTGAAACATTATACTCATTTGTAATTGCATACTTTCTTATTACTTCCCTTAACTACATCTCGTCCTTAAACTTCATTCCAATTTCAAACTTAAAATTTGTCATATCAACTTTTGGATTAAAAACAATTTATTTCTTCTTTTGAATAAAGGCTTCATCCTTACTGCAAACTAGTAATTGAATTTCAACATCACTATCCTCATATTCAATATTTGCATAATGTCAACTTCCTTCTTCTTTTCTTGTATCTTTGGAATGATCACCTTCTTCATTGGAATTCTTTCCACTACCTCCAACCCCATCGACAACATTGTCACATTCAAACCCACCATGCATAATCTTCGCACATCTCTTCTCATTTGTTCTCGTAGAAACATGTTCTTCATCATTTGTTGCAAATAACTCCTCTTCAACTAAATCATCTCTAGAATCACTCCTGCATAACAATGAATTCATCATCTTACTCCAATTAAACTTGGAACAACTCCTCATCATTATCATCAAATTCATTGCGAATATCATAGTCTGATTCTTCACCATCTGCAGGATGCTCATAACCATGATCGTAGTAGATGATAACATTTTGATAATTCAAATCTTCTAATTGTTGAGCATAGCCATCATATCCTTATTATGGTGTAAGCTTAACTCCATCAAGCTTCTCATTGACTTTTATGGAAATTTGTAAAACATAAATATTACTCTATGTTTTTTATCTTCAAAAAATCCTTTTAGAACTAGCATGTTAAGTTCAACAACACCCATATCCTTCTTCCTTTTAATCTTGGCCCCAACATATTCATTATTGTGCCTTTCCAAAACTCCACCATAATGAAATTCAAAATTTACCAACATTTGTAAGTTATTGGGCATTTTTATCAATAACTTATAAACATAACACATAAGAAGATGGTTATAAATGGATATATGTACAAAATTTTAAACCTAAAAAAGTGAGCTAAGGGACAGTGTGACTAAGTACAAAATGATACATATTCAAAGAAGATAAAAGAAGCATCGACTAAAAAATCTCAAATTAGGAAGTTAGAAACACTAAAGCGAAATAAATCATACTTAACATCACCAGTATCAACCTATCTTCTAATATACTTTGCATTCTCTATGTTCTATGTGTTCTTAAAAAAGAAAATTACATATGAGTCTTCACAATATATTTTTATTGACTTCAAAATATAGTTAAACAATCTTAATTAGTGTAATGAAATATTTTTTAACCATTTAGCTTCAGTTCCAATTTCAAAATAAGTTAAAAAGTTTTCTTTTAATGTAGGAGTTACAACATGTTGTCTGTAACTTTTTAAAGAAAAGACATTTCCTACGAACATTAAAATATAGCCTATAGGTGAGTTTCTATCATCTGAGCTTGCATCAGTAACATAGCCTACAGGTTACTTTCTATGAATCTTCTCTCTAGGAAAACTCCTAAGACACTATATATGTCACAATATCTAGAACTATAAGTAAAGCCTCCATTCACAAAGAAGCAAGAGATTTCACTATCTAGTTTGAAAAACAATCTTGATATTACGAAACAATGGAAAGCACTATCTACCTTGATTATCAACATCTTCTTCTAAAATTTTAAATAAGAACTTTGGAAAACAAACCTACTACAAACTATAATAGAAAAACCTAACCTTGACGTGGTTGATTATGATGCAAGAGCAAACAGAGCTTCCTGCGATTCGAGAAGGATTGAGGACGTTAAGAGAACAAACTGAAAACGAAATTTGAGTGTTGAGAGAATAAATTAAAAATGAAGGATGAGGGCGTCAAGATAACAAACTGAAAACGAAGAATAAGGGCTTCAGAACTGTGTAAACTGATTTAGGAATTAAACTACATCATTTTTTTAAACGACATCGTTTTAATTATGTAATTAAACGACGTCATTTTATTAACTTGTTTTATTAATATTCATTACTTGTGTTAATTTTGGTTAATTTTTATTAATAATTAAGATTTCTAACGTACGTGGCAAATCATATCAGCAAAGTTAACAAAATCAATAACATTGGATTAGAATTGAAAAAAAATGAAATTTTGAGCATTTGAATGTCACGTTTTGAAGTTCAAGCTAAAATTATAAAATCGAGGAAAATTTGAGATTTTTTTTGTAATTAACCCTATTTTATTGCCTAAAAGGCAGGTCAGATATCACTTTCTTTTCCTTTCAGCTATAAGTTCACTACGCAAGAACAGGTATTAATAATATGAATTAAATAGGGGTTACACTAACGGTAATCATATTAGTAAGGGCCTTGTTTTAATATGATATAATCATCAATATAGACAACAAAACAGAGGAATGAGTGATAAAATATGATGCAACGTTGATTATAATATAGCTCCAAGCATATTAGCAGAAAACATCTAATGGTATTTAAATCAAAATACAGGCCTAGTTGCAGTATCCCGTACAATTCATAGGCTAGTTTATGCATTTAGGCTATATGAATCCAGATCTCCTTTCATTGACTCTCCTTAGGAATACGTAAATCAGTACTCTAAACCATCATATTATAGACAAGGCAAACACTCAGAGCATCACAACAACTGGAGAATTATCGAGTCAAATGGACACTATTAACAGAATAATTCTTCAAATTTGCAACATCATGAATTCATTCCTGAGTAGCACATAATGATAAAAGGATCCATAACAGCAGGAAGGGAAAATCACGATTGTGAAGAGAAAAATGTCAAAAAGTTGAAGCGGAAGCTTGAATATGGTATCTCATGCGAACCTTGGATCACTAACCATGAGAGGATCAAAACTAAATTATTGGATTAAATGTAAAAGTCCTTGCTGGAATACTTATCTAAAACCACATATGTGCTGAAATCGAAGGCCTTTTTCAGCCGATAGACTCTCTCCGTAACTCGACAAAATCCTACTATATCCTCATGTAAGAACGGTAAAAGGTTCACCATATAAATAGAACAACTGAACCAGAAGGCCATTGCATTACTCAGCAGATGGTATTGTCAAATTGAAACGACGGTAACCATTACTTTTCCCAAGCTGTACAAGCTCCTCTGCCTCTTTAACCTTTGACTCCTTACCCAATCCATCCACCACTCGCTGCAAGACTGCCTCATCAACAAGACGCTTCCTCCTAAATGCATCCTTAGAAAGCTCAAAGGCAAGGCTGAAATCGCCCTTATCGCATACAAATGGAATTAACGTAGCAAAAGTTGACTTCCCTGGTTTACAGTCGTTGTTCCACATCTCTCGATACCAATGCTTAGCTTCATCTAACTTGTCCTCGCTAACAAACCCTCTTATCAAAGAGCCAAAACTATAGACGTCGGGTTTAATACCGTTCATCTTCAGTTGCTCTAGTAATTCAACCGCATCTTTTGTTCTCTTCTCCAATTCCAATCCATTCAGTTTCGCATTATAACTCCTTACATCAGGAACAACATTCTTTTCCAGCATCAGGGCCCAAATCCTCTCTCCATTCTCAAACTGACCCTTTCCATAAGATCTTTTTAAGAGTAAATTAAAAGTAAACAAATCAGGCTCCACACCTTTCTTCTGCATCTCATCAAGTAACGAAAGTCCCGAATCCAACGAACCCATATCGCAAAATGCCTTAATAACAGTATTATAAGAAATCAAATCGGGTTCAATATTCAACTTCTCCGGCAACTCCCTGAACACCTGATCAACCTTATCAAACTTCATGGAATTAGCATATGCAGACAAAAGAGCATTGAAAGACAAAACAGTCCTCTTGCAGTTTCTGTCGGGCATTTCGTCGAACACTTTCTGGGCATTATCAGCCATTCCATATCTACCGTAAAGACTTATCAAACGGGCATTAAAACCTTCTTTCGAGATGTCCCTGTACTTCTTTTGTTCCTCCAGAATATCTTCAATCCATCGAAAGCGTTGGGCAATAGCGAGGCGGCGGACGGTGGACTCATAAATGCCAGTTTTTGTGCGGAAGCGTTCATTTTCGGACGCCTGTTTGAACAGCTCAACAACACGCTTCAGCTTCCGCTCTTTGTTGAGAGTACTACAAAGCGATTTGGCACAAGCATCCTTGCCGATTTCAACGGCGGCAGAAGAGGCTGGGGAAATGGCAGCAGGTTGAGCAGATACGGAATACGCGCGACGGAATAAGCGAGAAAGCGAAGCCATTGCCATGGATTGATGAGTTTCGAGGTTTTGGCTACCTGGTATAATGGCTAAAAGAAATGATTCCGAGTCTGACTGAGAAATGAGAGTGAATGATACTTACCAGAAGCCGCAGAAGCTTCTGTACTTTTGGGAACTGAGAAATGAGACTGAATGATACTTGGGGTTTAGGGTTTAGCAGAAGCCATAGACGTTTCTGTAATTTTGGGAACTGTATTTTCAAGTTTCAATATTTGAAGATATGACCCAAATAATGCCCACACTTAACGGAATTGTCCTCACAGATTCTAAATCTTCCTGCAAACAAAATTCTCTCCGATTTGCAATTTTCCATCAAGCCAATCTTACAAGAAAGGGGTTCACAACAAAAAGAGTAAGGTCTTGTTTGGCAATCAACTAATTTCATTAGCTGATAGCTGATAGCTCATAGTTGATTATATCAGTTGATTTGACCAGCGGATTGCATTAGCTATTTGTTAGAGTGTTTGGTAAAATTAACTGTTTAGTGTTAACTGTTTATGTATAAAATGATATATAAGGACATGACTTTAAAAAAATTATAATGACATAAGTATTATATTTAAATATTTTTTAAATATTTTTGTAAGAATTTAAATTTTAAATATTTAATTTTACAAAAATTAAGTTTATAAATCTATTAAAAATATAAAAATTATAATCATCATCATAAATTTAGATAAATCTGTACTTCTAAATAATATCTGATCCACGTTGAAGCCTGATCATTTACATAGTTACTAAAAGTATACTATTACTGCAATAAAAATAAAAGCACAAGAATTCCTACTTGAGTAAATCCATTTGAGATTGGAGGGCATATTTGGCATTGGAGTATGCAATAAAAATAAAAGCACAAGAGTTCTTACTTGAATAAATCCATTTGAGATTGGAGGGCATATTTGGCATTGGAGTAATCAACTAAGGCAAAACGCTGCCCTTCCTTAGCTTGTTGAAAATCAGCTTATTATGTTGGTAAAAACAGCTGGTCAATGTGGTCAACTAGCTAAATTGGTTGAATCAGCTACTTTTTCAGCTGATAAATTACTATCCAAACGGGGCCTAAGTACCATTTACAACTTCATCTCGTGTTAGCTTGAAAATTGAAATACAATTTTATCAATATTTATTCCTTAAAATATTCATCATCTAAAACCTTATCATTAATAGTTAATCGTGTAACTAATTTTAGTGGTTCACATTTTAATAGAAAAGGAAAATCAACTAACATCTTTGTTTCATCCAAAAATTTCCAACCATGAGAAGAACTTAAGATCTTTAAAACAAACATAATGCTTTAACTATTGCTATTCAAAAGATGTGTTAGACAATTTAGGGCTTGTTTGTTTTTTATTTATTTTTAATTATTTATTTCTGTTTTTAAATTTAGTAAAAAAACCTATTTTATTTTAATTTCTTCCGCTTTTCAAAATTTATGAGAACTATTTTTATTTTCTATTTCTGTTTTTCTATAATATGATTTATTATCAACTAAATAATTATTATTTAAATTTAATATATTAATTATTAATAAGAATTATAAATAAATTAATTTAATATTACATTTAATTAATTTTAATTAATAAAATTTAATTTTAAAGTATTTATTTTTTAAAAATAATTTTATTAATAATTTATTAATAAAAATTAAATAAAAGATTAAAATAAATGTAATTAATTAAAAATAATTTGTCTTTAAGTTTTATCTAATATGTTATTATCAGTAATAAAAATGTAACTATATTAATATTAACAATCAAATATGTTTTTATTTTTATTTGAAAGAAAAACAGAAACTAAAACTAAAAATTATGATAAAAAATAGAAGTAAAATTGAACTTTTTAAGATAGATTTAATCTTAAAAGCAAGAAAGCTTGTCCAATATATGTGAATTTTCAAGTAGTGATTGTCAATGAATTGGGCTGGGTTAGGGCAGACCCACACGCTGGCCAACTTATACCTCAATCTGTCCATAGTTGATAGGCTCGTGGCCCAGCCCATGAGCTACAGGTGAGTCTAGCTGGCTCAGTCCTATTTTATGTTTTTAAAAAAATAAAAAATATAATGTTATTTTATATTTTTTTATTGAGTCACAGGCTGGGACAATCCCAACTTGTGACCCGAATAACCCAAGTCGGATCACATTTTTCATCCTTAATCTGAAGCTTACCGACACTATTTCCCAATTGGACATGTCAGACTTTACAGTCAATTTTTGAGTCAGCTGCTTCCAATTACTCTCTAGACTGGGAGTCAAAGGTCTAACGATACTTTTTCGCCAAGAAAGTATCTTTGATCAAGTTTATGGTCCATGTGAAAAGTTTAGGAGCAGTTTGTTGTGTTTCAAGATTTTGTTGTTTCTATCATGCCACAGGCAATAGATGCAGCAACTTAAGCTAAGCTTGAAAAGAGTCTGAGTATGCAACATTTAATTTCAATGTGGAGGTTACCCATTGCACTGTTGATTGTCTAGTGTTCCAGTTCTAGAAAAAGACGAATGTGGCTCTCCAAAACATTGTTACAAAGGCAGGCATTTATTTGGATGGCATATTATTAAAGTGACGTTTCTCTCGGTTCTTGAGTTTGGTTTTAATCGCGAACTAGATCTAAAAGTCGGTTTTGGAGATGTATTTTCCGTTATTTTTTTGTAATATCCCTGCACAAATCCTCTGTCCGTAGATTCCTAGGTTTTTTTTCTCTTTTGTTTTTGACCTCCAGTGGTACGACGAGACGAACATTAAAGATAAAATGAATTTGAAATTGTTAATTGGTACGAAGGATGACATCGTGTAGTAAAGTATATACAAAATGTTTTGGTTTAATTTTTTAAAAAGTTAAAGATTATTTAAATTTTATATCATGATTAATGTTTAAAATATAGTAAATTATTAATCATAATTCATTCGTTATTGTGAAACTTAATTATTTTCTTGCTTTTCTTTCTAATCGATCATGAAATTAGCGATTAACAACCATCATAAGTGCACATATGCGAGTCTCCGACTTTATCCATATAACATGTTAAAAGACCTTTACAAGTGGTGTAAAGAGGCTTAGACAAAAAAAGTACTAGTTTTTTAGAGTTTAATTCTATTTATAATAAAATTTGGACTCTTTAGTAAATTAATCAAAATAAAATTATAAATTTAATTAAACTTTAAGTAGAATTATAATTAATTTTCATTAAATATCAGTTAGGTTCAACTGAGATCTATAACCTTTTAAATATACATCAAATGTATTAGCAAACAAATTAGTTCTAATTGAGGGGGTGGTTGGTTTGTATTACATCAAATGTATTAGCAAATACATTAGTTCTAATTGAGGGGGTAGTTGGTTCGCATAAGAGAATGATAATATGAATGAGAATGAATATAGTAAAGAATGAGAATGGATATTATCATTATAATTATGATGTTTAGTTAAGATAAAAGAATTATTACCATTACCATTAACAATGGTTGGTTTGTAAAAATTATTGAGAAATAAATATTTATTATATTTTAATTAATTAGATAAATATATTTTAATCAATTATATTGTAACTAATTAACTACAATATATTTATTAATTAAACTATTGTAATTAATTAATTACAATATTTTAATTAATGTATAAATTATATTTTAATTAATTATATTGTAACTAATTAATTATATTTTAATTAATTACAATATTTTAATTAGTTATATTTTAATTAATTAATTATATTTTAATCAATTAATTAATTACAATATTTTAATTATATTGTAATTAATTATAATATAATTAATTAATTATATTATATTATTTAAATTAATTATATTTTAATTAATTAATTACAATATTTTAATTAATTAATGAATTATATTTTGATTAATTATATTGTAATTAATGATAATGTAATTAATTATATTTAATTAATTAACTAAATATTTTAATTAATTAATTATATTTAATTAATTAGTATTAAAAATATTTTTAGAAAAGAATCACTATTAAGGAATGAGTTTCATTCCTCTAGTAAATGGAGGGTATGGAGGCCTTCCTAAAAGTGAGATATCAAACTATTGCCTCTATAATGATAATCAACAACGAACCACTCACTTTTCGTTCCGTATCCATTAACCCCTTCCCAAACTAATCAATCAAGTACTCCCTGATAAATGTATTGTCATGAGAATTTGTAACATCCCCTCACTAATTGAAAAGGGCATTTTGGTAAATTGGAATAGGTTAGGAGTATTTTAAAGTATTTTTGACATATTCATGCATTCATATATGCACATTAATAATAAATAGTGAAATTTT
>JANQBM010000002.1:31770770-31789726 GCA_025594535.1 Erythroxylum domingense
GCGCTCCCTTATCTTAGGATATGTGTCGGAATGACCTACGGGCGTCCCGGTACGTACCCTAGGGTAATGGGGTGTTATAGAGTTGAGTCATTTCAAACTTCATCTTACTCTCACTACTTATCTTAAGAACCATTCTCCTGTAAGTATTCATTGAAATAAATTTTTTGTTCAACAGGTTTATAAGATTATATCCAATGTTTTAGATATTTCATAACCTTTTGTTGTCCAATTTAGTTTTTTCGAGAATATTCACATCACCAAATTATTAACTTTTGCACTTCCAAAGTCTTATCATTCTATATCTAATGTGAAATCATGTTGATTGACTTAATTGGAACTATTGAATGAACTAGGCTTAACTGTAAAAAAATAAATATTGCATTATACACTGTTTCATATTGTGTTTTTCTGCTTAAATAAATCCATAGTGTTATGGAATTTAGTTGACGAGATATTCATTATAGATAACCAAAAACTTAAATCTCACTATATCTATCTTACGGAGATGTGTTAGTATTATCAATGCTTAACTTATACTTATTTAAATAATTTGAATTTTAAAATTTTAAATCAATATTTTATTTAATTTATATGATTATATCATATAATGTCACTAGTAATTATAATAAAATATAAGTATTATCTTTTTATGTATTATTATTACATCCACCACATCACATTTATAAAATTTAATAATTCAATACCATTATCATCCTCTCTCTAACGTTAAATTGGTTATTCTTTAACTTAATAAGTTTCACAACTTTCAAATGATTCACAATAAAAAAGGTACATATATTCTTGCATGTAACTTTATTACTCTTATTATTTTAATTAACTAATATGACATAAATGATAGTGTTGGTTATGTTATCTAACTTTATATTCATAAATTTCATATGATTCACAATAAATAAAAAAAATATCCTTGTATGTAACTTTATTATTATTACTAATTTAATTTAACTAACATGGCATAAAAGATAATGTTGGTTACTTCTTGCCATATTGTTAAGCATAAGTCACTCTTGATCCAACATATACAAACTACTTACATAAACATAGATCAACTACTTTTAATCAAAAATCTATTTCTCATTATGCCTTGAATATTGTAATAATTGTAATAATTGCTGAACTAAGAGAGGTTCAAATTGATTTTTTGATGCTAAAAAAACATAATTATTACTAATAAGTTTATTATTTTGATGAATCAATAATATAATAAAATGAAGCCATAAAATTAAGAAGATAGGTTGTGAAGTTAATAAAGAGAAGTTAAAGTTTTTAACTGACAAAATAAAGATCAAACTAAGAATAAAAGAAAATCAAGACTCATCAAGTTCATTTTACATTTTGTCTTATTATTTGTGATCTTACTTTTTTAATTTGATGCTCTAAAAGGCTCAGTACAATGTTTTATTTCATTTCATGGCATAAGTCTTTACATGCATTAAGTGGCAATAAAGTTTTTAGTTTTAAAAGAACCTCTTCATCTTTCAAAAAAATTAAGGGAACATTTGATAAGTTTTTAAATCACAATAGCATTAATTAAATTGGTAAGAGCATTTGAAGTTGTTAAAATCATGTTTTTAGGGTGATTGGTCGATCGATATAAGTTAGAGTTGTTAAATTTGATGTATCGAGAGTTTATTGTAACATTAATTGATGTATTGGTCAACCAATGTGCCATAGCGTCTTAACGACTAGTGAATCTATGCATTCAATACATACTAGTTAACCATTGTAAATACTAGTTTTTGGCTCCTATGACTTGGAGGGGTCTAAAAATACTATAAATGGGTGTTTTTCCCATTGGTTTTAGTATTAAGAAGCATTTAGGTGTCTTTTACACACATTTCTAAATGCTTTAAACATTTGAGCATCATTGTCTTATATTTTTGTAAGTAAGCTACTTTGGAGTTATTAAGTGATAAAATGAGACAATTTACATTATAATATTTGATTGGGGCATCATATTATTGTGCTTTAGGTCATCCAAGTGAAATCGAGGTTCCTCTTTACCTTGGAAGAAGATTGTAAAATGGATCCTCTTTGCTAATAAAGATTAATCTTTGCCTTGTAAGAAGAATTATAGTGGAATTCTAAGAAGAGTCTTAGGAGTGGATATAGATAAAGGTTTTTTAGTTAACTACTATAAATCAATTTACATTCTTTCTTCCTTTATCATCTTTAAATTATTATTCAATTATTTGATTAATTTATAATAAACAATTTTATTTATATGGATTGTTATTAATTAAGTTCATTGGTTATAAAAGTTTTTTAAATTTTATAAAAAACAAATTTAGCCCTTCTTGGGTTCCATTAGGGACTAACAAGTGGTATCATAGTAAGTCTATAAGGCTAGCATTTCTAACTAAATTATGAGGCAAAGATCATAATGGCATATGTAAAAGCATCATCATCATCATTCAACTAAAAAGGATAAAGCAATGTTTAACTTTTTTGTACCTCGAACAACTTTTGGAGCTCAGCCTTCAATCCATGGTGCTTTAAAATCTAAAAAAACTACTCACAATGTAGACATTGGAATGACTAGATAGTGGTATGATTAAGGCATAACATTCAATGTTATCCACTCTTTATTATTACCAACCTACTATGGATTCTATTACATCTTACGGTTGGATATAAACCTCCTTCAATTAATAACTACGAAGTAAACTTCAGAGTAGCTAAAATAAATATTAATTTGGATGAAAGAAGAATGAGTTGAGCTACTTATGGGTGTTCAATCATGTGTGATGATTGGACAAATAGAAGACAAGAATCTATTATTAATTTTTTGGTTAGACAAGAGTCTATTATCAATTTTTGGTTTATTCTGCCAAGAGGACAATGTTTTAAAATTCTATTGATGCATTTAGCCTTGTTATAAATGCTTATACTCTATTTTAGATATTTGATGAAGTTGTGAACGAAGTTAGGTGAAAAAATATTGTTCAGTTCATTACTAAATATGATTATGCTTATAAAGCAGTTCGAAGAAGTTTACAAAGCAAGTACAATTTTTTTATTAGACTCTTTGTGCTACACATTGCATTGACCAAATGTTGGAAAATATAAGAGATGCAGATACTTTTCTATTATGATGAGACTATGCAGAAAGCAAAAAAAGTAATCAAGTTCATCTATAATCATGCATAAGTCATGAATTTAATGAAAAAGTGTTTCACCAATGATAGCAATTTGTGTCATCATGCAATTACAAGATTTGAGACTAATTTCTTATTACTTTAATGTTTGGCTATGAAAAAGGAGTTGAGGCCAATGTTTACAAGTGATAAGTGAGTTGTATCTCATTATGCTAAATCTAATGATGGATTGGAGATTTTTATACTTGAAGATCATGAATTTTGGTCCCAATTTCAATTTGTCATCTAGGTTTGTGAGCCTCTGGTGAGACTACCTCATTTGATTGATAGTGATGAAAAGCAACAATGTGTTATTTTTAGGATGCCATAAAAGGGGCAAAGGAAGTAATCAAGGCCAATATGAAAAATAAGCGTTCTTTGTACACATCTTATCTTGCACTCATTCATGAGATAAGAGAAAGATAACTTTACTCTCTATTGTTTGTAGCTAGGACATTTTGAAATCCTAGTATCTATTTTAGATCAAGTAAAGCTGATGTTAATAGGCAAATGCTATTAACTATTACAATAGTTGATACCTATGAGATGATGCAAGATCTCTTAAGCTTACCGAGGAAGGCTTAAAAGGACGCTCCTGATAATTTTGGAATGCCCATTACTATTTATCAAAGAACAAACTTAATTCAGGTACATATTTTTTACTTTTGTTACTATTGGAAATTAACCATTACTTTTTTTTATAATGTTACTTTTATTATCCTACAATTGCTTGGTGAGACAAATTTGAAAGTGGTCTTCTAGAATTGCAAAGGTTTACAATTTAAATTTTGAGTCAATGTACGAGTACAACAGGATGTAAAAAAAAAAAAGCATATTTGAATTCATCCATTCTAAGAAAAGAAATAGATTGGGACACACAATATTGAATAGTTTGATCTTTGTTCGATATAATTTAAAGCTCCGAAAATGTAATTATCATTTCTCATTATTAAATTAAGTATAATTTATTAATAATTTGATGTTATTTATTTACTAATATTCTTAATAAAATAAATAGTTCTATAGATCCAATTTGTCTTAATCATTTTGACCTTTTAACGGATTGAATTTATGAGAAATCGAGTTTGATAGATAAAAGAAACTTGGAAGATAATCCTAGATGAGAAATATTGACATGTCATTTGATGTAATGAATTTGAATGATGGTGATGATGAGAATCTTTTTAATGATGAGTAATTTATATCAAATGAGAATTGATGTCAATGCGATTTGAGCAACTATTCGATTGAATAATGTTCTAGGTTATCATTTTCTCTCTTTTTATAATTTTGCTTATATTTGATGCATATTTTAAATTCTATACATGCAGTATAAATAAAAAACTATTAACTGTAAATATTTTTGTTTTATGTTTCATTTATGGTTGGTTGTGTTCTTGAACACAAACTTTTATTGTAATACTTATAAAATCATGGAACTTTATTATTCTTTCTATTTGATGTAACTATTTTTTATTATATAATGAAATTGTAACATTTTAATTACTTTATATTGTCCTTAATTTTACTTTTGTATGATGATTAAACGATTTTTATATTAGTTTTTGTTTTTTTATATGTGAAATATGTGAAAAGTACTATTAATAGAAATAAATATTGTTATTATTTCTATTATTATGATTTTTGGGGACATGATTGATCTAAAATAAAAATTATACAGTATAATATATTGAAAGATTATTTTGTAATTTAAAAAAATTTAAGTATTATTTTACAATTAAAAAAATTAACCAAAATAGTGCTCAATATTAATCGAAACTGATACAATACCGTACTATAATTAAATCTGATAGTGATACCAATATTGGTATTGATAACATTGGGTGAAACCTCTTTACTATATTTAAGAAGATTCTCAAGTTGGTCTTAGTTTCTGTCTAGAAGGAATTGGACAACTTCTGCTTCTTCAAATGGTACGCAGGACATGAAATTTACAGAATAGGAAACAGAATAGTTATTATATTCCCTAAATTCTTAAATTACCACATCTATACCTCATTAGATGTAAGATTTTGTGTCAAAACAAGAAAGGAACGTCTTTCGATTGAAGGCTATCGTTAGTGAAACTAATTAGACTGAAACTGATCGTGTTCCCACTTGACAAAAAATCATGGTTCTCTTTCCTCTGGGTACACCACATGACACATCGTACACAACTTTAGCGTGGCTTTACATGCTTTTGAAGAATAATATTGTAATTCTTGCTATAACTCACACATTTTGTACTTGTAAAACAACAACGATAGCCGATCAACGCATTGAAGTGAAAATGGGAACTATCGCTTAATATTACTTGTAAGGAAATAAAAATTGAGTTGCTACAATTTGGGTCGTAAGATGAACTCCAAGGATTCAATGGCTAGTATCTCCTATGATTAAACTCTATGATGTTGTTATATTCGTAAATCATAACCCTTTTATATTTAGAATGACGAGAGATGATAAATTTGCAAAGGGTAGCAGCAATTCATGGAGATTGGAATAAATAAAATATAGAATATACTTGGTAGGAACGATAACAGAGATTTTAAATACGTATAGCATTGAAACAACAGAAAATGATAACTGAGCTTCAGCATGAAAATGAAAACTGTGCTTCCAAGGGAATTGTACGAACCATTAAAATCACAAAGATTCTTTCTGTCGTGCGACTAAACAGTTTATATCCCACAAAATCACAAAGAGTACAAGGAAACAATGTCTGTAGCTCTCCAATCCTTTTAATTGGGTTCAACAAGTGCAATCTTATCATGGAATTTGCGGGCTGTGGCAGGGATGAATTATTCACGAAAGAGGAAAGTAGCAGAAGGGCGAAAATAGGGCGTAGAAGGGTAGAAAATGACATTAAGGAATACAAGTCAAAGAACTTGGTTGCAGAGAGGAACAGAAGACAAAAGCTCAGTGACAGTCTTTTAAGCCTACGTTCAACAGTCCCGATAATCACCAATGCAATTACTATTAACCCATAAGCTTACCTCCGTTGTTTGCTTAATTTCAATTCTTTCTAATCGGACGCTTTTCCATTTACTCACTATGAAATTTTCTGTTGGTTTAGATGACAAGGGCAAGCATTGTTGAGGATGCGATCACTTACATCCGTCAGTTGCAGATGAACGTAAAAGGTCTTAGTGATGAGCTTCTTGGAATGGAACCATTACCTGAAAATGAAACAATAATAAATAGTGGTAGCTCTGATGTTGTGAAGGAAAAGAATCTGGAAATACAGGTTTTAGGTCAAAGCAACCTCAAGCATTTCTTTTATACTTCATTTGAAATCGATAGCATATGTGTTATGATACAATGTCTTCTCGTTTCGACTTCCAGGAAGAGGTTCGGGTGTGTGAACTTGATGGAAATGCGGTATGGATGAAGATGATCTTGGAAAAGAGAAGAGGGAGGTTCACCAGATTGATAGAAGCCATGACTCGCCTTGGCTTTGAACTTACCGACACCAATGTTACCACCGCTGGAGAAACAATTATTGTTTCTTCTCGTGTTCAGGTAAATGAGTGGAATTTTGTGGTGCGTACTTCCTTCTAGTGACTTATGCAGAAAAGATTGCCAAGGGAAGCAAACCCCATTATCAAGCTTTATATTGTACAACTGAAGCCATTTTTTTTCTTTCTTTTCATATTTAATCAAAGGTGCAGTGTGTTATCATGGATTCTCTTTCTGGACTGGAACTCAGTGATATAACATTTTGTGTGTCTCAGCCGCTGCAAGCTTTTATTTGCTTTCATCATATGATATGTTTGATATGTTTTAGTCTCCACGATTTCAGGCTATTATCGGTGACACGATGAATGTTGAGCAGACAAAGGAAGTTCTGCAAGAAATTACCCAAAACATATAGAACAGGACGAACATTGTAGCAGTTCTGATCAAAGGGACAGAAGATCAGATTGCTTGCCTTTACTGTGCTTTTGGATTTTTGAAATAATGGACTTCTCAAAATCTTGGCATATTTAGTGAAAAAGTTTAAGATCTATATATCCAGATATTCAATCCCATCATTAAATAGTTTTATAATAATTTCTTAAGTATGTCTTATCTGTGGACCCTCTGAACTAATGAACTATTCATTCAAGCAGTAAACAGCGTAGATCACCATCTCTATTTTAACAGACAAAGCTAAGTAATTAATTTGTAACGAGCTTGAAACAGGACGGAATGAATTATCGAAGGTATATCAGCCAAATTGAGATATCCGAATTGTGGGTGCTATAAATTTTCGTAGGTCTAATTTCAATAGGTAAAATGCACATTTTGACTACTAGTAGTTCTTTTAAACTTTAAGTCTGGTTGATATCCTAAAAAGACTCACAGCTTACCAACACTAACTGAAATCAACCTTAAACAAACAAAATTCGAAACCTCCATCAGGATTTTATTAAGTGAGATCTTTGTGTTAAATTTTGGGTGTGGGAGTCCAGCACTACTAGAAGGACATCGCAATTGGCCCCCATACTCACTAAAACCCATAAATGTTACTTTTTGTGCTCTCTTTTCTTCTGTTGTTATCTCTCACCCATTCAGTTTTCTCCTATTACATAAAACATTGAACTAGAAGAAGAAAGTAACTCACCAATAGAGAAAAAGAGGAAAAGAATAAAGGAAGAAGAAGATTCAAGAAACTTAATTCATATATTTGTTTGATTCTAGGAATTTAGTTTGCAGTACAAGCTACACATCATATTGGACTTATATAGTCAGGTCCCAAGCCCACGGACTAGAATATTTTTCTCTGCATAACAATATTTCCCCCTTTAAAAACTTTGTCCACAAGGTTTTACATGTCATTCTTCTCTATATCAATTGAATTTGGTGATGAACGTCAAATTAATAAGCCTTTGCACAAGATGCTCAACAATTCCATGTGTCTTTAAACGCAACATGGATGGTTGGAATATAACCTCACCAACATTATCCTTTTCTTTTACAATAATACCTTATCCATCATGTTGAAAAAGAACAGTTGAAAGGATTGTTCTTCCAAGATCAAAAACTAGAATGATTCCATTATTCTTTAATCTAAACCCATCTGCTATACCATTCAAAATTTCGTCTCTAAATTTTAGTAAAACCAAAAATTAAAGTTTCTTCCATAACAAATAATTGGCCAATAACAAGACTATCAAACTCGACTTCATAGTTCCCATCCATTACCATTTTAAGTTTCAGGTCAACTTGCTTGAGCAAACCATGTCTTTCCTTCAAGTGAACATTCATCTCTAGAATGCCTTTTATCAGTACCTGTGACAATAAAAAGACTGTTGAGTATTGTCTCAAACTAAAAAATGGTGACTTTTCGGTGGCTTTCGGTGCAACAAGTTGGCCAGCTATATTTTATAGCCAGCCTTCACCTATTGGCTTCTCTATAAAAGAGAAGCAGCAGCAGCAAAAAAGAGAAAGAGAGAGGAGAGTAGAAAATTTAAAAGAGCTGAGAGGGAGAGAGAAAAATAGTAAGGAGCATTTGTATTTTTCAGTGTTCTTTTCCTAGTAGGAGTGTGTGAGCTTTGGTTAATTTGGGTGTTTGAGAAATTGAATGATAAATACTATTGTATGTTCTCATTGATTATAGTGAATTACTCCGTCGTCTCCAAACTAGACGTAGTCATTGTCGAACCAGTATAAAAATTTTGGTGTTCTTATTACTATTTTTTATTTTCACTCCAAATTGATTAACGTTTCGGCACAACAAGTGGTATCAGAGTTCTAGTTTTTTCGATTGGGGTATTGTAGGAGTGAAAATATGTTGGAGCTACAGTGTCGATGCTATAGTACCCGAGAATAGTGTCGGTTCTACAGTTTTCGTGAATAGTATTAGTGCTAGAGTCTATGAATAGTGTTCATGCTACAGTCTGTAAACAGTTCCGTGCTACAATCCAGTGAATAGCACTTTGCTACAGTGCTGTGAATAGTATTGGTGCTATAGTCGTGTGAACAGTATGTATTTATGAATAAGGCGAGTAGATGACTGGAGATAAAGATGAGTCCGTTAAGAGGGAATCGATATCGTCATCATCGACACCTACATCCAATAGACGTCCAATCGCTACTACACGGTTAGAAGTTGATAAATTCAATGGCTCTAATAATTTTGATATATGGCAATGTGAAGTTATGGATGTGTTGTATCAACAAGAGTTGGACATAATTCTGGAAGATAAACCCGAAGATATGGATGACAAGCAGTAGATGCGAATTAATCTCGATGCTTGTGCCTCTATTCGATCATTCCTTGATAAGGAGCTGAAATACCTGTATATGAAGGAAACTTCTGCTAAGGAGTTATGGACGAAATTGGAGGGAAAGTATATGACCAAGAGCGCAGAAAATTGACTCTTCTTGAAGAAGCGACTCTTTCAATTTCAATATCGTCTAAGTATTTCTATGTACAAACACCTAAATGATTATAATAAAATACTTGCTGATTTAGCAAACCTTGATGTTAAAATTCCTGATGAGGATAAAGTGCTATGTTTGTTAAATTCATTGCCTGATGATTATGATCATTTGACAACTATTTTATTGGATGGAAAATTCGAGGTGAAACTTGATGAGGTTTCTGCGGCATTGGTGAATCTTGAGTGTCTTAAGAAGGAATAAAAGACTCACAATTTACAAAATGAGGCACTCATTATAAGGGGACGAACAGAGGAAAGAAAACATGAGAAGCGGGAAAAATCTCGTTCAAAATCACGAGGGAAGTTTCCTACTAAAGATGAATGACTCTTTTGTCGCCAAAATGACCATTGGAAGAAAGACTGCCCCAAATTAAATAACAAAGAGAAGGAGAAAGTGGGTTCTGTAGCAAATGTTGCAAAATTTGGAGATGATAATTTCGAGTTTACTTTGGCTAGTTCATCTGCTAATGGTCACTCTAATGAGTAGATTTTGGATTTAGGTTATACCTATCATATGTGTCTCCTTCGGGAATGGTTCTCTAGCTTCTAGGAACTATATGGGAGAGTTGTTTTGATGGAAAATAATAATGCCTGCAAAACACAAGAGATAGGAAAATCTGTTTGAAGATGCATGATGGAACAGTCAGAGAATTGAGTGATGTTCGGTATGTACCGGATATGAAGAAGAATCTTATCTCATTGGGAGCATTGGAATCTAAGGGTATCAAGATCACCATGGAGGGTGGAGTTCTTAAAGCTTTGTACGGGGCATTGGTGGTGATGAAAGGTATAAGACAAAATAACTTGTATTTCTTGCAAGGGAGTACAGTTATTGGTGCAGCAGCTGTCACTGAAACTGCTGACGGAAATAACTCAGACACTATGAGGTTATGACATATGTGTTTTGGCCATGCTGATGAAAAATTATTGCAAGGATTGGTGATGCAAGGCTTATTAAAAGGTATAAAGGGATGTAAATTGGAATTCTGTGAACATTGTATGCTGGGTAAGCAAACTAGAGTGAAATTTGGCATTGCTATTCACCATACTAAAGGCATTCTATATTATGTTCACACTGATGTTTGGGGACCTTCCAAGAATGCATCTTGGGGAGGTAGCCATTGTTTTGTCTCCTTTATTGATGACTTTTCTAGAAGAGTATGGGTGTACACCATGAAGCATAAAGATGAAGTCTTGAAGATATTCCTGAATTGGAAAAAGATGATCGAAATGTAAAGCGGTCGAAAGATCAAGACTCTCAAATCAGACAATGGTGGTTAATATAATTCTGATCCTGTTTTGAAAGTTTGTTAGGATGAGAGTATTGTGAGACACTTCACGGTTAGGGAGACACTGCAATAGAATGGGGTGATGGAGCACATGAACTATACTTTGCTTGAAAAAGTCCAGTATATGTTGTCTAATTCTAGTTTAGGCAAAGCGTTTTAGAATGAGGCAATTACTTATGCAAATCATCTTATTAATCGGTTTCCTACTGTTGCGAACAATGGTAAAACACCCATGGAGGTATGGTCTGGTAAACCTTGTATTGATTACAAGTATTTACACATATTTGGTTGTCCTACTTATTATCATGTTAGGGAAAGCAAGTTGGATCCAAGAGCAAAGAAAGCTTTATTTATGGGCTTTAGCACTAGCGTGAAGGGATACCGACTCTGGTGTCCAGATGAGAAGAAATTTGTTGTAAGCAAAGATGTGACTTTTGATGAGACTACTATGGTTAAACAGAACAAGCATGATGGAGAAATTAAAGCGACCAAGACCATGAGTAGTTCAAAGCAGGTGGAGTTATTGAAGACTTTAGTTATTCCAGTAAGTTCTGATGTTATAAACACTAGTCCTATAATTGATTCTGATGATGAGGAAAAGGATAATGAAGAGAAGATACCTATCTAAAAGCCTCCATAGCAACAAGATTCTATTACAACCAAAAGATAAAGAAGGGAAATTCGAAAGCCTGCTCGGTTTCCTGATATTATGGCATATGCACTTCCCATTATTGAAGATGATATTCCATCCACCTATAAAGAAGCTGTTAGGAGTTCAGAGAGAATGGAGTGGAAGAAATCTATGAATGAGGAGATGAAATCTCTTCATAAAAATGAGACTTGAAAGCTGGTTCAGTTACCAAAAGGGAAGAAAGAAATTGGTTATAAATGGGTGTATACTAAGAAGATGGAATCTTTGAGAAAAGACAATGTAAGATTCAATGCCAGATTGGTAGCTAAAGGCTATGCTCAGAAGGAAGGCATTGACTACAATGAGGTATTCTCTCCTGTAGTAAAACATTCTTCTATTCGTATTTTGTTGGCTTTGGATGTGTAGTTTGACCTTGAGTTGGCTTAACTTGATGTCAAGACGGCGTTCTTATATGGTGATTTGGGAGAAGATATTTTTATGTCTCAACTAGAAGGGTTTACGGTTGCTGGCAAAGAAATTGGGTTGCAAATCGCAAAAGTCATTATACAGTTTGAAGCAGTCTCCAAGACAATGGTACAAGCAATTTGATGGGTTTATGATTGAGCAGAAATACACAAGAAGTCATTATGACCATTGTGTATACTTTCACAAGCTACAAGATGGAACCTTTATTTATCTGCTTTTATATGTTGATGATATGCTTATAGCATGTAAAAGCAAAGTGGAGATTGAAAGATTGAAGACTCAACTGAGTAATGAATTTGAGATGAAGGATTTAGGAGAAGCTCGAAAGATACTAGGTATGGAAATTGAAAGAGATAGAGCAAAAGGCAAGATTGGCCTGTGTAAAAAGCAGTATTTGAAGAAGTTACTATAACTTTTTGGGATGAATGAAAATTCAAAACTGGTTAGTACACCTCTTGCTCCTCATTTCAAACTTAATGCTTCTATATCTCCTAACACATATTAGGAGAGTCATTACATGACTTAAATTCCATATACAAGTGTTGTTGGTAGTTTGATGTATTCTATGGTGTGTACCAGGCCTGATATTTCACAAGTTGTTAGTATTGTTAGTAGATATATGCATAATCCAGGAAAAGGGTATTGACAAGTTGTGAAATGGATTCTACGGTATATTCTGGGTATTGTAGACGTTCGTTTATTGTTTCAGCAAGATGAAGTTACTGGTCAATGTGTTTTTGGATATGTGGATTCTGATTATGCAGGTGATTTGGACAAGCATAGGTCCACTACAGGTTTTGTATTCACTCTTGCTGGAGATCCAGTGAGTTGGAAATCAACCTTGCAATCTATAGTTGCCTTGTCTACTGAGGTGGAATACAAGGCAGTAACAGAAGCTATTAAAGAAGCCATCTGGCTTCAAGAGTTGCTTGATGACTTAGGGGTCCAACAGGACCATGTGGATATTCATTGTGATAGTCAGAGCGCTATTCATTTAGCAAAGAATCAAGTTCATCATACACGTACAAAATACATTGATGCGAGGATCCATTTTGTTCGTGAAATTATTGATGAGGGAGATATTCTTTTTTAGAAGATTGAGACTGCTGACAATCTTGCTGATATGTTGACAAAACCAATTTCGTTACTCAAGTTTAAGCATTGCTTAGACTTGATTGGTATTTGTAAAATTTATTGATTGCCCCGTAGGGGATTGGGAGACGACCATTGGCAGTTTCACTTCGAGGATTTGAACCAAGGTGGAGATTGTTGAGTATTATCTTAAAGTCAAAAATGGTGGCCTTTTGGTGGCGTTCGGTGGATTTCGGTGCAACAAGTTGGCCAGCTATATTTTATAGCTGGCCTTTAGCTATATTTTTGTATGTTCTCATTGATTATAGTGAAATAGTCCGTCATCTCCAAACTGGACGTAGGCATTACTGAATCAGTATAAAAATCTTGATGTTCTTGTTACTATTTTTTATTTTCACTCCAAATTGATTAACGTTTCTGCACAATAAAGACTCCATATAGATTTTATCTTCTTATTTTAGCTTACCTTGGACTGCATCGTAAATTTATTTTGTGATATCAATTATGGTGAGCTTTAATGTAGTCACTTTCTCAACAAGAACCATCATATTTAGACAAGGCTGGAGTGTGTATTCTAAAGTAATCAGTGATGCCTTTTAACGTAACAACGGGATAAAGTAATGATGATTCTCAGTTAAGAGAGCATCAATATATACATTGCTAATCAATTGGGAATTAATCTTGCACATCATATCAAACCCAACATTGATTTCAATAAACTGATTCTTCAAATCATCATTGAGAGTAACTGGAACACCAACCACCTTTGTTGAGCATTTTTCTACTGCAAACATTTTTTCAAGTTGAGTAGTAGTTAGGTCAGTAACAATTGTTGCATCACTAAACTCCAGTATCACGCTGGTTTCCTTGTGAATGAAAGCGATTATAAATAAAGTCTCTATTTCTATTGTTACATGGCATGGAGCAATGCTAACTTGTCCCATAGTGCACCATCCCATTGTTAAAATTAGTAGGTTACTTCCATGGGCAATTCTTTAAACCATTCATTTATAGAATTCGTGATCCCATGTTGAGCACTCATGAAAAGCATATTGATTGGATTCTTAAGTAAGCTTAAGAAGTGAGTCAAACCATTTATATTATTTTCAAAACATCCGTTCTAATTGTTTGAAGTGTTGAAACCATAGAAGAGGTTTCCATCATTATTTTTTATTATTTTAATCACTCTTGATAAATTATCATCCCATAAGTCTTTAGAGAAGTAAAAAATGTAATGTTTCTTGTCATCATTGACATTAAACGTATTTGTCCCAAAGCTTTTATCTCCCATTTTGGCAGGATCATTTTCAATGCCAAAGTTAAGATAACTATTTTACCTGCTAAGATTAAACCCATTTCTACTGTTCATATTTTTCTCTTACATAGGATGCTTCAATGATGGAGAATTCATAGCTAAACATGAATTATTCTAAGAACTCAGTAATTATTGATGGGTTGTTATTATCATCTACTTTTACATATTGATGAACCAATTATGAATCTGCTCTTAGTGTTTGGTGACTGGTCTCACTTTGAATTCTTGCAACTTGTACGAATCACCAAGTTTTTATCTTTTAGTATACAGTCCTTGCTTAAACCCATCAATAAATTCTCATCACTTTCAACAATTTCATTGGTACCATCAATATTGTCACTCTATAAAATAAATTTATGTTTTTTTTGTAAAAATTCAGCAAACATGGCCTTAGGTTCTACTATAGTTATCTCCTTTTTGGCTCTAGCTTGTACTCATGATGTTTTCACTTGGGGTGTATAGTTCTCAAGTAAGTGCCAGTATGACGAACTAACAATAAAATGAAGGAATGTGGTATTAATATATCATTAAATGTATTGGATAGCAATCATCTATATATACCATATAATTCAAGTTTATAATCAAAAAATTGGTAGACAATAGTGGTGAAAAAGGTTTCTAAGACAAAAATAGATAATGAATATAAGGTATGGTAGGTAAAAAAAAAAGTAGCTAGAATCAATGCTCTAATACCAATTGTTACATGAAAAATTATGCTAAAAGAAGAAAGTAACATACTAATAAAGAAAACTAGGGAAAGAAGAGAGGAAGCAGAGGATTTAGGAAAGTTCATATATTCATCTGATTCCTGGAATTTGGTTTGTGGTATAACATAAATCTAGTATTTTTCTCTACTTGGATCTAAGCTACACATCTTATTAGACTTATATGGTAAGGTCCTAACCCTACATACTAGCGTAATAGCTCCATTACTTCTCATGCTTCTATAACTCTAGAAACTTGATAGGTAAATCAATTTAATAACTTATTTTTAGTAAATTTTTGCATTCGTTCAATTTAATTGGGATCTATTTAAGAGTAATAAAATGTTTTCTGAACTGTGTGGTTTGATATTCTATGAGACTTTTTTTTCAATTAGGATTAATCATTTGAGTTATTTTGGAGTAAATTTTATCAATTATAGTGATTTAAGACACCCTTTGCTTCATTCAAACACTGATATTTGGGAAAAAATTATCAGAACTCTGATGAACTTATTTCAGTAAAATTTGAGGTCTACATATGTTTTAAAACACTTTTAACATATTTCAATATGATATTGTGAAAATTTTGGGAAACTAGGTAAACATACATTAAAATTTTAAAATAACAAATTTCAAATTTCATTTTCCTTGCGTCAATGAGTATAAAGTCCTAAACATTAGATTATGTTTGTTTTACATGATTAAATTATTTATCTCATAATTTTAACTTAAATTTGAACAATTTGTATAGGGAAATTATATCATTATCTAGGATCACATTCACAAACAATGCCTAAACTGCTATGAGTTAAATGCTTCACTAAGAACTTTATAGAGTAAATATAGTCTAAGAAAAAGACTTTATGATTGCCCCGAGTAGCTAGTGAAATGATAATGAAAATTCTATAATGAGATTTTTATATTAATTAAAGTAGTTTACATGATTAAAAGGTTCGTATTGCTTCCTTTGTAGGTTAGAAATATGACTTCTTTTTTAAGAGAATTTTCTTTTACAGGTTTATTAATCTAAATCATAAATTAAGTAAAGAAATAATTGATTTAAAAAGAGAGAAAAAAAGGAAAATCGAAGTATCACCTGAAGTAGAAGCCATTAAAACATTGGTGATTGTATTATGGTTTGAATAGTTGAAAAATTGGAGATTAAAAAGCAAATTGACATCATTTAGATGGACATTGCTTTATTAATCAAAAAGAAAAAAAATTGAAAGTTGATGTTAATGAATATTATTATAGTACTTATTGTGATTATGAATATTATAATCAATAATATGAAAGTGAATGCTACTTTATTGGTTAAATATAAAATTGACTTAAGATTGATGTTAACGAATACTGTTATGGCAGTTATTGTGATTGCTTTGAAAACAATTGTGAATTGCTTTTCATTTTTAATATTCCTAGTTAGGGTTTCTTCTTTAAGTATTCATTCTTAAGCCTCTTTTTTTTTTTTCTATTCTTAGGGATGGCAATGGGCTGGCCCTTTCTAAAATATTTTTTTTAAAATTAAAAATATAGAATAATTATTTTTTAATTAGATCAAGGTCTGGGTTTTCCAGACCTAAGTTTACCCGAAGCTCAACTCTTCTAAATAAAACGATGTTGTTTTGTTTAAAATAATTGAATCTCGAGTTTCTCCGGACCTAGGTCTGGCCCATAACCCGGCCTATTGAAAACAACTAAATTTAGGCCCATGAGCCAAAGATTGCCATCCCTATCTATTCTTAGTTGGGTCTTCTTGTTTCTAGGATGCCATCAAAATTTTTTTAATCATCTTATTATTTATTTTTCTTTATATTGTATTAGAATATTCTTAAGCCTCTCTTTTTTTCTATTCTTAGTTGGATCTTCTTGTTTCTAGGATATCATCAAAATTGTTTCAATCATCTTATTATTTATTTTTCTTTATGTTGTATTAGTTATATATACATAAAAAGGAAACAGTAAAGCAAAATAAGTTAAGAAAAATGTGTATAAATTAGTGTTTCTTTAGGAACATTATAAGTATGCCTTCAAAAGATGGTTTAACATCTAAGGAAGAGAAGGAAAATGTGATCTTTCTTTTTTAGGCAATGAAATAATAATTTAAAAAGATGAATGAATTTAATTTTGATTGTTTGCTTATTGTTGTGTCTAAATTCTATTACTTTTAATTGCCTTCATATCTTGATTTTGGTTACAAATCTTTGTGTTTTGATCCAAATGTAAGATAAATTGAGTGGAAACGGTGCGAATATTGCATGAATGTTAATTGAATTATTTTGTAAATTTTGCATAAAAAAGAAAAAAAATGGTGACTTAACTTGGTGTTAATCACAGTGGCAACTTAACTTGTGACCACTGTGACTAACACTTGGTGCTTGTCACGGTGGTGACTTAACTGACAAGTGCTCTCACGGAGTGACAAATATAATCACCCTCGTGACATTAACAGGTTGAAGGCTCGAAAACCTAGACCTAAAATGAGACTACAAATAGAAAGAAGAGAGGAGAGTGGTGGCAGACATTCTCACACACATATTCCAACATTCTACACACCACAGACTCATTCGGGGGATGCAAAAATAGATAGATAAAAAGAAAGTGGAGAAGAGAGGAAAGAAAGTAAAGATTAGTCGGGTGAGGAATAGAGAAATATAATAGAGAGGTTAAAGCTTGGGATGGAGGTAAAAAGCGAGAGCTAAAGTTGAATCCTAGTGAACTTGAGCAACTAGTCAACTCGGTGAAAACCAAGCAGAAGTAGAAGTCGAGAGCCAATGCAAAAAGTTTGAGAGTGGCAGGGGATCACCATAACTCTCTCATCCGAACACTCATTTACTCATTATGTTTATTATTTCTCTGTGGTTTTACTGAACTTACTCCTCTTTTAGTTGATAGACTCATATTCTGTTACCTTTTGATAGTTCATTTCGATTATTCATTTGGTTTATTGCTTTAATACTTCTTTTATACTGATAAAGATGCAATTGAAGTATTGGAATATGATGAATCTTATAATTTTCGTAATGGGTTGATCTCTTTTTCTTGAGGATTAATGTAGCTATTTTAATCAAATATGCATGATTGAGGGACTATGTTGTTGTCTTATGTTTGCTATAGTTTCTGAACTGAATGGATGTAATAGTATGATCAAACTTTGTATCATTTTGGTATCAAAAGAAGGATTGAGAGAAGAAGTTTAATATGGAATGAGAAACTATAGATGCTTAGGTTAAGAATTAGAAATATATTAACTTAAGTGGTAATTAGTAGTTGGGTTTCCATAATTAATTTGGATGATAACTTGTCGAATATGAAAGTTGGACTTAGTTTATTATTTGCGTTGATCTTAGAACCCAACTGTTAATTTTAGTAAGACGATGACCAAATCATTCCCCTTTAGTTATGCTTAGGAGATTAAATTAGTGAATTCTTAAGAGTTTTCCACTTTGATTAATTTATTCGTCTTTGCTCCTGGTTAATTATGTTTACTTTTTAGTCTAATTGAATAATTTTCTTTAAATCCTTCACTTAACAACTCGGGATAGAATGTTTAAAGTTGCATTTGTTTTTACTTTTATTCAAGATTGAATTGTGTTGGACCCCGATTCTTTTCTTACTAATAAGCATGTGCTCAGTTTATTTTGAGGTTTAATTCGATTAATTTGTTGTGGTTAGGAGTTAATTAGAATGTCTTTGGGTGTAGAAATTTTTTTTTATATTGATGGATTAAAAGGAGAGATTAAGATTAAGTTAGAAAGTATATGGTGTTAGTTAGAATTAAAAGAACAAGATTATATGAGGACTTTTTGGGAAGATCACTTAGGTTATAAAAAGTTAAGTCTTATAAGGAGGG
>JANQBM010000002.1:31789826-31819067 GCA_025594535.1 Erythroxylum domingense
CGCCACCCTCGCGGGGCACGGACTCGGGTATCACTGTCGATATCGGGTTCGGGTTCGGCGGGAGTGGGGTGTTACAAATCTGGTTTATTCCATGATGGGCTGATTCTTTTTTATTTAGAATTAATGTAGCTAGTTTGGTTGATTATGCATGATGAAGGGATTGTTTTATTGTCTTATTAATTACTATAGTTTTTTAGTTTGTTGGATGCAATAGCATAATCAAACTTTATATCATTTTGGTATTAAACAAAAGAACGAGAGAAGAAATTTAATATATAATGAGAAACTATAGATGCTTGTTATGAATTAGAAATATATTAACTTAAGTGGGTAATTATTAGTTGGTTTAATAATTAAGTTGGATGATAAACTTGTTGAATACGATAGTTAGATTAGTTTTTCATTTAAATTGATTCTAAAATCCAGTTGTTAATTTCAGTAAGATAATTATCCAATCATTTCCCTTTAATCATGCATAGGAGATTAAATTAGTGAAATTAATTCTCAAGAGTTTCCATATCGAATAATTAATTAGTTTTTGTTTGAAGTTAAATCAGTTAATTTTTTATTTTAATTGCATAATTTTCTTTAAAGCCTTTACTCAACAAATCGGGATAGAATGTTTAGGATTGCATTTTTTTTTTTTATTCAAGACTAATTTCATCTTCGTCGGAGATGGACTTGGGTAATCAACTATAACTACCTTGTATACTTTCGACTAGGATAGTCTAGATATTTTTAGAACTTATTTTGGCACAAGCATTTGGCACTGTTGCTGGGGAGATTGTTCACACTTAATTTAATTTTGATTGTTTTGTCTATTTATGCATACATTTTTTTCTTGTTATTTCATTGAGTTGTTTTAACAGTTTTTTTTTACTAATTCAATATTGTCTTTATTTTGTTTATGGGAGGAAGGAGATCTTGGGAAAGTGAACTTGCCCCCTTTATTAATAACATGCATCAGATAAGAGGAATTCAAAGGTACTTTGAAGACAATATCGAGGAACCCAAGACTGAAAATCAAGAGATGGGTGAAAGGCAGCCAATAATGAAGGAGTATGCCAGACCAGTAATTGGTACTACCAATTTGTGCATACCTTTGGGAGAGACAACCAGAAACTATGAATTGATGAACATTCACTACAACATGTTGCCATCGTTCTATAGGGTTCCTAGTGAAGACGGTTTAAACTTCATTTGGGAATTCTATACCACTCTGTAGACATTCCCTTTAGATGTCCTAAATAAAGATCAACTCAGGATGAGGTGTTTCCCATACACATTAAAGTATTAGGCCAAGGCATGGTTGATGACAATTCCATCTAATTCATTGACTATATAGGAGGAAGTGTACAACAAATTTATGGGAAAATTATATTCCCATTAGAAGACTTTTGAGTTACAGACAAAAATAGCTACCTTCACTCAGATGGAGGGAGAGTCATTCCATTAGGCATGGGAATGCTTCAAACTTCTACTAATATAGTGTCCATACCATCATTTTCCACTTTATATGCATAACTAGTTCTTTTATGATGGATTGAAACAACAATGTCAGTACACGATGGACAATACAGCAGGAGGAGTTGTGGGAGAGAAGACTGCTGAAGAAACATATAAAATCTTCAAAATGTTGGGAGCCAATTCTTAATGAAAGAGTGTGAGAGGGAGCAGATCTAGAGTTTATGAAGTGAAATCGAAGCAAGAAATGGCTATGCAATTGGTAGAGCTTGCAAAGCATATGAAAATGCTAACAATGAGACAATCCCAAGACACCCTGAATCTTGAGGTATGTGGTGTATGTGGAACTTTTGGTCATGGAATTAATTTTTGTTTGTATTCTTTTGAATCTTTTACAGGTGTGGAAGAACAAGCAAATTCACTTAATGGTTTTCAACCAAGGGTACGTAATGATCCATATTCAAACACCTACAACCCTAGTTGGAGAAATCACCCCAATTTCTCGTGGAAGACCGTCAATCCACCTATACAACCCTAACCACAATATTAGAATTTTCAGAGGTAAAACTAGTTTCAGGGGAAATCTTTAAATTAGAATCTACCGAGGAAGCCTTCTTTGGAGGAAAGTCTGAATGTGTTTATTTAGGTAACAACTCAAAATCAAGAAATGAAAAATAGGAGATTCGACTCCTTGGAAGCATCTGTAAGGAGGAATAAGACTCAAGTAGGGCAACTCGCTACTCAAATGCATAACAATAAAAAAAGGAAGTTGCCTAGTCAACCAGAGTAAGCCCAAGCAGTTACTATTCTTAGAAGTGGTAAGTTAATCATAGGAAATCCCTTTTAATCTGTCTAGTGCAGGTAATCAAGAAGAGGAGAGCCTCACCAACAACAAAAATGAGCAAAATGAAGAAAACAATGGGCACGATAACTTTTTAAGTCACGTTTAGAAAGGCAAAAACTAGGGATACAATCGACTGCTATGACGGACAAAGACTGCATAAGGAGACTAATTCTTATAAACCATCGATCCCATATGTAAGCCGCCTTAAGAATTTGAAACAAGATAAGCAATTTTCTGATCTATATAACATGTTTTCCAAAGTTAATATTAATCTACCTTAGTTAGGTATGATCAAGAACATTCCAGCTTATGTGAAGTTCTTTAAGGAACTAAGCACCAAAAAATGGAAGTTTAAGCCAAACGAGAAGGTGATAGTTTCAGAAGTTGCAAGTTTAGTGCTTCAGTAATAATTAACCCTAAAATTGAAAAACCCAGGGAGTTTTCTTATGAAAGTATCAATGCGTAATGGTGATGAGGTTAAAGGTATGCTTGACCTTGGAGCAATTATAAACCTTATGCCTCACTATGAGAAATTGGATATAGGAAAGTTAAGACCTACAAACATGTGTTTGCAATTAGCTGATGAGTGAATCCGCTATCAGAAAGGAATAATAAAGGATGTGTTAGTGAAGGTTAGTGGAGTGTTTGTTCCTATAGACTTTGTTGTCCTAGATATGGGGGAAGTAAAAAAGCAAGAAAAGGAGCACATTATACTCATACGAAGGTCTTTTATGGCCACCATTAATACCTTGATTGATGTGAAAGACAAAAAATTAACCATGTCTATTTTGGGAGAAACAGTAAAATTTTGAATCCTTAATGTTGAACTTATTCCTACTACTATTGTTTCTGAAGACTATTCTTTTATTAATCAAATTAATGCTGTATATCTTCATTTTGCCTTGCAGGAAGAAGAAGAAAAGGAGTTGGACTTGGTTAAAGAGAGTGATGAATGCTGCCAATTGCTAGTCGATGTAACTGAGGAAGTGTTTGGAAAATTCTTAGAGACAAATCCCAGTAAAGAGAATATAACAGTGGAATCAATCACTTTGAGTGATCCATCTTAAGCATCCTACTGAGGTGTCCAGTTAAAAGATATTAAAGAAGCGTTGAATGGGAGGTAACCCATATAATTTCTGTTTTGCTTTTCAATTCTTTGTTTATTATTCCTTTTTAGTGAATCTCTACTTAGTTTGTTTTCTTTGTATGTACAAGCCTAATTTTTAGTCTCTTTTATCTATTTTCCTAGCAACTATTCTTCACTCCTCGACATAGTATACTAGGCTCCACATCGCACCAAGACTCTATACAGCACACCAACCCCACCTTTGTATCGTATTTCTTTCCTTTTATTATTTTTATTTCTTGTTATAATTTATTTTAGTTTTAATGTTTGTCTTTGTTTGCATTATTTTGTGTCTTAGATCCCTCTTTTTATTTTCTTATCACATTAGGAATAGCATGATATTTAAGTGTGGGGGAATGGGGTAGTATTTAATTTAAAAAATTGATTTTATGTTATTTGCTTTTCTTTTCCATTTAACAGTTAAAGATGTATGGTCATGAAATAAACTCAATCGAGACCATAAATGCATAATATGAGTGAATAGTATAATTGCATGCTTAGGTTGATTGAATTGGATTTTGATTAAAAGGACATTAGCTTGTTGTGATAGATGAATGACACCTTCTCTGGTAAGAATTTATACCTTTTTGAAATATTAAACACCAAATTCAAGTATTCTTTGTTGAGAGTGTTCTTTCATGATTATAGAACTTTAAAACTTGCTTACAACTAATAGTTAAGATCATATAATCTTATGCAAACATTAAGATGGTGAAGGCAATTAGGATTTACCCTTTTTGCAAAAAAAGCACCATAATGTTACCCTTAGTGAACCCCTTTTAAGCTTAACATGAAACCTTTTCTTTCTTTAAACCTAAAATATAAGCCTTGACCTTAATTATTTATCCTCTTTGTTGTACCTATCATAAGCCAAGTTGAGCATTTGAATGGGTATAATTGGGTTTAGGGAATAATTGCTTGAATAAGTGCGGGAGAATTAAAGGATATAGTTAGATATTACGTTAGGAATGGGTATGGTTGCAGCAACTTTTATCTCTCTTCTACATTTTTCGACTTCTAAACTTGATCTTGTTCTAAATAAATAAAAATAAAAAGGGAAAAAAGAAAAAATAAAAAGAAAAAGAAAAAGAAAAGAAAAGGAAGGAAGAGAAGATAACCAAAAAAATGAAAGAAAGAGGAGAGACATAAAAAGGGAGTGCTAATCTTGTTAACTTGAAAGGAAATAATTGAGTATGTTATGCGTCAATGTTTATATTACTTTAAACGCTCAATTTGTTTTGTGATTTTAAACTATGATTTTCCTTTTTCCTACCCTTAGTATAACCCCATTACAACCAAAAATAAAGACCTTCGGATTGATGTTTGTGCTGGATATGAGTGGTGGAGACTGGATTAGTAAGCAAGCCTATGGTGGATGCCTTATATGAAATGAATTATGAGTGAATTTTGGACCCCGTTTCCAGAGCCCAACTATCCAGAATATCAAAATACGTGAACTTATTATCCTATAAGGTTGTTACCATGGGATCTCTCTAGCCAAAACCAGTTACGGCAACGGAATCACAAATTGACTTCTTCAGAACAATTGTAGCTCTATGTCTCTAGTTTATTTTGAAACAATTAGCATAACTTTAGCTAGAGATGTCAAATTTTGACCATTCAAGTACAATTTTGAAGATGACTTCGAGTTCTATAACTTCCATGAAGACTTAAAGGAGATATTTTGCCATCTAAAGGGTCAAAATTTACACATTTATAAAACTATCCAGAGAAGGTCCGCCTAGCGGACATATGTCCCTTCAAATGGACATGAATTGAGCTGGGACACAAACAAAATCTGAGAAGGTTCGTTTAGCAGACATATGTCCTTTCAAAGGGACATGAACTGAGATGAAACACTGGAATACTCAAAAAGGTCCGCCTAACGGACCTTTACGGGTCAAATTCTAAATTTCCAACTCCTACAAGTTACTTAAGACCCCTCTTATGCATATTTATCATTTCTAACATATTTTCCACATCATTTTCACCTCCATTCCAATTTAATATCATTTACAACCAAATCATATTCTATGCTTGATCATCAACCCAAAAACATAACATGATCTATGTCTATAAAATGTCCATCATTAACCCTATACAGCATCACTAACTTGTGAAAAGCATAACTCTTAACTCCGATATCCAAAAATTTCATACTTTATATCATTGGAAAGCTAGAAAGATAAACTAAAACTTTCATGCAGATGACTATGGCTAATTCTACCTAAATTGATATAGTTTTTCCTTTGAGTTCAGAACACAATTTTTATACCTATGAAGGCTTGCAAAAACCAATATCTCTTCATATCTATTCAACTACTAAGTACTTAAAAATAACATCATCATACACAATAACAAATCCTCAAATTCTCATTCTCATTACTAAACAAAGTAAATGCTTGAACAAGCTTTAATTACATATCAACATACACATCACTAACTTAAAACAAAATACCAAGGTTGCTCATGTTTGATGTGCCTATAAAGCTATCCAAAATGTTCACTAACTTAGTACAAAAGTCTCTAACTATATTGGAGTTTCTGATGCCTTACAAGGATTGCTAACCGTCCTGTTCTGCACCTGAGAAGTGCGAAAAAGGATGGATTAAGCTACACGACTCAGTGGCTAATACATTTATAGCCATCGGCAATCGACCGTAATTCAAGCATATGCGCATGTATAATTAGCAATTCAAGCATTCTCAATCTATTCTAGTAATTCACGTACCAATCAATTTAGCTCAAAATTCATAACACATAACATAGACTTTAGCCATTTAACACAACACTCAAATGCATCATACTTAAAAATTCAGTGATGCAATGCACAAACAAATGACTCGAGAGTTCCGTGGAACGAAACGGATAAACCGAAGTTTATATCGTGAACAAAACGAGTCCTATTTTTTAAGATCTCATGGCCTCAAGCGAGCAGCCGGGAGAAGGCTATAGGTCAATATACACGTGAATAATGAAAAGTTCTTCTCTTGCCCAATCATAAACAAATTTCATGTTCAGTCAAACACAATTTCGTAATCTCATGTTTCTTTTACTTTTTCTCTTTTTTTTCTTTTATACAAAAATCATAACCTTTTTCAAGGCATAACATAATCATCATTCATCATGCATTTTCAAACATTCACAATGATTTCAATTTCAAGCAATTCAAATGCAAGCAATTCAATATACACACATATAGGCAAGAATTTACCTAATTACACAATAACTATAAATACATTACCCACCTTGAATTCCTTGCTTAGAAACTTGCTTTAAAAAGCCTCTCTTCTTGCTCCTCTTACCTCTCCTCTTGATTTCCTTCAATATTGACAAAAATCATAATTCAACAAGAATCTAAATTGCGAACCCAACAAATACATTCACTAAAAATTGATTTTAGAATACTTAAACCCATGCATTTTCTAAGCTTCATAAACCAAAATCCTTCCAAAAATTCAAAGGATTAAAATTGCTCTTGCCTTGAATTTTCACCAAATAACAAGATTTTTGGTTCAAAAGGAAGCTCTTCTCTTCCTCTTTTTTTTTCTCTTTTTGAACAATCTCAAAATCTCTCTTGAAGACTAAGAAAAAATGAAACCTAGCTTGTCTTCTTCCTTCTTCTCTAAAGAACGACTCTCTCTCTCCTTTCTCTCTTCCTTTTCATTGTTTTCTTCTTTCTCTCCCTTATTCACATTTTTCTCCTTCTATTATGCAAGACAACACTTTTCCTCTTCCCATTTTGCCCTTAATGAGTGTTAAAAGTCATCCTTACCCTTCCTTTAATGCTTCATGCCGTTTAATCTTAAGTGAAATGCCAAAATTGCTCTTGTACATTCTTACTACTTTAATCTAATTAACTAATGTAATAAAATGCTACTAACATTTGAATAAATAATTAAACTCCAATAATAATTCTATCATGACCTTATAATTCATTCTAAGGCAAAAAAAATTCAAATTCCATGCTTATTCCATAAACTATCATGCTTAATTCAACAAAAATATTTCGGGGGCCAATATTTCTACCCCTCCTAAAAGAATTTTATCCTCGAAATTCTTACCGGAGTAGATAAAGAGATGTGGATACTTCTCCTTCATTGCTTCCAAAGGCTCCCATGCTGTCTCTTCCATCAAATGGCTCTTTCATAAGACTTTAACCAGCTTCACAACCTTGTTTCTCAAAAATTTTTCCACTAAATCTAAGATCTCTACTGGTTACTCCGCATACATCAAATCCTCCTTTAATTGGACCTCTAATGGTTGAACTACGTGTGAAGGATCTGATCGGTACTTTCTTAACATCGATACATGGAAGACATTATGAATCTTAGACAATTTCGGTGATAAGGATAACTTATAGGCTAAAGACTCAATCTTCTCAATGATCTCATAAGGGCCTATGTATCTCAGACTAAGCTTGCCCTTCTTACCAAACCTCAAAACCCCTTTCTATGGTGAAGCTCTAAGAAACACTCTGTCTCCAACTTCAAATTCCATCTCCCTTCTATGTGCATCCGTATAACTTTTCATCCTATCTTAAGTTGCTTTAAGTCTCTCTTTCACCAATTTAATATTTTCAACTGTGACTTGCATCAATTCAGGCCCTAAAAGCCTCCTTTCTCCTTCCTCATTCCAACAAATAGGAGTTCCACACCTCCTACCATACAAATCTTTATAGGATGCCATTTGGATTCCCAAGTGATAGGGATTATTATAGGCGAATTTAATTAACGGTAGATGATCATCTTATGAGCCTTTGAAATCCATAACATAAGCTCTCAACATTGCCTCCAAAGTCTGAATTATTCTCTCCGATTGTCCATCAGTCTATGGATGGAAAGCTATACTAAAGTGTAACTTGGTTCCTAAAGCCTCCTGAAAGCTTTCCTAAAATCTGGATGTGAACCTGGGTTCTCTATCTGAGACTATAGAACTTAGAATCTCGTAAAGCTTAATTATCTCATCTATATATTTCTTGGCCAAAGCATTCAATGAATCAGTCTGTTTAATTAGCAAGAAATGTGCTGAATTAGTTAGCCTACCAACAATCATCCATATTGCATCATGCGTCTTACTAGTTTTTGGCAATCCTATTAAGAAATCCATTATAATCTTCTCTTATTTCCATTCAAGAATCGACAAAGGTTTAAGCTTACAGATAGGTGCTTGATGTTCTGCTTTAACTTACTGACATAGTAAGCATCTTTTAACATACTCTGCAACATCTTTCTTCATTCCTTTCCACCAAAAGTGTTCTTTTAAATCTCTATACATTCTTGTACTTCCAGGGTGCATTGCATAAGGTGCATTGTGTGCCTCATCAAGAATCTCGTCTTTCAACTCTTGCATATCAGGAATATATAGCTGTGACCTACCACCATCAATCCATCTTCCCTTACCTCTATTTCAGAAGGTTTACCATTTTTAACCTCTTCTTTAAGCTTACTCAAATGCTCATCTTGCTTCTGCAATTCCTTAATCTTCTCGTTCAACACTAGCCTTACTCTAAAATTAACCAATACACAACCAGATTCAGCTTGTCTCAATGTCACCCTGAGTTTGACTAATTCCTTTAACAAAGGAAGATACACTGTCTCCATATTTGCCATAGTGGATTTTCTACTCAGTGCATCCATTACTACATTAGCTTTCCCTGGATGATATTCTGTCATCAATTCATAATCCTTTAGTAGCTCTAACATCTTCTTTGTCTCAAATTCAACTCTTTCTGACACATCAGATACTTAAGACTTTTATGATCTGTAAACACCCTAGTGGTGACTCCATATAAATAGTGTCTCCATATTTTCAACATGAAGATTATAGCAGCTAACTTCAAGTCATACGTAAGATAATTCATCTCATAAGGTTTTAATTACCTAGAAGCATAGGCAATCACTTTATCTCATTGCTTCAACACACACCCTAATCCCTTCCTCAAGGCATCACTGTACACTATTTATCCATCACTACTGGAAGGCAAAGTCAAAATTGGTGCAGTTGTAAGCCTATTCTTTAATTCGTTAAAACTATTCTAACACTCCTCTGTCCACACAAACTTCTGATTCTTCCTTGTCAATTTGGGAAGTGGAACTGCTATCATAGAAAAGCCCTCAACAAACCTTCTGTAATTCCTGGCTACACTCAAGAAACTTCTCACTTCAGCTACATTTTTTGGTGCTTCCCATTTCACAACCACTTCTATCTTCCTCGGATCCATATGTACTCCTTGCTCCAAAATCACGTGTCCAAGAAATGCCACTTTCTTTAGCCAAAATTCACATATGTCAAATTTGGCATATAACTCTTCCTTCCTCAACCTCTTCAAAGCAGTCCTCAAATGTTCCTCATGCTCCTTGTCACTCTTGGAATAAACCAATATGTCATCAATGAAGACTATGACAAATCGGTCTAAGAAAGGCTTGAAGACTCTATTCATTAAGTCTATAAAGACTGCAGGGGCATTCGTTAATCCAAAGGGCATAACTAAGAACTCAAAGTGCCCATACCGTGTTCTAAAAGCAGTCTTTGACACATCAGACCCCTTTATCCTCAACTAGTGATAACCTAATCTCAAATCTATCTTAGAAAAGACCTTTGCCCCTTACAATTGGTCAAATAAATCATATATATATGGAAGCGGATATCTATTCTTGATAGTGACATGATTGAGCTTTCGGTAGTCCACATACATTCTTAACGATCCATCTTTCTTCTTCACAAAAAGGACCAGAGCTCCCCAAGGTGAAAAGCTAGGCCTAATGTACCCCTTCTCCAATAACTCTTCCAATTAAGCTCTTTCAATTATGCGGGAGCCATTCTATAAGGCGGAATCGATATTGGTGCAGTACCCGGAAGAAGCTCAATAGGAAATTCAATTTTCCTAGGGGGTGGTAGTCCTGGTAATTCCTTAAGAAAGACATCCGGGAATTTCATGACCACAGGAATATCTTCTAACTTTCCTCTATCTACCTTCGTGTCTACCACATAGGCCAAAAATGCTTCACACCCTTTCCTTATCATCTTCTATGCTATCATAGCCGTAATAGTTCTAGGCGGGCTTGCTTTCCTGTCCCCCATAAACACTATCCTTCTAACTTCATCCAATTTGAACTCCACTGTCTTCTGTTTGCAATCCAGATGGGCACTATACTTTTCTATCATATCCATGCCCAGTATCATATCTAATCCCCCCACCTTCAATGGCATTAGATCCACCACTAAGTGTTCCCCACCAATACGTACTTCACAATCTCTATAGACTTGACTAATAATAATATACTGGCTGATTGGAGTACTCACCATCAAAGGAGTATCCAATGGGCTCAGTTCTCTACCATGCACAGTTCTACTTGATGAAACAAACAAATGGGTAGAACTCGAATCAATCAAAACAACAACATTATCATCAAACAATGTAACCGTACTAGTCATAACTTCTGGAGCGATTTCTGCGTCCTCCCGTGTCATTATAAATACCCTAGCTGGCGCTTGCCCCCTTGATCTTCGTAGAGGTTTCACTTTCTTAATCACATCAAAGCTGCCCATTTCAGTTGTCATTTTTTGTCCCCCAGTCTCAGCTCTCCTTGAAGCTTGCATCTGAGTTTTCTCATGTCTTGTATACTGACGGCACTCTCTAGCCATATACCCTTTTTTGCCAACAATTAAAGCAAGCTCCTGTCAATCAGTAGCACTCCCCTCTATGGAGTTTCTCGAAGTAATCATATTTGGGGATGGACGACTTATCTCCCCCTCCCTTTCTGCTGCCTTTAGCCCTTGAGGCCTACTGAGAAACGGTTCTCAACTGTCTAGATCTACCTGCACTACTGCTCCTCTCCTCAGACTTTATAGGGAAAGACCTAGCACTCCTTTCTGACATAGGGGTACCACCTCCCCTCCTGAGCTGTTCTCTTCCCTTTCTCTTTCTATTCACAACACTGTTGATTTTCTCCACATTCTCGACCCTTAACGCTGCTTCAACCAGCTGTTGGAAATCACAAAAGTTTTGCACCACTACCTTTTCTTTGATGACCAAATGCAATTCTGATTCAAATCTACGACACTTAGCTGCCTCACTCATCATCATCTCAGCTGCATAACTAGACAGCTGAGTAAACTGACGCTCATACTCGCTTACTGTCATCTCCCTCTGTATAAGACTCAGAAATTCCCTCTGCTTCTGTTGGATATACACTTCAGACAAACACTTTTTCTTATACACTGCTAAGAAATCTTTGCATGCGAGCACTGATGGTTTCAACTGACTCTCCGACACACTCTCCCACCTATTCAGAGCATCTTCTTGTAGCAAGCTTGAAGGGTACACAACTTTCTCATCATCCTCACAATCCATCTGATCCAATATCCTCTCGGTCTTTCTCAACCAAGTCTCAACTTCTTCTGGATCTGTTGTCCCATAGAAATCCACTGCTCCATACTTCCTCATCTTGTCAAACTGCTTCCTCTTCTTAGTTGGGGCTGAAGCAGAAGTTTGTGGCATCTGACCTATGGCCTGGAAAAAAGCCTGAGTAAATGCCTAAACATCTTTGGATCCATTGACGTAGGCACTTGCTCTTATAGACGAGGAGACTCCCTCGACTGTGATCTGACGGGCTCACTACCTTGCCCTACAGAAGCCTCAGCATTTCCTGGGGCTATAGACTCATCAGTACTCTCCTCTCTTAGGGGATAGTCAGGTGCAATTGATCCTTGCAAAACTTTTTGTGTCCTTCTACGAGGTGGCATCTTACTCCTTCAATTAAACCACTAACGATTAACTTACATTTCGTTTTAATCCTATTTCGTACATCTATGTATGATATGCATGTCACTTAATGCAATCAACGAATTTACAAAGCAAACAATTTATCACACAATATAACAATTCATACCCCTATGCATTATATGCCTAGGAAAATCCCAAACTCTGATACCACAAGATGTTGGACCCCATTTCTGGAGCCCAACTATCTGGAATATCAAAAGATGTGAACTTATTATCCTATAAAGTTGTTTCTATGGGATCTCTTTAGCCAAAACCAGTTCCGATAACGGAATCACAAATTGACTTCTTCAGAACAATTATAGCTCCATGTCTCTAGTTTATTTTGAAACAATTGGCATAACTTTTTCTAGAGATGTTAGATTTTGACCATTCAAGTATGGTTTCAAAGAGGATTTCAAGTTCTATAACTTCCATCAAGACCCCGAAGATAGATTTTTCCATCTAGATGATCAAAGCTCGCACATTTATAAAACTATCCTGAGAAGGTCCTCCTAGCGGACATATATCCCTTCAAACGGACATGAACTGAACTGAGACACAAACAAACCCGAGAAGGTCCACTTAACGGACATATGTCCCTCCAAAGGGACATGAAATGAGTTGAAACACTGTAATACCTGAGAAGGTCCGCCCAACGAACATCAAGTTCGCCTAACGAACCTTTACGGGTCAAATTCTAGATTTCCAACTCCTACAAGTTACTTATGGCCCCTCTTATGCATATTTATCATTTCTAACTTATTTTCCACATCATTTTCACCTCCATTCCAATTCAATATCATTTATAACCAAATCATATTCTATGCTTGATCATCAACCCAAAAACATAACATCATCTATGTCTATAAAATATCCAATATTTACTCTGTGCAGCATCACTAACTTGTGAAAAGCATAACTCTTAACTCCGATATCCAAAAATTTCATACTTTATATCGTTGAAAAGCTAGAAAGATAAGCTACAACTTTTATGAAGTTGACTATGGCTAATTCTAGCTAAATCGATATAGTTTTTCCTTCCAGTTCAGAACACAATTTCTACACTTATGAAGGCTTGCAAAAAGCAATATCTATTCATATCTATTCAACTACTAAGTACTTAAAAATAACATCATCATACACAATTAAAAATCCTCAAATTCTCATTCTCATTACTAAACAAAGTAAATATTTGAACAGGCTTTAATTACATATCAACATATGCATCACTAACTTAAAACAAAATACCAAGGATGCTCATGTTTGATATGCCTATAAAGCTATCCAAAATGTTCACTAATTTAGTACAAAATTTTCTAACTATATTGGAGTTTTTGATGCCTTACAAAGATTGCTAATAGTCCTGTTTTGCACCTGAGAAGTGGGAAAAAGGATGGGTTGAGCTACATGACTCAATGGCTAATACATTTATAGTCATCAGCAATCGACCACAATTCAAACATATGCACATGTATAACTAGCAATTCAAGCATTCTCAATCGATTTTAGCAATTTACGCACCAATTAATTTAGCTCAAAACTTATAACACATAACATAGACTTTATCCATACACAACACTCAAATGCATCATACTTAAAAATTCAATGATGCAATGCACAAACAAATGGCTCGAGAGTTCCATGGAACGAAATGGATAAACCGAAGTTTACGCCGTCTGATTTCTCAGGATCTTGTGGCCTCAAGCGGGCAACCGGGAGAAGGATATAGGTTAACGTGCACATGACTAACGAAACGTTCCTCTCTTGCCCAATCACAAACAAATTTCATGCTCAATTCAGTCAAACACTATTTCATAATCTCATACTTCTTTTACTAAAATCATAACCTTTTTCAAGGCATAACATAATTATCATTTTCATGCATTTTCAAACATTCACAACGATTTCAATTTGAAGCAATTCAACATACACACACATAGGCAAGAGTTTGCCCAATTACACAATATCTCTAAATACATTACCCACCTTGAATTCCTTGCTTAGAAACTTCCTGAAAAAGGCCTCTCTTCTTGCTCCTCTTGCCTCTCCTCTTGATTTCCTTCAATATTGGAAAATTTTCAAATTCAATAGGAATCCAAATTAAGAACCCAACAAACACATTCACTAAAAATTGATTCTAGAATACTTAAACCCATGCATTTTCTAAGCTTCATAAACCAAAATACTTCCAAAAATCCAAAGGATTAAAATTGCTCTTACCTTGAATCTTCACCAAATAATAAGATTTTTGGCTCAAAAGGAAACTCTTCTCCTCCTCTTTCTTTTTCTCTTCTTGAATAACCTCAAAATCTCTCTTGCAAAGAAAAAATGAAACCTAGCTTGTCTTCTTCCTTCTTCTCTAAAGAACGACTCTCTCTCTCCTTTCTCTCTTCTTTTTCGTTGTTTTCTTCTTTCTCTCCCTTATTCACGTTTTTCTCCTTCTATTATGCAAGATAACACTTTTCCTCCTCCTATTTTGCCCTTAATGAGTGTTAAAAGTCATTCCTACCCTTTCTTTAATGCTTCTTGCCTTTTAATCTTAAGTGACATGCCAAAATTGCCCTTGTACATTCTTACTACTTTAATCTAATTAACCAGTGTAATAAAATGCTACTAAAACTTGAATAAATAATTAAACTCCAATAATAATTATATCATAACATCATAATTCATTCTAAGCCAAAAAAAATTCAAATTCCATGCTTATTCCATAAACTATCATGCTTAATTCAACAAAAATATTTCGAGGGCCAACAGTGAGAATGCTTGAGAGGTGGAGAGTAAAGTGAGTGTTTATCATATTTGTTGATAGTTCTTTGAATTGAAGTACTTGTTGATTTTGGCTAAACATGCAGAGAATAATCTATTTGTGGAGTATTATAAGTTTCAAGTTCTCAGGTTGTGTTTATTGAAATGATAGTTGACATCTTTCACCATTATTTGAGAAAATAGTTGTTTTCATTGTTTGTTCTTGTATAGTCTAGTGTTCTTTATGTTGCTTGATGATAAGCATAGTTTAAGTGCGGGGGATTTGTTGTGTCTAATTTTATTGGATTTTGCTTGCATTCATATCTTGATTTTGGTTATAAATTCTTGTTCTTTTAATCCAAATTTGAGATGAATTGAGTAAAAATAGTGTGAATATTGTATGAACATTAATTAGATTGTCTTGTGAATGTTGCATGGAAATCAAAAAAATTATGCAGGAAAGAATGAATTTGGACGTGAACTATGCATGTAACATAAATTAATTAAAAACAATCATGTAAATTGAGCATGACTATGGTCACGAGTGTGACAATGGGAGTCACACTCATAACTCCAATTTCATGGGTCCATGACAACTTATTCTGCACTCATTTTTAAATTTGACATGTGTAGGTTTTGATGACGTAACAACCCTAAACCTAGACTCGTGTTATAAATAGAAAAGGGAAAGTCGGCTAGAGGAGGGTATACATTTTTTTCTAGGATACAAACAGACAGAGAGAAAGGAAGCGAAAAGAAGAGGGAAAATAAAGAAGAGTCGGGTGAAGAAGAAGAACAGCATAGAGGTGAAAGCAGTGTGAGCATTCGATCATTTGGGTGAGGATCAACCAGAAGCAGAAGACAAGAGATAATACAGAAAGCTTGAGAGTAGCAGGAGACCACCGCAACTCCCTCATCCGAACACTTTGTTTGCTCATTCTGTTATTATCTGTTGTATTATTTCTCTATTGCTTTACTGGACTCACTACTCTGTTATCTTTTGATAGTTCATTTTGGTCATTCACTCAGTTTATTACTTTAATACTTCCCTTATACTGACAAATATGGGATTAAAGTATATGATGATGTTGAATCTGGTTTATTCTATGATGGGCTGATTCTTTTTCTTGAGAATTAATATAGCTAGTTTAGTCGATTATACATGATGAATGGACTGTTTTATTGTCTTATTAATTACTATAGTTTATGAGTTTATTAGATGTAATAACATTATCAAACTTTACATCATTTTGATATTAAACAAAGGATCGAGAGAAGAAGTTTAATATAGAACGAAAAACTATAAACACTTAAGTTATGAAGTAGAAATATATTAACTTAAATGGGCAAGTATTAGTTGGGTTTAATAATTAATTTGGATGATAAACTTATGAAATACAAAAGTTAGGTTAGTTTGTTGTTTGAATTGCTTCTAAAATCTAGTTGTTAATTTTAGTAAGACAATTATCCAATTATTTCCCCTTAGTCATACATAGGAGATTAAATTAGTGAAACTAATTCTTAAGAGTTTCCACATCGATTAATCAATTTGTTTTTGTTTTCAGTTAAATCAGTTCATTTTTTAGTCTAATTGCGTAATTTTCTTTAAAGCTTTTACTTAACAAATTGGGTCAGAATGTTTAGGATTGCATTTGTTTTTATTAAGATGGAAGTGTGACAGCAAATGAGATAATGATCATCCACTTCTATAGTTTTGATTTATTATTCTTATTATTTCTTTAGGATTGTTGTATTTTTCTTCCATAATGTAATATGCATAGTATATTAATATAAACTAGGATTCTCAGTGGACATATTTCATCTCCAACAAGACAATCTGCTCATGTAAAATCCAAACATAAGGCCCAGTAGTATGTATTCTGGGTGAATGTTATGGTTCTTCTTATTATTGGGTAAGGTTCGACATTCCCTTTGTAACAATCCATTTTTTATGTTTCGTTTTCAAGAAACTCAAATGTCTCTTTTGTTAATGCATGATAGGTTTTGTGCCAACCTTAAGATGGAAGTGTGACAACCGATGAGATAATGATCATTCATTTATATAGTTTCAATTTCTTAATCCTATAATTTTTCTAAGACTATTGTATTTTTCTTCCATAATGTAAAATGCACAATATATCAACATAAGCTAGGATTCTCCCTGGACATCTTCCATCTCTATCAAGACAGTCAGGTGGTGCTCGTTTAGAATTCAAGCACAAGGCCTACCTGTTTGTCTTCTAGGTGATTTTTGTGGTTCTTCTTATTATTGAGTAAGGTTTAACGTTCCCTTTGTGAAAGCCCATGTTTTATGTTTCCTTTTGAAGAAACTCATTGTCTCCTTTTCTAATGCATAATGTACTCTAGGATTGGTAATGCTATTCAGAAGAGAGAATTGAAATAAGCATTGCAGATGGTGTTACTAAGTTATGTGCCAACCTTAAGATGGAAGTGTGCCAATTGATGAGATAATGATCATCCATCTTTATAGTTTTGATTTCTTAATCCTTTTCTTTTTCTAAGATAGTTTTAATTTTCTTCCATAATGTAGTATGCACAATATATCAACATAAACTAGGATTCTCGATGGAAGACTCCTTCCATCCTTAACAAGGCATGCAGTTGCTTTTCAATTAATCCAATTGATGAATGTCATATAGCTCTATTAATCTGTCACATGATATCAAAAATCACATTGCTAAAATACACTTTTCCATTTTCTATTAATAAACGAATGTAGTAATGAAATTGTATGCTGCTTTTATTTTATTTTCGATAATAATTTAATTCTACTATAATTACATATTTTAAGTAAATCATTTATAAATCAATGATTTAATACCCAAAATTTCTAATAGTTATAAAAGCTTGTAAAATTACAAATATGTTAATATATATTGTATTACAATAATTAATATAAGTGTATAATTAAAAAATTGAAAACAAGATAATAAACCAAACATTCTTTTCAGTTTTTATATTAGAAATTTCAATCAAATATGTTTTTGTTTTTTATTAAAAACTACAAAAAAAGCATAAATATAATCAAGCAACCCTGTACTCTATCATGATTAAGGAGGAGGGTGACCAAAGTTGGGCACAAAAAAAGTTATGACCGGAAAGAAAAGGAAAATAAATAGACGAGTACTTTAGGTTTTTTTCCGTAAATTTATTAAATTATTAAATGGAAAAATCTAACACATTACAATTATTTTCGTAAGAAATTGAAAATTTGAATCTTTTAGCTTCAATTTTTTTAAGGTCAAACGAGTATTGAAAAATTAAAATTAAGTAATCTTTGAGATTTTTTTTAACATTAACCATTAGATTTATCTGTTGAAAACATAGTCACTTTAAAAGCTTGGCAATTGCCTCCTTGTCTGCATCCTCCGCTTTCAAATATTTACGCACCTTTTAGCACATGTCAACTTTAATTTGAAAAAAAAGTACCAAAATGCAAAATCCACTTCTCAAAGTGAAGGAGGCTATCTTTCATCTCTGATCTTCGAATCCCATCTTCCTTATCCTCCCAACATTCTCGGATACAACTCCTGCGTTTCAAGTTAAGTCCAAATCAATTACAATGTTAATTAAGTTAACAAGAAAATCAAACCAAAATTCATATTCTGGGTCCTTCCCAGGAACCCAGTTCATATTTGCGCAATAATTGAAATGTTATGTTGATTTCGCAACATAAAGAAACACGTTGTAGTATAAAGAAAAGGACTCTCTCTTATCCATTTCTCTGGTCCATCAATTCATCAAATAGATAAATAAGGGCATCAAAGGTAACAGAAGGATGGTCAATGAACTACTGAAAAAGTTTTGATCTTTGAATCAAAAACAGAAAATATCAATAGAAAAAAAAAAGAGCAATCAAGGCCCTTTACATATATTGAGAAACTAGATGACAAAGGAAGGTTAGTACCTTGCGACTTGCAGACAGGAGGATCTTCAAAGAGAGAAAGGGATAGCTCCTTGTGAGCAAGGCCAATATCAAACAAGATCAAACCCGATGAAGGGTCACAAACAATTATCCCTTTAACAGGCAGCCAAAGGAAAAGTTCTTCCTGGGTAAGACCCTCCAATCCAACTAGTCCGCCATAGCTAAGATTAGCTCTAACCACGGTATCAAAGTACACTCTGGTGCCAAACTTGGCCATGCAAGGACCTTCCAAATGAACCTCTAAGTGACCACTCTGGTCATCAAGACTGTACGAATTTACATTGTTCGGAAAGATACCAGGCGGCAGGCCTCGGCTTTTCAGGAGTCTTTGTATGGAGGAGGAGGCGGTGCTGACGGTGGCAGAGGAAAGGCGGAGAAGAAGAAGAAGAAGAAAAGGAGAGAGAAGGAGGAAAGACTTTGGGTTGAGAGACATTTTTTGACTAGCAAGGCAGCGACAGAAAGAGAGCAGAAAAAGGGAGGGAGAGTTCCCGTGGCAACTGAAATTGAGGGATCTAAATTATTATTATTCATACAATAAAAAGCAGTTTTTTGAATCTGATTTCCCAGCAAACGGCCGGGGCCAAGGATAGAGAAATCTTATACCGTGTTGAACCTGGATTTGTTTAGAACAACGATAACTGTAGGGTAATTTGCTTACATTTCTATTTTTTGTGTAATATTTAGTTTTTGATTTTTAAAATAAAAACAAAAACATGATATTTAATGTTGAGGTAGTTATATATCTATCGTAATAATAGTTACATATTAGAAAAATTTAAAACTAAATTATTTTAATTAAATAAATTTATTTTAATTTCTTATATACTATTTCTTAACAAATTATTAACAAAATTTTATTTTGTTAAAATTTTAAAAATAACTTTTTTATTTATAAATTGATTTTCTAATATATTTTAATTATTAAATCAAAATTTTTTGAAATTTATATATTTTGATGATATTTTAAGTTTAATTATATTTATTAATAATTATTAAATTTGATTTATTTAAAAAATTAAATAAAATGATTAAGTAAAATTAACTTATCTATAATTCTCATTAATAATTAATTTCAGTTAATTAAATATATAATATTAAATTAAATTATTCATAATTATTATTAATAATTAATATATTAAATAATTGAATAATATATTTGATTCATATAAAATCAAATTGTGAAAAAAATAAAAAAGGAAATTAAAAACTACTTTTTATTTTTTTTGATTTTTGAAAATAGGAAGAAACAAATATTTTTATTAAATTAAAAATGAAAATAAGATACCCTAAATATTCAAAGGACAAAAAAGAAACAGTTGGAAGAAAAATGAACTTTAAAGAAATGGTAATTTTAATCAATGACGCTAATAAGCACAGTTTTAACATGATGATGGGATCAAAATAATTGCTCTCTTTTGGAAATACATCCTCTGTTCTCGTAAACTTATTCTAATACGCCCTTTAGAATAGGCTTCATGGCACAGCACGGGTGATCTCGTGCCCTTTCCTTTACTATTTTTCTGCCTTCCCTAATCATACTGTCGTTTTGATATTGATTGGGAAATGCAAAATGTAGGCCTTTTTTTTGACCCGACCCTACGCTGCATTTCCTGCCTTTTTCTTTTCTAAATTTTATTTTAATTACAAAATGACAGTATTTAGACAAGTCGATTTCCACAGATACCGAAGTTACTTCACTATTGTATACCATAAGAAGTCTTAGAATTTGAAATTAAGATTTTGACAATTTCAAACTGATAAGACAAATATAACTGTAGATATTCAGTGCCAGAAATGTGAAAACCGAGAATCATGTTCCACATACCCAACCTGATGATGCTCCTGGTAATGACTTAACTGTACCTAGCATTCCCATACCAATCAGTGTTTCCATCATCTTTTATTTCCTCGTATGGATTTGAGCTTCCGAAAAGATAATCAGCACTCCCCTTCCATGGATTAACATATTTTCCACAATTACCAGCATCATCTGATCCTCTTCTTCCAGAACGTGCCAGACAAGGCCAGTATCCGAATAGACTTTCACAAATGTCCATGGCTTCCAGGCCATACCCTGATGGGAGCTGATGATCCACTTGCTTCTCATACTCACTCTTCCCAGAAGGATACCAGTCGCAAACGTGGTTTTCTTCACCAATTTCACCGTACTTGCCTAAAGTCTTCTCATCGGAATCATCGTCAATAACATTGCTGAGTTCACGAGGCTTGCTCTCTGTCTGTGGCTCTTCGGTGACCTCCTCATTAGCTCTCTTTTCTCCCAAAGAGTCTGTAACTGATCCCAAGTAGAGACCATTTTGGGCCGATGTAGAGCGAGGGTAGCAAATTTCATCTGAAGGAGGCAGAGGTTTGCCGTAGGTCTGAGCAGGATCATACCCACCACCATAAGGAGTTGGATCGTATTCATCGAACTCAGGCTCACCAAACTCCGAGACTGAATAGGAGACAACAAACCCAGTCTCTTGAGGATAATCAAGAATTTGGTTGAGCTCAATATTCTTGGGCTGGCTCAAAATCGAATAGGAGTATTCAATTCTGGAGTAAGTTGAAGCAGGATCACAATCAGAAAAGGTAGGAGCTTGATAATCGTAGGCAATTTGATGCTCGTTGAAGTTGTAGTCCGAGTAAGACGCGCAATCTTCAACCGGCCTATAGTAGCAAGTATCGTAGTAGAGTTTTGAAGAGTAAGATGCACCATAATCATACCCATAATAGCTGGAGTTGTAGTACGCCATTGGAAATCAATCTGCCCCCTACTAATAACCCTCTTCAAGAATTATAATTAGCAACGACATCAAGCCACTTCAGATCTGGATAAATACATGTATGCACAAGACTTAAATCGCAAGCCAAAGAGTTCTTATCCGATGGGAGAGATACATGTGGTAGCCAACTTCCAGCTGAGCCGACCGGTTACTTGAGCCAACACATGGCTTTGTGAGCAGCAGTACAATTGGGATAATTTCAAGGACCTAACAAGCGTGGTTGTGTGACCGTATTGGAGATAAGAAGCATGTGCGTGTGCCCTTTTAGTCCTTGAAAAGGACAAGCACTTCAAAGGCCGAATGATTGAGAACGTTGTGATTTCCAAGAGCTTCAGAAGATATGCCAGTGTGACAAAAAAGAAATCACTACATACACAGCTCAAGGAAGTGCTCACAACGCAGCTTTTTTTAATAAGCATATTTTTTTTTTAAGAATTTAAAAGATTGTCATTGTTTGAAAAACATTGGCCACACACATGGCAATATATAATTACACCCCTAAGTATGAGACAGATAATAGTTCACACGTGTTCGTATCTAAGTTCTTCCAACTGATGCAATTTTTTCAAAAGTTTCTGTTGTCATTTTGGGAGTTAAGATATTTAGTAACAATTTTTTTATGACTAACTATTGTTTCGTCACAAATACAAATTTATTTATGATAAGATAATTAATTGACACTATTGTTTAAATTATCTGTGATGATTTATATTTTTGTCACTAATATAATGGTAATTATGACAATTTAGTTTTTTCACAATTAAATTGTCATTATTAATATATTAATAGTGTTAAATTTTATTTTATCACTAAGTTTTGTCACTGAAGCCTATAAAATTTGGTGCCAAAATAATTTTGACAGTAATTAATTTTAATTGTGACAAAACATATGTTGGTAACTAATATTTTCTATTTGGTGTGACAAAATATAGTTTGGTCACTAATATTGTTTTCTTGTTGTGACGAAACGGTTTATCATCGCACAATATTTTATTATTGTGAAAAAAATTTGTCAATAAATATGCAATTAATTAGTGTCTATTTCATATTGTCACAATAACCGAACTATAACTATGGTCACTACTATTCGAAATTTAGTGACAATTTTTTGTGACTAACTATTTTTGTCATTACAAATACGAGTTTTTTTAGTGACAAGACAATTGATTGACACTATTATTTGGATTATTTGTGATGATTTATATTTTGTCACTGATACAATAGTAATTGTGACAATTTGGTTTCTTTCAAAATTAAATTGTCACTATTAATACATTAATAGTGTTAAAATTTATTTTATCACTAAGTTTTGTCACTAAGAGCCTATGAAATTTGGTGTCAAAATAATTTTGGTGGGAATTAATTATAATTGTGACAAAACATATGTTAATAACTAATATTTTCTATTTAGAGACAAAACATAGTTTGGTCACTAATATTGTTTTTTGTTGTGACGAAACTTTTTATTGTCACACAATATTTTATTTGTTGTGACAAAAAATTTTGTCAATAAATATTCAATTAATTAATATCTACTTCATATTATTACAATAACCAAACTATAATTATGGTCACTATTATTCATAATTTAGTGACAATTTTTTTGTAACTAACTATTTTTGTCATAATAAAGCTATTTTTGTCATAATAAAGCTTGTTGCCTCTAAAAAACTAACAGTACGACTTTTTACTTCCTTAGCCACTACTTGATTTGTTGTCAACACGGGGAATTTGTATATTTGACGATTAGTCCTATATATATATATATATAACATCCCTTTCTAGTGTATCGACCACACCTCGCCTCTCCTCAGGAGCTGCCATCGCCAGCCACAGCCCCTCCGTTGCGGATGTCACTTCGCGAGCCCTCCATCCGGGGCGAAGCAGCTTGAGGAGAGACAGAGCGATTAGGCCTACTCGACGCCTATAATCGCTCTTGATTTAATGTGGAATTTGGCGTTCATGTTGGTTACTGTGGTGGTCTTAGGGTTTAGCGTGAAGGAGAGTCCTGTGGTGGCTCTGAGGTTGTGGGTAATTGGGTATGTTTTGTAGTGTTTCTTTCATGCTGTTTGTGTGGTTCACGAGTGGGTGAAGAAAGGAATGTGAGCGAGAGTTGGGGGAATGGAGATTCCAGCTACGGGTCAGTGGTGATGGGGGGAATTCGATCGATTATGGGACTTGGCAACGAGGCAGTGACGACGAGACTAAGTAAGGTTTCGTCTTTTGCGTTTCTTATTGTTGTTTATAAAGTGTTTGTGAAAATGTCGAGTGGGACAAAAAGTGTCAATTTTCAAACCTCTTAGTAGTTAAAGTTAGGAAGCTTTGGTGTTACTGTTATGCATTCTTATCTTTAAGCAAAGAAGCAAAATGAGAAGTTTCCCTGTTAGGGAGTGACTGAAGTAGTAGAACATGAGGAACACTTGTATTGGATTTGCGTTTGCTACACTTCTTATGACTTCTTGCTAAAAGGCATAGATTGGCTTCCTAATATGTGATTTGTTGGATCTTGTATGCACCATGTATATACTATTCGCTTTGATGTTCTCTTCTTTTATTGCATGTGCTTTTTTTGGTATATGCTCAGTTCTTACTAGCATCATTATAATAAATATTTCATTTGAAAAAAAATCATCATCAATTAAGCAATGCTTTACTTGTTTAGCTGTATGGATAATGTTTTTCCCTTGTTATCCCTAAGCAGATAAACAAAGATATAGGTTGGTGTATGAAATCAAGCTTAGAAATATCTAAAAGTAACAGATGAGAATTAAAGTTAGCAATAAAAGGAGGGTGTTGAATACCTTGGGAAACTTGCACTAGTGGGTTAGTGATGGTGCGAAAGATCTGATTGGGAAACTTGCACTAGTGGGTTTATAGAAAACTTTTAGATAATCTCTTCTAGAATTGAGTGGAAATAGTAGAAGTTGTCTGTGTTATGGACAATATGTATCCCTTATTAGGAAAGTTAAGTAAAAAATAACTTAAACATGATATGGTAAATGTTTCTGTGTCATATAACTAGAAGCATGTTTAAATATCTTTGGTTATTAATGTTTGATTAATTTGGAAAATTGAGGAGTATTTCTTAATGTTGATTGTTCTTAATAGTTGTTGTAATTATGTAAAGTTTTTTTTTGGGCAAGTCGGTAAACTCGAAAACAAATGCATGCCATTTTAAGAATTCTAAGTGCTTTTATATTTACAGTTTATATATTTTGAATGAATAAGATGTAAGACGAATTTGAATGTTATTCTGTTGCAATTTGTTGGTGTAATCCTTTATGTCCTAATACCATCTTCAAGTAATGATGCAATCAACCTTATTACGGTCAGTATTATTTGTAGTCGGTTTAGTCTTGTATTATTTTGTCCCTTCTTTTGTACAAGTTCCTGTATGCTTTCCTTTTCTCATTGGTCCTTCCCTATATTTTTGGATATGTAATCACTTTGTTCAGAGATCCCTACTAAAGGCCTACAGCTAGAGAGGATGTGAAGGAAGATTGCCCAAAGGATATGACAAACACTAACACATTAGTGATAAATTTATTGTAACATATAATCTTTATTTAGTAACAACATTATTATGACATCAACTTTCATACTTATAATGAAATCTATTAGACAATATGATCACTAATGTAAATTTATTTACTAATAATGCAATTCTATTATTGAATTGATAATTTTATTTGTGACAGTAATAAACAAATTAGTGACAATATTTTTTGTAAGAGCAAATTTTCATTTTTGTGACAAAATGATGTTGACACTTTTTTCTTAAAATATTAGTGACCAAGAAGCAATAAACATTGATAAAAAAATAGAGTGACAAATGTTTTGTTACTATTTTCAATTATTTTTTGGTGTTAATGTTGTCACAATTAAATGAAGTTTTGTTACGACTTTATTCGTCACTACTTTATATTATTTGTGTCAACAAATTTGTCATAAATATGTAAAGTTTTTGTGACCATATAGTGTTGTCACACATTCCATAGATTTTAGTGTCGGTATTTTTGTCACAATAAATGAAGTATTGTTACGTCTTATTTCATCACTACTTTATATTATTTGTGATGATAAACTTGTCATAAATATTTAAAGTTACTGTAACCATATAGTTTTGTCACACATTCCACAATTTTTAGTGTCGGTACTTTTATCATAAAAGTGTCACATAATTGTGACAATTTTCTAAATTAGTCACTATTTCATTAGTGACGGAGGCATTTGTGACGGAAGGTGAAGACTTCAAAATTTAGACACTATTAAGAATAGTGACTAATATTATTGCTTTTAGTGACAACTTTTCCTTTCACTAAAAATACAATTTCTTGTAGTGATAACTCCATTGCTACATGTGCATGATCATATTAGACTTTAGCATATATGTCTTCCTGTCTTTGTTTAATTTCTTCTAGAAATGTGTTGTGATGTGTCAATCTTCTATAGTAGCTGCCCAAGACCATGTACAATGCATGATGATGATCCAGGTATATTCCAATTTTTCTATTAGATCAATTAATTTATCAGTTAATCTTCATAGCATATGATAGCTGCATTTTGTAATTGAATAGATAAATATGCTCTCTGATTTTGTTGCAAAGTTTAATGAAAAATTGTTATTTTAGCCCTATCCTCGAACATACGATTGTTTCTCTCCTCGCATATGATGTGAATAAATAGGAGAGAGCTAAATAAAAACACCAAGTTGCTGACTTATCTGTTTGGTTAATGTTAGCGCTCTATTGGATTATCTCTTTCCAATTGTTTGGTGTCTTAACAATCTGACATCCTCTTAACATCATCTTCTATGGCTCAATGAACTCACATTGAAAGAATATGTGAGAGATGTTTCCTTGCATAGAATGCATCTATTAGGTATTATTGTATTTTTGTTGAGTCTGTCTAATGTTGGGAGTTTATCTCCGATATCTTTCCCTAAAATAGTGGAGACTTTAGGAAAGGCACACTTGCACCACACTACCTTGTACCAAGCTATGGTTGGATATGTGCCAATATAGAATCTTCTACACGATCAATTAGTAAGTTTCCCATAACCACATTGCTTCCAGACATTTCAGTCAATCTTATACTTGTTTAGAAATGTGTTTTCAATCTCTTCCTTGATTTGTGGGTGAACGATCATATTGTCGATCTTACTTTTATGAGTGAAATCTTCATCCATATAATATTTGTCTTTGGATATTCCTTGACAGGGAAAAATCATGTACATTCATAAGCAAACCAACAGAGGTCTAATTGTTCTCCCCAAAGGAAGTATTCTTTCCATTCCCAACTTCTTTTCCCATTAGTGACGTTATACCTTTTCTAATTTTGATGATGATCTCCATTGTAATTGAAACAGATTCACTAAGTTTAAAACTCCTAATACTATCACATTTGATATAGTATTCATAAGTCCATTTTGACCGTAATGATTGTTTTGTTGGTTTATGTTCAATCGATTAGTTGTAGTTTAGTAACAAAATAATTTAAAGATATTCTTTATCTTGTACATGTTTGAATGTATATGATAAAGTCTACGAGATGATTATACATTGCAAATGAAATTATAATAAGATTATAATTATTATATTCATATTGCATTTATATATTATCCCTAAATTATTCTTAGTCATTGTTTCATTAAGACTGGATATTAATAGAACGTAAAAAGACTGGCACATATTATATTTTTCTTTATGAAGGAATCAGTCGATCTCATAGACTAAAGCATGAAGATACTTAAACAAACATGTGAGTGCTTGTTAGAGAATAAGTTCACTAGACTAACCTGATATGAGAAATCCATTAGGAATATTATTTGTATGTCTATGAAAACTTTCATTGTAATGATTGATAAGTGATCATTTGACTTGAGGTCTCCAAAGTTATCTTGTATAGGAATTGCTATATTTTGATACTACTTATGATCTATTCTCTAAAGTAATTAAAGAAAATGTTCTAGTATTTTAGATTAATATTGATTCAGAAAATCCTTACCCAAGGTAAAATGACGTTTTGCAAATAGTTTACAAATGTCACTAATTGAATCAATAGCTAATGACAGAGGTGTTAAGTCAAGAGGACTTCACGATTATTAATTTTGGTGACAATCAAATAATAATAATATTAGAAATAAATGAACTATTTTGATAAGTATGTTAAGTGTGCAGAAAAACATAGAAGAAGGGTAAACACAGAAGAAGCGGAAAACACAAAAGAAGTGAATACACAGAAGAAGCGGTAAAAACAAAAGAAGTGGAAAAAACAGAAGAAGCAGAAAACACAGAAGAAGCGGCAAACATAGAAGAAGTGGTAAACACAGAAGAAGCAAAAAATACAGAAGAATCAAAAAATACAGAAGAAGAGGAAAACACAGATGATACAAAAATGAAGATACGCTAGTACGTCGGATAGTTAGTTAGTTGGAGTTAGTTATAGAACTCAACTAAATAACGGGGTCTACAAGAATCAAGAAGCAGTTATCAAGAATCAAAAAGCAGTTATCAAGAATCAAGAGGCAGTTGGAGACTTAGGCTATATATACTAGTCGTAGTCGAAGGTTGAACAACCTTTTAATCTTTTGAGTTTCAAGTGTTTACTTACAAAGAAAAATTCTGTAATAAAAAATACGATACTAGAGAGCAAACTCTACTGTAACAAAAAGCTTACAATATCTTTTTAGTGAGAGAAAGAAAAGGCTAAGAGCCTGGAGAGACTAAGATAGCAGAAAGAATACTTTGTATAAGAGATTTAAAGAGGCTCTGGAAGCGAAGAAAGAATACTTGTAAATTTATTGAAGTATAGTAAAATCTCAGACGAACTCTGAGGACTAGATGGAGCCCATGGTTTGGGGTGAACCAGTATAAAAATCGCAGTTTCTATCTTCTAATCTCTTACTTTATTCTATTTTTTTATAGAAAAGTATATAGAAGTTATTTGCGATTTAACTACGTAACTATTTTTGTATAACTTTTGTGATATTCTTTTAACAGTTGAAAAAGTTCTTAATAAGATATATTAAAGTTTTTGTATTCACGAATAGAATACACAATTCAACCCCCCTTCTTGTGTATCTTGTATATTGTACGTGAATTCTATATTAACGTTTGATTTACTTCAATTGGTATCAGAGCACGGTTTCCAAGAACCACCTTTACAAAGTGAGGACAAAGATCTAAGGTTGAATCGCATGTTTTTATAGCTGAAGGTGCCTCTGTCACAAAACCTCTTGCATTCAACGGTAAAGATTATCATTATTTGAAGGACATGATGCGACTCTTCATAGAATCCACACACATTGATCTTTTGGGATATCATCGAGAATAGACCATCTGTACCAATAGATGATGAAGGAAATACCATTCCTCATAACAGATGGTCAGCTGATCACAAAGCTAAATTTCAACTAAATTCAAAAGTCAAGTTCTTTTTGAGTTGTGCTTTAAGCAGAAGTGAGTATGATAAAGTTCATTGATGTGAAACTGCGAAGGAGATGTGAGACACTCTATCCATCACACATGAAGGCACAAACTAGGTGAAAGAGTCCAAGATCAG
>JANQBM010000002.1:31830267-31843710 GCA_025594535.1 Erythroxylum domingense
ACAACACAAAATAATAACCTAACACAATCACATTATAAAAACACACCATCAGACCATAAAAACTTAAAAACTTATCATTGTTTCAACTTTCTTGGCACTTTTATGCTCATCTTTTACTTAAATAAAATTATCCTTTTATCTTAAAATTTAAATCCTCAACACGGCTTAGCATTTAGTAACTTGATAACTTAGAATTCTACGCTAAGGTTTCAAAAGCCCACCGTATCATTGTTTAGAAATCTAGCATATTTTAGAAGAATTCCTCATTAACATGCTCAAATTCCAAATTGATAATAAAAAGGTAAGCAACATCCCTAAAAAAGAAAAAGAAAAAAAAGGTCATGACATTACGCCTACAGGAGTTATGAATAAAATGCTCAACAAGGAGAATTTGAAAGCGTCTAACAAATAAAGAATTATTATTAGATGAATGCAATGATCACTTTCCCAAGAGAAAAAATCTTTGGAAAGCAAAGATTAAATCCAATATTTCATGGTTTCTCAACAAAATATTAAATAAGAGAGAGTGCCTAAGAAATGAAGTGGAAAACAAAGTTGACCAAGACAAAGAAATTTGATTTTAGTATGACAATTGAAACAAGTTCAAACCTCTTCACAAATTTCCGACCTTTAGCTTGTTAAAAGCTAGCATAGAAGAAGACACCAAAATGGAAGAAATCATGTAAGAAAATTAGTGGCATTGGCACACAATTAACAATAGAGAATTCATCATTATTAAAGCCAACATCTCAAATTATGATCCTAAACCTGAGGAGGATAAACTAATATTAATAATCACCATTAAGGTAGTTTCACTAATTACTCATGCCCTGATCTGTTTTCAACCGCACACATGACAATTTCAAGGCACAAGTTAGTTTGATTCCCTGACAACTTGTCCAAGACCTTATCCATTTTGTGGCTAGCCATTAAACAAAGGCTAAATACAAAAGACATAATTAAGTTTCCAGTAGCAGGCACTGCAAATTGCATCTACTGGAATAGGATGGATGAATCAATTAATCACCTACTCTTCAGTTGTAAATATCCTTACTACGGGAGAAATTCCTGGCTTCATGTAATATCCAATGTGACAAATCATATTGGAATCAAATTATGGGATAGGCCAACAACAAAAGCTTCAAAAAAATAAAAACAAAGGTGACAAGACTATATTTGAACTCAGTTTCAGTTGTATCATTTATGCAATTTAGAGGGAGAAGAACATCACAATTCAAAAATGAGCATAAAGATATACAAGAGATGAGAAATTACACATTTTACTGGATCAGAGAACTTATCCTAGCAGAAGGTATATGTAATATAAGTGAAACTGTAAAAAAACAAAAGAAATCTCCTTTAGCTGTTGGCAACAAATTTGAGACACACAAAAGGCTGAAATCCATATCTGTAACTAGCTCCATTATTCAGTGGAGTGGGATGGAATGTTGGAGCGTGTTCACTTTGTAACCTTGTTCTAAGTTTAAATCCCTGGTGGATTGTAGTAGTTTCACTAGCCTCATTAATTTACCATACATTGATGTTCTGCCTATAAACTTGGTTTGTTCCCCTGTTTGGGCTCTTAATACATTATTTCAATTTTTAAAAAGAGCCATAAGAAGTCTCATACCAAGTAAATTATAGTAAAATATACTAGTCATTAGGGCATAGTTCATCCTAACTGATAGATCCAACAAAATTTGTGTTTCTCATATGAAACTCTGGACGCGAGACCTTACAATGGAAACAAAACTCATCGTGCACTGGTCTAACTCACCATATAAACAAAGTTTACAACATCGTCTTAAACACCCACACATCATTTTCCAATCAAAACGTCACTAATAATGATCAGCAGGTACTTTGAGAGTACACATCCAACTTGAGACCAAACCACTGAATCACCTGTAAATGTAGCACATCAGAAGTTTAATGCAATGGATAAGCTATCCAGCTATCTGACCAAAACATGAGGTATAACAATTAAACATGTGATGTTGAAGAGCAAGGAATGGAGATAGAAAAGGTCATTATAGAACTATAGTTTGCTGCAAAAATAGGTTGGCTGGACCACCTAAGTCTATCCTTAAACGATAAAGGTTTTGGAGACAGTTCCACAATCACTGAAAAGAAGAAAAAATCATGGATAATGCACATACATAGCATAGCTCAGGTTGATTCCGGAGTAGTTGAACGTTGTCTTGACCTTCTTTGCTCTTGAGGTGGGGGACCATCTCTTCGTCTTTCATATCTTCTACTCTCATACTTCGAGTTCTTGCGTTGTTTCGGTTGATAGGTAGGATATGTACATGGGATTATCTCTCCATTGACGTATTTGTCTCCTATAACATATCCAAAATCGATGAGGCCTGACAGGATATATTTATATATATTGTAAATAAAAATTAATAGAAAGTAACAGTGCACCTCCGTAGTCCTTGTTCTTAACATCTATATACGAGTCTGGCAAAACCCAAAGGACCCCAGGCAAACCTAAATAATGTGTGGAAACCATTAATTCCAGAGAAGCAAAAGATAAACCACGATACTGTAGATGTAAAACAAAACTCGTGCTTCAATTGTTACTTACCCTTGAATTTCTCAGATGTCGCTTCATCAACAGTGCATTGAAATCCAGTGTACGTGGTGGTACTAAATGCATACATATTTTTCTTTGCCTCTTCCATGCTGATTCACAATCAATCAATGTATATTGTAACGCAATCAAAAACCATCAAGAAAATCGTAAATACATACATAAGGAAATCCTACTAAACACAATCACATATCAAATGCCCACATGAAGTTAAGGTGTAAAGGAACTTAATCCAACATCCTGTACTTCGAAGAGCGAATTGGAAAAAGGCTCCCTATTTACACAGACAAACGTGTACTAGCATTCAATACTGCTTAATTTAACGTGGTAAAACCTACTCTTATTATCATAACATCATCAGAATTCCTTACATAATAACAACTAAAAAAAGGAAAACAAAGCACTCTACTCTGAAGCCAACACCCTATCAGAAGAAAGAAAACAGGACACAGAGAACAAGACTTCACATCCAATTTTGCTTTCATCTAACCACAAGTATGGAATACCCAATTGCCAAATAACGCCAATCACCTAAATACATATCAACAGAAAAGCAAGAAATAAGTTGAAAGAAGACTAAAGGAAGCAACCTGCCAAGAACAGTAGCAAGGGTACTGAGATAAGTGTCAATCATCTGCTCTCTAGTAGGAGCTGGATCCTTAGGGAACTCCATGACAATCAACCAGTGATTATAATCACAACCCGGTAACATTATCGTCTCCCTAGTCTCGCCGCCGCCGCTGTTTCCACTGCCACTCCTCTTCGCAGAGTAGTCGGAATCCAGCGCGGCAAGAGCAACGAACTGCCGAGCCCGGTGGGCATTCCACTGCATAGGAGTCCATGAAAGTGTTGATGTGGGGTTAATAACTGAAGCAAAAATGGAGGGTTTGAGGTGGGAGTAAGGAAGAGGACGACGAGAGTGCAGGTTTACAGGAATAGCGACTGAAGATGAGAGAGTAAAAGTTGCCATCGGAGAGTGCGAAAGGGTTGATTGAATTAGCGCTTCGTAAGATAAGGTGATTTAGATGTGTATTACACGAAGGGCAGTGCAGAACTCAAATGTGAAACAGAAGAACCCGTCTCGGATATTTTTGTGGCCTGAACGCCGAACGATATGCTCTGCAAAAGAAAAGAGAAATTTAAAGTCCATTTGCTCTTTTGGGTTGGGTATGAGTAATAAAGCCCACTACAACAACATATGGGTTTGTGGATGGGGCTTAATTGGGCCCATACCTTCTCTAATGAAATTCATAAAATTATAGTAGTTTGCGTCAACTCAAATTGCTGATTGGAAATGTGCGAGTTCTATTACACTATTAATTCCACTAATTGTTTTCGAGCTAGATTGATGAGAATGTGATATCACGTCATGACACGTTCATTTTTCTCAAAATCCTGCTACCTATAACTAGTTAAAAGTTCAACCATAACTTGGTAAACCAATTATGCACGATGTATAACTTTAAAAGGGAGGACTTATCATTAAATGAGTGTAACCACGCATAACACAACAATCAAGTCTGAGTTGAATGTGCATAGATTAAGCCAGAAAACTCCTTTACTCTTCTATGATGTTTTCCAGCTTAGTGTTGAGAAAGTCCCTTTCTTCATTGCAGTTGTTTCTTCCAATTAGCTACTTAACTGGTAAAGTTTATTCCTTCATTTTTCATTACGTACAGTGTTCGAGGGTCTAGAACTTTGCTTCATTATGTACCCTTCAGTGTTACTTCTAGGCTTAAATGGCTTACATGGTGGATTGATCCTTGAATTAGGAGCATCTTAGCAGAATATTTCGCAGGAACCCTTGCCTAGGTAAGAGTTGTCTTTGCATGGTTCTATGTATACTGCTTATACATCCTCGGGTTCAGTTTGTGTGAGAATTCGGGTTTTCTAGCTTGCTCTTCTTGAAGTGGTATGGCTTTGACTGTATATACAACATTTTGTCAGTAGAGGTACCAATTATCCTTGATCGTTGGACTGTAGTCTAGATGTAGACTCTTTGCAACTATTATTTCCCTTGGTTTATGAAAAACATACCTAATGAGAGTTTAAGATTCTTGTTTGTTGTTGAGGAATCTTCTATGATTCCTTTCCTTCCGTAATTCATAAATCCCACAAAAGAGGATGGTTTTAAAATTCAATAAGTCAATTACTTTGGAGAATTTTTGAGGTTTGAAGCTTAGTCTATGGTGTCATCCAGTGATAGGGGTTGATATTGAAAGTTAGCTCTAAGTAAGATGATCTTCCATAAGTTAAAAGTCTATTTTTTATTGGCATCCACACGATGAAAGAGAACTTTGGAATATGGTTTTTGAACCATATCATTTGACTTCCTGAGAGATGAGACTAAATGCATTGAAGGTTGTTGTAAATTTGTTTGCAGGACACCTAGGCCAAATGACTTTGTCTATTCTGGATGGATTAGGTGAGTAATTTAGAAAGATTAGAGTGAGGTGACCAAACCCCTTGGTTGAGGGCTCCACTGGTTGCCACTTATCACTGCTTTGACTCTAGCATTAAGAGGGAGTGAGTGTTGTTGAGTGTGAAAAGAAGGACGAAGGAGCTTTACTTGACAAATATGGTTGACTGTATAAGGATGCACTTATGTTCGCTTTAGAAGTTGATTACTTACAGTCCTCTCACGAGTCTTGACTAGAAACTCCGAGTAATGATTTCTAATGCAAGGAGCTTTCTTTCAGGTTTTACGTATCGATTAGATGCCCTCATATTAGCTTTTGCTTTCTTGTGATATATAGGATTTGTTGTTTCAACTTTGGCCCTAGCTTTGAGCTTTGAGCTTTGAACACTTCCTTTTATAATTAATTTAATTATCCCTTTTCTAAAAAATAAAAGGAAAATTACATTAAATATATTTATGATAGTTTGGTCCCTCACTTATGTAATTGGGGAGTAATTCGTGAGTCTAATTGACACTTTACTATACATTTAAAAAAGAAATAAGCAGTTATTATAAGTCGTAACGAAACATACTTTCATCAAAATCTTCCATTAAACAAAACTTATACCCTCTAGAGCTAGCTAGTTTATCGGTGATTAAATAAAAAGACTGTAAATAAATAATTCACTCACGGTTATAATATTGTTTGGACAAATATTAATTGACAAAGAATGGAATTGAGGCTTCACTAATTTCCAGTATGTGGAAACATTACATTGTTCCATAATAATAGAAAAGAAAGGTGGACATAATCCCAGCTGTTTAGAGTTTCTAATTTTTTAATACTTATCCAAATAATCCCTTTACCTTTATCATAAAAGAAATGACTTATTCTTTCATCACTTCTCAAATACAATGAAAGAAACTTATCTCTTGTTTACTTTTTAGTTAAAATATTGCATCATTATATTTTTAGAGATAATTATATGTATATTGAGAGGTGCCCTTTTTTTTTTTTCCTGGCAATGAAAATATATGTATTTGATTGATTTGGTATATTGACAATCTTATTTTAGAATGAACAAAAGGGATGACAATTTCGGCCCGGACCATTCGATCAGGCTCGAACCAGCTCATTTTTGGCCCGGTTGGGTGGGCCACGAGCTGACCATGGTCCGCTTGGGCGGTCAAGGGCCAACCATGATCAACCCACGGGCTGTCCATTTTTGCGAAACGACATCGTTTTTGATTAAAATGACGTCGTTTTAAAATATATTTTAAAGATATATATGGCCGAACCAGCCCTGCCTGGCCCACCCGTGGCCCATCGGGCCATGACCTGGGCCACGAGCTGGCCCATCTTGGCCAGTGGCCCACCGTAGGAGAGGCCAAGCTAGGTCCGATCGAGGACAACTCGGGCCCAGCCCAGCCCATTGACATGTCTAATGAACAATCAATATTATAAAAAAAGAATAATAAAGATAGGACAAAATAATAATTTTTACAACTTCAGTACGAATTAGGATCGTTAAAGTAACATTATTATTTTATTTTAGTTTTTAATGGATCTTATTCGAACATGGTTGTCTATTTATTATTATTCAAAATATATTTCTTTTGAAAAATTAAACAAATTGATAGATTAAGAAGAATCGTATGCTTGAAACCAATAGTTCCATGCATATTAGTCTCAGTTAGTACTAAGTCAAGGAACAATATAATTAATAACTCAAAGTTAAGAAAGACTGCTGAAAGAAAAACTATGTTCTTCCACGTTTATAACCACTTTAGGGTTTATATCAAGGTTCTCAAAAGGTAGTGATGAAGAAAGCATATTTACTATTCTACTTAAGCTATTAAGGTTAAGACATACTACATTTATGGCTTTTTTAGTGTTGTACATGAAGCTACTTATAAGGAGAGTAAGGCCTTATCTATAAAGCAAATTCTAACAAAATTCCATTTTCTGTGGCTAAAGCATTAGCCAATTAAAGTTGAAATAAGCAAAACTTCAATCCATATTTGTTTTAGATTTCTTAACCTCTTTGAAGTTGGTCCAATATTCTCAAAAAATAAGCTATTGTATTGTTTTAATCCTTGTTAACTTTATTTATTATGAGTTTTTCTCTAATGCAGGATATCAACTCAATAGTAACTTGCTCTTTAAATTTATACTTTAATATCCCTTACTCTTCGGATGCCATAAATTAAGTAACCAAAAAATATTTGATAGATGATTATCTTCCCTATTTTGTCCTCTTGTCTTTGCTTAACCACTCAAGGTTTTTTATGTGGTTATACCTGATAACATCAAGTTTGCAAATAGATTGGATTATATTCCAAATAGAAGTTAAAAATTCATAGTTAAAGAATTGATTTTTGCAAAGGCTACAAGTTTAAGGGATGTTGATATATCTCAATCTACCTATTATGGTACGTCTTTATTTGACTACTAAACATATGAAAGAAGGAGAATTTGGAAGTGTTTTCTTGTTCAAGATAGTGTCGTACCATAATAGTTTTTATTCCTGGGGCCTCATCATCCCCTTATAAGACTGATTAGTAAAACTAATTGAAGAGTGCTTTAACCATATATAAAAGTCTAAGGTTTGGATTGTTATTTAGAATAATGTGTATAATAAAGGAAAGATCAGTAAAGTACTAGATCACTTATTATTGTTGATAAACATACTGACCTTGGTGTTATCAAGAAAAATATGTAATAATTTAAGCATAAAATAAGTTTTATTTAAAGGTCCTAGCTTGCTTTAGTTATCAAACCATAGGATTGAACTCTTTTCATTACCAACTTTGCATTTGATATCCTTATGGAGAAGTTTTCTTGGCTTTAATAATTAAGGCATAAATTATGAAGTGCTTGATGTGATTTTCATCTCCTATAACTTTCTACCCTTTATAAAGTAAGTGTGGGTGCACTTATCCTACAAAATCTCTTTATTTTCAAGATTATCCATATTATTTTGGCTATTGAGACTTTGTTAATGAGTTCTATAGGCAAGATGTTGCATTCCCCTTCAATTTTTGAGGCAGAAAGAAGCATTTTCTTTCAGATGAGGAAAGTGGTAAGAAGATGAGAGGAGAGATGGTTTGATAGAAGAAGTTGAAGCTTGGATAATATGTGTTGCTTCTGATTATTATGGTAGTGGTAGTATGCAAGGGTTTGGATTTTGTTTAGGAGGAGATTCATCTATTCCAAAAGCATCATTGGAGGTGGTAGAAGAGGGAGGATTGACACTTAGTAGAGATTTGGAGAGGAGGGGTTAGGTGGTTGAGAAGCTAATAACTGATGGATTAAAATCTATCTCTATAAAGCTTTTTAAGAGGTTGGTGGGAGTTTGTTAGGTTGTAAAAGGAAAGGTCTAGCGTTTAAAAACTAGTGGTTAAAGGAAGGGTGAGATAGGTTTCGACAATTTGTTGCTAAAGAGAGGTTATACCCTCTCACTCCAGACTTCATAATTTCTATTAGTAAATTACATTAGAGTTTATTTCTGGTGTAGTTAGAATTATTATGAGAGATCATAGTTATGATTTGCATTATATTTTAGGGTTCAATTTGTTAAGTATGTAATGTTATTTAAGTGTTTAGTGTGTATTTATGTTTTAATTGTGTTAGTTTACGTGTTTGAATGTTTTTATAAGTTAGTATGAGTCTTTGAGCTTAAGTGTTATATTTTTTAAGTACTTTGATGTGTTTGTTAGTGTTTTAGGATAAACGGCGAAGAACGGAGAAGTTTCGAAGAGTTTCAGGCCAAAAACATGGCCCACAATTATGGCACAACAAGCCACAATAGTGACAGAAAGAGGGGAGCTGACAGGACCCAAGTCACGATCGTGCACTTCGGGCCATGATCGTGACAAAGAGGGTTAGGTGTTGGCCACGATTGTGGCAGGCAGGGCCACGATCGTGACCTGCGTCAGGCTGACTCAAAGACTTGAGTTTTGTAAGATTTTTTGAACTTCTTTGACCCTAAATTAACCCTAAGGCTTCCAAGATATAAATAGAACATCACAAGACAGAAGCAAGAGCCTAGGTAGAGCTTTCACATCAGTCAAAATTTAGAAACCCTATAGAGCTATTGACTGATTTTAGGAAGGAGACGAAAGAAGAGAGACACGGAGACGAAGCTTGATGCGAAGTACTTCCCAAAACAGGTGGTTTCCCACCGTCACTGCCTCCATCGATTCGTTTCAGGCGTATTTTCCAATTTATTTCAGTTTTATTGATGTATGAAATTAAGATAATTATTGAGAATACATTATGTCAAATGTTGATTATTTTCTAAACTCACCTTCGAGATTTTGTCTTTGATTTTAATGAAATATGATTTATTGTGTTTTTATTTGAGTTATTTGTGATTCAATATCTATTTTTAATAATTCAGTAATAAACTGAGAGGGTGAGTTTAGTAAATATCATCAAATTGGGCTAACGAGAGTTAGGTAATTTGATAGATAAGAATTGAATCAAATCGATGAAATCGCGTAACGAGAGGTCGAGTATAGGTTTCCAGTAGGTTATTAGACGATTTTAGAACTAGTTTAGGTTTTGGGTCAATTGTGAGTCGAGAGATCACAATTTCATAATTTAAATTAGGGATTATTAATTAGGGTTTAAAGATTACAACTCGAGAGAGAGTAATCAACCCTAGGACTCACTAGACCCAATAATTCGGTAATTACATAATTGATTAGATTTTCATTAATTTGGGATTAAAACCCCTTTCTCTCAATTGGTAGTTCCTAGGTTAATTCTTGATTTGGTTGTGTGATTTGCTATTTTGTTATTATTTCCAAAATTTAATTCTCATAATTGATTGTTGATTGATTAATTTTTTGGATTTATTGTTTATTTTAGATTGTTACGATTTAGTTCGACCTTAGATTTTAGGACTAGATTAACCCTCCTCGTGAGATCAATACCTTAGGTACTACGCGAATGACCCATGCGCTTGTAAAAATATCGAGGTTATAAATATTAAAACTTTTTCATAGCGTAAGGCTCCGATTAAAATTTTGGTGCCGTTACTGGGGAGACGATAGTTTAGTTCAATAGTTTAAGGCATTTAGATTAGTTTTTAATTTTTTGTTTCATTCTTTAATTTTTATTTTGGGAATCATGCTCTTGCATGAACACGAGTCATGAGAGGTTTGAGTCGTGTAGCAGAGACGTTAGTTTTAGATATTACTCGACGAGAACGAATCCTTAGGAAAGCTCGGCAAGAAGATGAAGAAGAAGAGATGAAAATCAGTAATGGCGGAGCAATTTCAACAGAATATGGATCAGGAAGCAAACTAAGGACAGGAACAGAAGACCCTAATGAACTTCATGAGGCTAGGGATTAACCCGTCAAACTAAGGAGTGACTAGGCCTCCGATTTAAGCAGTCTCGTTCGAGATAAAACCGACCCTCCTTAACATGCTTCAACAACACGTGCAATTCTATGGACTGGAGAACGAGGATCCCAATGCGCACATTGTTAACTTCCTTGAGATTGGTGATAACTTTCGGTATCATTAAATGTCGGAGGATGTGGTTAGAATTAGGTTGTTCTGTTTTACACTTAGAGATAGAACGAAGGCTTGGTATCATTCACTGTGCCTAGCCAACACCACAACATGATATCAGCTTGTGCGTGCCTTTTTAGACAAGTATTTCCTGTTGACCAAGACCACCAAGATAATTAAATAAATTACTAATTTCTAATAAGGTGATAGGAATTCCATCTATGAAGTATGGGAAACATATATGGACCTGCAAAGGAAATACCCATACCATAACCTACCCAAGGAATTCCTTTTACAAACTTTTTACAGTGGAGTTAGCCTACAGATAAGAGGCACAATCGATGTAACGTTAGGAGGATCCTTGATGCAAAAAAATGTTGATGAAGTAGAGGACCTGATTAAGGAGATGGCAAGCAACAATTGCTTGTGGACAAATGAGTGAGGAAGGTAACTGGTTACTTTTAGAAAGCATAAGGGAATTATTGCGGTCAATCAAATGATAGAGATGCAAGAGAAGATCGACAACTTAACACGACAACTAAACAATATGAAGGCATCATCCTCAGCTCAAATGAAGGCTGTATAGTTGAATTGTGAACTTTGTGATTAGATAGACCATGATATCATAGAGTGTTACCTAATGAAGGAGGATAGTCAAAAGCAAGTGAACTATATGGGAGCACAATATGGACGAGGAGGGGGTATCAATCCCTATTCCAACACTTATAACCCTGGGTGGAAGAACCACCCTGACTTGTCCTGGTAAAACAATAATGGAAGACAGTTTAGGCTTTAGGGACAATTGGGCTTCCAGTATGATAAAGCAAGCTCGATGGAATCAAAATTGGATAAGATTTTAGATAATATTAGAGGCATGGAGGAAGCATATAGGAGGCTCGAGAGCTCATCCATACACAATCTAGAAGTCTAAGTGGGGGGCAATTAGCAAAGGCAATGCCTACTCGGAATGTGGGAACTCTTCCAAGTAACATTGAATCTAATTCAAAGGAACGTATCATAGTCATTAGCAAAACCCAGGAGGAGGAACCTGAGAAGGTAAAGGGAGGAGAATATAAAGGATAAAGTCAAGTAAATAAAGAAGACTTTCCAAGTGAGCCCACGAACGAGTCACTTAAGGCAACTTGACATGTATTTCCATTCCCTATTGTGCAGCAGCAAGAGTTATATACAAAGAGGGAAGTAGAAAAATTACAAGAGATTGAGCAAAACAAGATCGAGGAAGTGATATAGTAAGTACAGACGAAGCTCAAATTACAGGAATCCGTCAAAAAGAAGGTCAAAGGACAACAATTAGAAGACAACCCTAACATCACACAGAAGAAAGATGATACAGAGGACTTTTTCATCTCTTGCAGCATCAACAGAAAAATCATAGGCAAGGGATTAATAGATCTAGGAGCGAGTATAAACATAATTCCCTACACTTTTATTTTGAAGGTGGGGTTAAGAGAGTTAGGGCCCACCAATTTTTTAGTAAAGATGGATGACAGAACTAAACAGAAACTAATGGGGATTATAAAGGATGTTCCAGTAAAAGTTGATAAATATACCTTTTCGACAGACTTCTACATATTGTACGTTAGCGAAGATGTGGACACCCTGATAGTTCTTGGACAATCATTCTTAGCCACTGCGCGTTCAATCATTGATGTGGTTGGGGCGAATTAACTCTGCAAATAGGAAAGGAGAAATTGACCTTCAAGGTGGCCAGAAGAGAGTATAGATCTCCTTCTCCTATAATGGATATCAAGGAACCTGAACCTTGAGGAGAATGGGAAGATATCCAGGATTTAGGGATTGCTTTTAGGAAGAAGCGCTCACTATGAAAAAGGCGCTCAAGTTCAAACTCTACGATTAATGACTATGTTACCATTGCACCATTCATCCCGACCACTGTGAGCTTAAAGGAGCGTCGAGCTACTGACGTTAAAAGAAGCACTGTATGGGAGGCAACCCATGGAAAAACTAGTTTTTTGATTGTTTCTATTCGAACGTTTAAATTCGGTAGTTAGGATTATTTCATTTTTTGTTTTGAATAAAATCAAGAAGGAACAAGGTTTTGAAATATGTGGATGATATATCAAGCACGAAAAGAGAAGTGAAAGGGGCCGAAAAAGAATTAAGAAGTGAAATGGGAAAGATTGGAAAAAGAATATGAAAAAAAATAGGAAGTAGTGGTAAGTTGCAAGCCACGATGTAGAAACAGGGAAGGCACAAATCTTTAAAAGAACTATTACCATTTTACCTTTTTTACCACCTATATATTCAGTTCTAACTTCACTTTCATTTTTACTTTCTCTCTCTAGAATTTAAGCATCCAAACACTCTTACATCTCTCTAGAAATTTTTCAACCCCTAAAATTTTCCAAATTCTACCCAATTATCCCACGCATTAAACAATCAGCCCAATGGGAACCATATGGATGACAGTAAGTTGTGGGACGTGGACAAAGCAACTGCGCAGCAGTCTTTAGCATGCCCTTCCCAATCTACACAGAGGATGAAGGTACTCGTTTTTGATCCCTTCGTGCTTGACAAATTGTAGTTTCTAAGTACTTTGATTTTGACACACTTGATAGGCTAGAGTTGCGTGAGTGAGTAGAAAACCTAGCTGAGAGGATCCAGTGGGCTCAATTGATACGATTTCAATTTCCTATTTATTAGGAGCTTACACTAGAATTTTTCACTTCCTTGACCTACGACCCTAGGAATCCAAAATAATTGTGGTTTAGGTTGGGGGGATGAGCCCATGAATTAAGTGTAAAAATAATGTGCGAGATGTGTGGATTCCTCATGCTGGAACCCCTCCCCGGGCGGGTCCACGGCCCGACGTCCTACGTGACATCTGGACTCGTGGCCCACGGGGGAGGAATTCCCCACCAAGGATACTTAAAACGAACAA
>JANQBM010000002.1:31851222-31881163 GCA_025594535.1 Erythroxylum domingense
AATAATTGTTTCTGTTGCTTGCTTTGTGTTGTACTAAATGATTATGAAATAAAATGGGCCAATTTAAGATATTAACTTTCTGCGCTTTGCGCTTTATTGATTGCAATATGATTTGTTTCGTTTTCAGTTTAAGTAATAAATGTTGTGAAAAAGAAAAAGTGAGCCCACATGAGTAATAAGTGTAAAGAGTTTTAAAGCGTTTAAAAAAATTTTAATTATACCGACTTTTGTTTAGTGAAGTGATGTGACAAGCTACCCTCGCGGGGCACGAATTCGGGTATCACTGTCGATATCGGATTCGGGTCTGGCGGGAGTGGGGTGTTACATAGTTGGTAGAAAATTAAATTGTAAATTAACATAAGAAGAAATTAAATCGAGCTATACCAAATTCACAATAACAAATCACACAAAAAGAAGTTCCAAACTATGAGAAAGGTGGATTTTTCCTATCATCAATGCTAACCTAATCATTTATGTGTTAATGAGGTGTCAGTTCTAGATTGCCAAAAGGATGATTACTCTCTCTCAAGTTATAATCACAAAACCTAATTAATAATCCCTAATTAGGCTAAATATTGACCATGTAATCTCTCAATTACGAACAGCTCTAACCCTAATCAGTTCTTAAGCTTTCTAAAAAACAACTAGGTCTCACACAAGATCTCTCTGTGTATAATAACTGATTTGATTAATTGTGTGGTCTAATAGAAGCTTAACTATCATTAACCCAACCTATCATTTTGCATTTTATTCACTCTCGATTTATTACCCAATCATGAAGTTACAACAATTAATCACAACACCCAAATGATTAAACACAAAAATAACTATAGTAACATTAAATCAAGTCAAAATCACTAAATAAAATTAGAACATCATTATCAAGCCCAAATCCATCAACGTATTCATATCCATCTCAACATTCAAAAAACACAAAGATGAATGAACTTCACTTTGGAAGGGGATTGGGATGCCTCGAGAAAGCAGCAGCAGCAGAAGCTGGCTCCTCTCTCCTCTTCTTCCTCTTCCCTCTCATCTTCTTCTCTCTTGTTGGATTTTTCCCAAAAGTGGCATATTAGAGAGCTCCCTTAGGGTTTCTTCTTTATCCTTAATTTCTATTATGGGCAACCCTAGGGTTTTTCTAAGTCCGAAAAGTCCCTCGAAAACTTAAATCCAACTGTCAACGTCTTCTGTCACTAAGACCATGATCATGGCCCTATCATTTTGCTCTCTGTCACGGCCGTGGCAGAGGAAGCCACGATCGTGGCAAATCTACTAGGCTTTTGTAATGATCGTGGCATATGGGCCACGATCTTAGGCCTGGGTTGGGTTTTAGGCTTCCTCCGATTCTCCTCCGTTCTTCGATATTTGATCTGAAACACTAACAAATATGTCAAAGCATCTCAAATACACAAAATTTAAGCTCAATGGCATACTCTAACCTATAAAATACTCAAAACACAAATTTCTAACTAAACAACACAATCCTAACATAAACAGGCACTAATTATTCAATTTAACAACTAAACACATTCTAAACTACCTACTAAAACATTATGCAATCTATCATTATCAAATGTTGAACCAAAAAATTTTCTAAAATTTAAAGGAATTGTATAGGGTGATCTCTTATCACCCTAACTATCTATCATATGCATGCAAACATTTTATATACAAATCAGATAGAAAATTTTAAATGAACCTAATTTCAAGTATCACTACAAGTGTAGTAAAGTGAGTATCTTATAGCTCCCCTTTGCAGATGACATGGTATTGTTGTTTGGTGCCACTCCTACCTCAATTGAGTCGCTTGTCAAATCCCTAGAGGAATTTGATAAGCCTATCACCCTAGCAATAGGATTGAATGCTCCAATCTAAATGTTGGTTTAATACCTAGTTTTATACGATTAAATCAACAACAACCTCCCTTCAGGTGCATTGGAGTTCTCTTTACTACCAAAAAACTTACTAAATGGGATTTTATCCTCTTTTGAATTCCATAAAGAAAAGGACCAGTAATTAGTGTAATAAATGTTTGTCCTATAAAGGAAGATTGTAGCTAGCTTTAACTATTTTGAGCAACTTATATATCTACTGATGCTCACATTTTACACTACCAAAAGGAGTTATGAAGGATATAAACAAGATTCTTCCTCCAATGTTTTTCAACTAACAAGCCTAAGGTACTCAAAGTTAAATGGGAAATGGTGCATCAAGCTAAAAAACACGGAGGACTTAGAATGACCTTAACCTGTACAATTTGTAAAATCATCTTATTAAGAGACTTTGGAGAGTCTACTCTGATGGAGATACCTTGTAGGTGAGAGAGATTTACCTCAACTTCTTGAAAGGAACAATAATCTAGCACATAAAAGAAAATTTTGGAATCTTATAGACACTTAGTTAGATTTTAAAGATAAGAGAGTTGGTTCAATTAGATATAAGATTAGAGATGGCTACAAACCACATTCTAGTATGAGCAATAGCACAATATGGCTATATTTATATCCTATGTAAATTTCAAACCTTGAATTCAATCATCCACACTAGTACAAAAGTCCAAGCCCTCATAAAAAACAACCTTTGGAATTTGCCTTTTCGCTCTTAACGGGGTGTGATTGAAATCTTGAATAGCATGCCTCCTTATACTCTTAACTCCGCTTTACAGGATAAATTGGATTGGAAAGCTCCTCATCTTTCACCACAAAATCTTCTAGAAAGTTCATGTTAGGTACTCAAAATTTAAAGCCTGGCATAAACTTATATGGGAGTCAACAACGTGCCCTTCACATTCCTTCATACTCTGGCTTACAACTTGTCGAAACCTTTAAACTAAGGACTCCATCAAATTCTCCAATCCTAACCTTTCTTGTGTTTTATTTAATGAAGCACCTGAGACAGTAGATCACACTCTTTTCAGTTATAGGTACTTTGCTCTCTTGTTGAATAATATCTTGAAGTTACGATGTAGTATCCTACAATGGACAAACATTATAGCATAGGCTCCTTATATTTCCTTCCAGTCCAAAGGTGATGTAAAGGTGTTTCGATCTACTTTTGATTCATTGGTTTATCTTATATTACGTGAGAACAATCGAATATTTATTAAGGGATCAGTGGATGTTGAAAGTAGCTTGTAACTTAAAGTTAAGAATTAGAATCACCACATAGCTTGTAACCTTCAACTTCTGATGTCTCCTCTTCTATTTGTAATAGCTGAAACTTATAAATAATGTCCTTAATAGTTTAATATTCCACTACTAGCAGGACTTCTGTATGTAATAGACGTATCTTTTGTAACCATTTGTAACTATTTCTTTCAATTAATGAATACGCTTAAACTTATACTAATATAAATGTTGACTTGGAGCAAAATGTTTCATAATTATTTCTAATTCGCTACAAATCAAGACATCAAAGGTTACGAATTTTCTTCTAATTTTTAAATTTTTTTATGAATTATAAGTTCAATTGGTTGTCCGCAAATATGACTGCATTTGTACCTAGTTAAGCTCCGTTTACTCCGTACTCAATCTGTAACAACTAGATATAACATTTAAGATACGTTTTTAATATTCTTGGAAAATGAAGCTCTTCCTGCTCGGACTAGCAACAAACAATGAAACAGTTATGAGGGCGTAAAATGCAAAGAATGACCCAGATTGTGACCCAAGAAGACTGAACAAATGTCTCAGCGGGTCAATTGTCCATGTCAACCCCACTAAGAGAAAGGAAGAGGCTGAAGTCCTTACTCGGTGAGTCAATCATTAAGTTACTTGACTTTATGTATGGAAATTGAGTGTTCAGTCTTTTGGCGGAAAAATTAAATTTATAAACCCAATAAGTCAATCTAGATGGGGATGACGTAACCCTTAATCAAGTAAATATAATCACCTTTATCATTATAAACGAGTGCGTTTGTGTCTGTGTGCTAGTTGAAAGGTATTAGGTAAAGACCATCAGAAATTGAAAAAGAACCTTATTGGTACAAAACATGACACTATAATTATGAGACTCAAAATAATAGATTAAGCAATAGAACGGCAAGAAGCATGTTTGAAGCTCTTAATCATCTTTTCCATGCCCTGTCCACTCAATTCGGTCCACCAACCAACTGCCTTTTCTGGTAATTTATAAAATAATGATTTCGCATTACTTTTTCTTAAAAACAAAACACTTAAACCTATCAATAGTTGTTTCAAACTCTTTTCCTTTGTAATAAACATTGATGATGGTCTAAAGTGGGCGGCTCTTATTGAGAAGCGTGTTTCAATCCGCTGAGCTGACTAATACATTCTCGTTGGATTTGAACTTAAAGAAAGAAAGGTCAATCCTTCTTTTATTATCACTCCACTACTTGTCAAGAGTTTATTAGTACAGCTATAATTGTCTTCTGTCCACGTGACCCCTTTGTACGTTTAAACCGTGGCCACATTCATGAGTATCCAAAAGATTTTGACTACTTCAGTACTTGTTTTTGTCACCTTCAACACCTCAATATGACCTCACAGTGACATCACTTAGGAAGTTTAGCACTCTATGCATACATAATAAATTGATCAGCTGCACTTGGATCTGCTGCAATACCGTTGTATTTTAAACCATTCGAGTCTGAGCAATTTGATTTGGATATTCTTGTGAGTAAGAGGTGCTAGGAATTTGCAACTATCAACACTTTGTTATTGTAGCACTAACCTCTCCGTCGAATCGAGATGACCGTCCTAAAGTTATCATTTCGATGTAAAGTTGCAAGTTATTGGTATGTAGAAGCTAACATTATGATGCATGCGACTGTTATGAACTTTTTTACATACAACATGCCCTTGATTTTGTGAGACATTAATTTCTTGGCTACAAGTACGTATATTTTAAACTTTAATATTTATAACATGATACAACTTAAATTATAATGTTTTGAAACATCCAAATTTAACTCTAATAGTTATAAAATATTTAGAACAAATTCTAAATAAATAGAATTAACCAGTTTTTTAATTAATCAGAAAAGAGCCAATTGTTTATATATTTTAGATAAAAATAGAGATATAATATTTAACTGATGAAAAAAAATTTCAACCAATTAGAATCTGTTTTTAAATATTTTGAAAATATTGTAATTCAATTTAAACATTTTGAAGATCTATTATGTATTTTTGTTGTAAACATTAAATTTTAAAATACATTTTTAGCTTAATTTCATGTGATCCTAATCTTTGGTACCCCGTTCGTGACTGCCAAGTATTCAAAACCAAATGTGTGCTTAATTTCTTACACAATAATGTGTTAAGCTCGTGATATTACACTTAACAGTAACTTTCAAAAACCAAAAAAATAAATGTCCAAAGCAATGATGTTTCCATTTCAGCCTCGAATTGTTTCAGCCTTCCGATACAACTAAAACATTGGTTCGCGTAAAACTACTGTTTATATCTTAAGAAACGACCTAAAGTGGTAGAAGGGAATTTTTCAAAGAGACTCTAATGTCAAAAGTCATGAGTTCCAATTGCAAGACAAACTCCTAACAGAATTGATCACTCAATAATTTGGCAAGTTATGAGTTCAAGTGTTAAGAATCTTTTTTAAAAATTCACCCAATAATTTTATACTAATTGGTGTAGATACGGTTTTGACACGAATTTGTTATTATACAATCAAATTAATTCAACTTTTGACTTTAAATTGATGGTTTTTCAATTAATTTATTAAGAACCAAATTAATAGATTGTTATATACATTTAAGATTTTATTTAATAAGTGTTAAAAGAGAAAACGATTGTGAATATACAAAAAGAGAAAGAGAGAGAGGAAGAAAACTAGTACTACTCCAAGTGCTAATAGTAGTAGCTTCATAAGCCGTGATACGAGCAAACAACAAGAAGCTACAAAATGGTCATCTTCTAACGACGAAAGAACATTCCACGAGGCACAAGAAGACAAGAAGAAAATCCAAAGGGTTGATGGGGAGTTACCTAATAACACTAAGAATCACTTACAAATACAGAAAGTGACTCTGCCCATTCTTTGAGAATGTAAGATATATCGATAACTTTCAGCTTGCGAGAGTCAAGAGCTAGCTGATCCTGTTTTCTACAACAACATTGTTTCTCCCCACGCGCTACCTTACAATCACTAAGTTTGCAAGCACCCCACCCCATGTTTGGACTTTGGAAATGGCAAAGAAACTGCAAGCAGTCAGCCCCTAAATGTTAATAGTCATACGTTGACTTTTTTGCTTGGAAAACATTCAAATGTCAAGCCTTTGATATGTTGCTCTAACATTTTAGATTTGAATGATATTATCTTATAATATTATGTTATATTGTGTAAAATGAATTCCATATTTTCCTTATTAATCTGAATAAACTACTTCCTTGATCACCTCCTCTTGCACTACTTGTCATCATTATTTTACAAAGGATATTTGCTTTCATTTGGCATTTTGATGTCAAGTCTCACATTCAACGTGTGTGGTATTATGTGTGACTTTATTCCCTTCGTATTTAAGGAAGACCACATAAAGATATATTGTTACCCTTTTAAGCATTGTACAATCTTGGTATGTTTCCCTTCATCCATGTCAGTTTAGATTCATAACACTCAACTACATTTTGCATCCACCATTTGAATTTCTCAAATTTCTTCAATAGTCTTAGCCCTATTATTATTCTATATGAGCTTAGAATCTATTCTTTATTGATCGTTTGATAGGATAATTTTTTTTTCAACAAAGCTAAATGATAATATTTCAAGTAACATGATTATCTTATTAAATAAAGAAAAGCTCTACCAAAGATGATGTTATACATAATTGGCCTATATTTGTCATGAAACTCGATTATTTTTGTGATTATTTTTGGGATATTCACTTATTGTAATAAATATATTTTTATCTCCTTTAAAATAAATTAGAGGAAAAGACATCAAAGCGAAGCTTTTGTGACTAAAGTTCCATTACCTTGAAGGTTTATAAAAAAGAATGTCAATAAAGCTACCATAATCCATCATGAATCATTCTACCTCGAAATTTATGATATTCATTTTGGTGACCGTTATGGGTTTACGAGGGTTATATTAGTTTGACACTTACTCTTTCTCAAATATAGCTTGTTTTCCTATTTGACGTCTTTTGAATTCTATGTCATTATGACACTCATATTGCTTTCCAAGTAGATCTTTTCAGTTGAGATCTACTATAAATTTCCACCTCTAACTATCATATTAATGACTATAGTGGGTCCTTCATTTCCTCTCCTTTGTTTTGACATCCTAGATCTATACCATGATTCTAGTTGGTTTTGGCCTCATGGGAGATGCATCTAAGGGTGGTTTACTTATTTCTCCTAAGAAATTGACCCAAATGTCCTTAATGTAGGTGCTCATTGATGGTTCTTATAAGGTTATTGCAATTTTCTATGTCATAATAATAGTCTTGGTATAATTTATAATGACTTTCATTTTGTTAGGGAGCCATGGATTCATGCATCACATACATGGCAAGGCAACGGAAGTGTCGGAATCAAAATTCCAACCCCACAACATTCCCAAAAAATCCAGAATCTATTTGCATGTATAAACATATTATAAAAATATGAAATTACAACATATGTACCTTGCAAATATTCCTCCTTTCTTGAATCTTCTCTTTGTTTGGGTTGTAACGAACACCAAATACCTTCTTTGGCCTCTAGAGAGCACGCAAAGATGAAGAAAAATTGGTGCGTAAGAGTGGTAGAGCACCAAACAAGATGAGTTTAAGTAGATGCTCTAGTGAGAGTTAGATCAAGATAAAGCTTCATGCAATTAATCTCATGCAGCAATTGCTTAAGATTGCATGAATAAATCTCAAGATCACTCCTCTCAACTTCCAAAACTCTTCTAGACCCTTAGTCTCTCTATTGAGTGCAATTTCGATCTAAAAAATTATTGTGTACATTCACTTATGTACCACTTGTAATTAAGTCGATCACAATCATGGCCTATAAGCCACGATCGTGGCTTGTTTAATTGACAATCATGCACACTTTTCTTTTTCATCCAATCTTTTATGCATGTGAACCTTAGGTTCCTAGTAATTTGGCTACTTGAATTAACTCTTAATCCGAGAAAATCATGAAGAGTTTCGTGATGCCAATTCACTGGAATGTAAGTGGATTAACACTCAAATTCTTCGATAGTTAATTATCTCACTTACAAACCTTTCTATAGTCAATTACCGTACAATTCGTCACTTCACCATCCTATACCCCACTTGGTTCAAAGTATGGGCTATATGTCAACTCCCACTAGACTGACTATATCAGATCTAGTTCAAGTGATATTAGTTCTTGTCCTGGGGATCTCATTAGTCTATATGTCATTAAAGACTCTCTTTATGACACATAATTGCTCTAATCAGAGACTCCCGAGTAATGACCCCAATAATAGGTCGTGGGTATCATCTCCTTCTATTAGGAGTACTGAATCCATTATTATCTACCTAATTACCTTTGAATACCAATAACTGTACCCAATCACCACCTTATGAGCGACCTTATTTTGAGACAATAAGGAAAGGTGTCAAAGTATAGGATCAGTATCCAAGATATTCTTGAGCACTTCAAGTCTATGGATATTTGCACCATTGCTATGATGAGATTAATCACTAACATTTAATAGATCATTTTTATGATAATCTCATAGTGGGTTATCCGATGTACTTACTACTCTTAGTAAGCATCCACATGTTAACTCTAAATATCTCGTGCTTACAGTTTATGAGATCCACTACTTGATCAAATCAGGGAGTATAATGAAATTCCTATCATGTACAATTATGTTAGTATCTAAATTATCCCTAGTCATAGGATTAAAGAGACAGGATATTGTTAATCCAGATAGACTAGCACATGTTATACTCCCCTCATCATGATTTCCTTCATGTTATGTTTTATATCATGGACTTCATTAATTCGATTTAAGAAAGACATCAATTCATAAATAAATGAACATCAAATTAATAAAAATTGCCTTTCGCTTTATTAATCAAAATAAAGTTTGCACAAAATTGCTAAAGGTAATTGCCTTTAGAGCACTGCTTTAACAATCTGCCATTTGCACTAAAGTCAATCACCTTTGTATCTAATACTATAGGCAAGTACACTAGAACCAAATCTCATTTGAGGAAGTGGCTTAGTCAAAGGATCAACGATGTTCTGATTTATGGGTACTCTCTCTATCTTCACATTACCTCTATCAATGATCTCCCTGATAGGGTGATATCTCCTGAGTATATGCTTAGACCTATGATGAGACCTTGGTTCTTTAGCTTGAACAATAGCCCCATTGTTGTCACAATATAACAGTATCAGGTCTACAATGCTCGGAACCACTCCAAGTTCCGTAATGAACTTCTTAATCCAAACAACTTCTTTTGTCGCTTCTGCAGCTTAAATGTACTCTGACTCGATCATTAAATCTACAGTCGTCTCTTGTTTGGAACTCTTCTAACTGACTACTCCACCATTCAGTGTGAAAATGTAACTTGACTAGGATTTGGAGTCATCATAGTTAGATTGAAAACTAGCATCTGTATACCCGCTCACTACGAAATCTCTATCTCCATATACCAAGAATACATCCTTCATCCTCCTTAAGTACTTTAGGATATTCTTGACAATCACCCAGTGACACTCACCAGGATCCGATTGATATACGCTCGTAAAACTTAGAGCATACGATATATTGAGTCTTGTACATAACATAATATACATAATTGATCCTATTGGCGAAGCATATGGGATCAAACTTATACGAGTCCTCTTATCTTGCATCGTGGGACACATAGATTTTGAGAGTTTTATCCCATGATTCATGGGAAGAAACCCTCTCTTAGACTGCTCCATGCTAAACCTCTTTAACACTTTATCTATATATGTAGACTGTGAAAGACCTAGAAACTTCTTTGATCTATCTATTTAGATATTTATTCCCAATATATAAGTTGCTTCTCCAAGGTCTTTTATGGAGAAATTCCGAGATAACCAAATTTTGATAGATTGCAAACTTGAGATATCATTTCCTATTAGTAATATATCATTCATATATAACACAATGAGTATGATATGACTCCCACTAACCTTCTTGTACACACAAGGTTCATATGGATTTTGTGAGAATCAAATTCTTTGATTGTCACATCAAATCGGATGTTCCAACTCCTAGATGCTTACTTCAATCCATAAATAGATTTTTGAAGCTTGCGTACCTTTTTTCCATCTTTAGATATGAAGCCTTCAGGTTGTATTATATGCACATCCTCAGCTAGGTTTCCATTCAGGAAAGTCATCTTCAGATCCATTTGCCATATCTGATAATCATAATGAGCAACAATGACTAGGAGTATTCTAATGGATTTAAGCATGGCTACAGGGCTAAATGTCTCGTCATAGTCCACTCCTTATCTTTGACAATAACCTTTAACAATTAGCCTTGTATTATAGGTAATCACATTACCATCCATTTTGATTTTCTTCTTGAAAATCCACTTGCACCATATAGGTTTTAGCCCTTCAGGTGGGTCTAGGTCAACCAAAGTCCAAACTTGGTTTTCAAACATGGAATCTATTTCAAACTTCATGGTTTGAAGCTATTTTTAAGGTTTGAACTCTTCAAAGAATATTCATAGGTTGTAGGCTTATCGCCCTCTATGAGCAATACTTCATTATATTCATTTACTAAAAATCCATATCTCTCTGGAACATTACGTATCCTACTTAACCTATGAACATTTTATATGTCAAAAGGTTCAACTGTTTTCTCATATCCATGAACAACAATCTCAGGTTTAGGCAGTTGATTTGCATCTGTTTGAGCATTATGGACTTCATCAAGTTTAACTTTGCTCCCACTGTCTTCTCTTATAAGAAACTCTTTCTTTAAAAAGACAGCATGCTCTAAGAAAAACACATTTTGCTCTAAAGCATTGTGGAATTCATATCCAATTGTTTCCTTTGGATGTCCTACAAATAGACATTTATTATATTTCACTTCAAGCTTTTCTGATTGAATCCACTTTACGTAATCCAAAGAACCCCAAACTTTCATATGAGAAAGATAGGATTTTTTTGTTAGTTCATATCTCATATGGAGTAACATCAACTATTTTTTAAGGGACTCTGTTTATCACATAAATAGCACTCTTGAGAGTATGACCCGAAAAGGATTTCGGTAGAACTACTAAGCCCAACATTGATCTTACTATGTCCAACAAGGTTCAGTTTCTCCTTTTAGCCACACCATTATGTTACGGTGTGTAAGGTGGAGTCCACTAGGATATAATCCCATTATCCCTGAGATAACTTAGAAACTCCTCGTTCAGGTATTCACCACCTCGATTTGATTGAAGTGTCTTGACACTTTTACTGAGCTTTTTTTCTACTTCATATCTAAATTGTTTGAAAATTTCAAATGCTTTAGACTTGTATCTCATTAGATACACATACCCATATCGTGAATAATCATCGATAAAGATAATGAAGTATATAAAACCACATCTGGCATGAATGAACATCGGGCCACATACATCGGAATGTATTAGGTCTAATAACCCATTCGCATGTTCACCCTTTCCTTTAAAAGGTAATTTAGTCATCTTGCCTAACAAAAAAGATTCATATGTGTCATATAATTCATAATCAAATGACCTTAATCTACCACTCCTGTGTAGCTTAGCCATGCGTCTCTCACTTATATGGCTAAGTCGACAATAGCATAATTAAGATGATTTTAAGTTATTTCGATTTTGCCATTTATTGTCATTGATATTTAAAATTAGATTGAACATATCTAATATGTAAATACCATTGCACAATGTAACAGTACCATACAACATTTTATTTAACTTAATTGAACAACCATTGCTTGAAAAAGTTAAATGAAATCTCATTTTATTAATACATGAAACAAATACAATATTCTTTGTCACAATGGGTTCATAATAGTAATTAGCCAAAATTAACTCTAGTCTATTAGGAAGATACAAAACATAGGATCCTATAACTAATGCAGCAACTCTTGCTCTATTTCCCACACATAGGTCCATCTCTCTCTTCTTGAGTGGTCTACTATTCCTGAGACCCTGCATATCAACACATATGTGTGAGCCACATCTGGCATCAATACCCAAATGTTATGATCAGAAATAGTATTAACCTCAATGATAAATAACAAACCTGAAATAGACGGTGGAGCATCTAATGCATTCTTCTACTTCAGCAACTCCAAATAGGCTTTATAGTTCCTTTTCAAATGCCCTTCCTTGTTGTAATGAAAGAATATTCCTTTGGTGCATTGTCTTTTGCCTTCTTCTTGGCCACAACTCCCACTGGCTTCTTAGACTTCTTCTTCTTCTTTTGGTTCCTCTTGTAAGAACCAGAATTAGAGTTTACCAGCATCATAGCCTTACTGTTATTCTTGATAGTTTGCTCAGTTATTTTAAGTACATTAATTAGCTCAGGTATCGAAGTGGATATTTAGTTCATTTGATATTTAAGCACAAATTGTGAATAAATATTGTTCAAACCAATCAAAATTAAGTCTATACTTAATTCATGATCTATTATGAAACCTAAACTAGCTAACCTCTCAACGTATCCGCTCATCTTCAGAGCAAATTATACTAGAGACGATCCCTTAGCCATTTTAAAGCGAAAAAGCAATCTCAAGGTCTAGAACCTTTTAGACCAAAGCTTGCTCATCGAAAAGTTCCCTTAAATGGTAAACTATGGTATAAGCATCCATAGCCTCATGCTGCTTTTGTAGTTCTGGTGACATAGAGGCCAACATAATATAGCTAGCTAGCTTACTATCTTCCAGTAGCTTCTTGTAAGCTTTTTGATCCTCATCAAAAGCATCAACAGCAGAGGGATCAGGAAGTGACTCATCTATGACATATCCTAATTTCTTATATTTGAGAAAAATTCTCAAATTTTATAGCCAATCTAAGAAGTTTGGACCCATGAGTTTGTTAGAGATAAGTAGAGAGCGTAAGTTCACACTAGACAAAGACATCGCGATGATTCGCTAACCTAGAAAAACGAGAGAAAGTGTTAGAATGTGCATAAATGCATATCAATAAGGACTTTAATCAAATGCATTATAGGTCCCACTAATTTATCCAAATCCATAGCCCTCACTATGATCTGAAAAAAATTATAATTTTCTTAATGGGTCGATATCCAACATCACTGAGGATGACCTTGTATTTGTGCAACAAGCTACTTTAGGTCAATCGGTAGGTATCATTCATACCAATTGCATTCAGTTAAGAAACTATCGACTTGTGCCATCAACTGTTGATTTAGCACACTCATTGGGTTTTTAGTTCTTGATGTGTATACATCCCATGTATACTACCCAACTTTGTCTCTATCCACGTTGACCTTAGGTTTGCCCAACAACTCAACACTTCCAATTAGGACCAACCCATTAATCCAAAAATCTAATTTCCATGGTTTGAACATATTTGTGTAGAACGGGCTTAGGTTTGCCTAACAAACCAACACCAAAAGAATTCTAGTTCTTGCCATGTCAATGGAAGGTGTAAGTCCTAATATTTTGGTTGAGAGTACTTGGATGGTATTATATATTCAGATTATAGAAAACTCAATTAAATTGAGCCTAAGTCCATAACAATCCTTAAAATGCATCTAATGCATGTATCACACAAAGGAGGTTTAATTTAGGTTGTGACTTGACTATGTATGTAATGTTCATGATTCAATTCAACTCTTGAACCAAATCAGGTATTACTATTAGTCTCTGCTAATTCGAATTATGAATGTGATTCGATTAATAACCCTAAAATTTAATTATTTTGATGTCTAAATTAAACACTAATTCTAGTACACATGCCTTTTTCTAGTCTCACTAGAAATGTTATACTTTACTTGGATTAATTCTAAATTAATCCCTAGGTTTTCCCAAATTCCCAAACATCAATTATTCATCTAAAACATCCCTAGGTAATCTCAAATTGTCAAGACAGTTTCAATACAAGCCAAAAAATATCTTGATGGCCAAAATTATCAAGATAAATGAGTTAACCTACTAAACACTAAAGAGACTCATTTGATGTCTGAAAATTCTCCTGAACCCTAATTTCAAGCACATGCACTTAGCATGCTACTAGCATCTTATCTCATAAAAATAATTTCAAGGTATTATAATCGAAACACATAAACATAAGTCATCAAACAAGTTATCCTTATTAACTTTTAAAAAGTTATACAGTGTTGACTTTGACATGATCTATTAATTGAATCAAGTTAAATTAATTCTGGAAAAAATTTAAAGTCATATACATATTCTATATGTGCCTAATAAAAAATTCCAGAATCAAATTCCTGGAAATTATTTATAAACTAAGTGAAATTTGCCAGCACATCATATGTCCACTAACACTGGTCATACACCACCAGCATGCATATAAAGTTGAGGATAAATAATCAATCACTTAAAAAATAGGTGTCATACATCTCATACACGTGGAAACATCATATGTGCATGTTCAGGAAGAAAATTCATAAAACCAATTTTTTATAAAATTATTCTAGAATTTACAAGCATGTATGTTCATTAGATTTCTAGAATTTCCCAGAACTTCATACATGCAGCAGGCTGAAACTAAAATCGTAATAAAATAAAAAATGACATTCAATTACATTTTCCTTTGATAGAAACATATCATAACACCTTATAAACATTTCTATGAAAGAAAATTAAAAAAAGTATAGAATTATTACGAAATTTTCAAAATCAACATATACATTCTGTTTTTCAGAAATTCCCAGAAACCAACATATGAATAGATTGAAGATTAATTAGCAATAAAATAGAAAAAGAAATTAAATTGAAATTTCCTTTGACAGAAACATAATATAACATCTTCTGTGAAAGAAAATCAGGAAAAAAAACATTTTCCTACAATTTATATGAAATTTTTGAAATTAACTTGCATGTCAATCACAACCCAACAAACTGTTTGCACATATTCAACAGATCACCTTATATATGCATAACTTGGTCTGATACCACGATTAAGGAGCTATGGATTCTTGCATCACTTACATAGCAAGGCAGTGGAAGTGTCGGAATCAAAATTCCAACCCCACGATATTCCCAGAAAATCCAGAATCTATGTGCATGTATAAACAGATTACAAGAACATGAAATTATAGCACATGTACCTTGAAAATGCTCCTCCTTTCTAGAATCTTCTCCTTGTTTGGGTTGTAGCAAAGACTAAACACATTACTTGTCCTCTAGAGAGCATGCAAAGATGAAGAAAAATTATTGTGTAAGGGTGGTTAGAGCACCAAACAAGATGAGTTCAAGTAGATGCTCTAGTGAGAGTTAGATCAAGATCAAGTTTCATGCATAAATTGCTTAAGATTGCATGAATAAATCTCAAGATCACTCCTCTCAACTTCCAAAACTCTTTTAGACCCTTATTCTCTCTATGGAGTGTGTTTTTAGGTAAAAATTTGTGTGTACGTAAGTGAAGAGCTCACTTATGTACCACTTGTCATTAGGCCATCATCGTGGCTTGCTTAATTGATAACCATGCACACTTTCCCTTTTCATCCAATCTTTTATGCGTGTGACCCTTAGGTTCGTAGTAATTTTGGCCACTTGAATTAACTCTTAATCTAAGCAAATCATGAAGGGGTTTCATGATGCTAATTTACCAGAATGTAAGCGGATTAACACTTAAACTCTTCGATAGTTAATTATCTAACTTACAAACCTTTCCATAGTCAATTACCATGTAATTCGTCCCTTCACCATCCTATGCCCCAATTTGTTTAAAGTATGGACTGTGTGTCAACTCCCACTAGACTGAATATGTCAGATCTAGTCCAAGTGATATTATTTATTGTCCTAGTGATCTCATTACTCTATGTGTCATTAAAGACTTTCTTCATGACACATAAATGCTCTGGCCAGAGACTCCCGAGTAATGACCCTAACAAGAGGTCATGGGTATCATCTCCTTCTATCAGGAGAGGTGAATCCTTTATTAGCTACGCAATTACCTTCGAATACCAATAGTTGTAACCAATCACGACCCTATAAGCGACCTCATCTTGAGGAAATAAGGAATGGTGTCAAAGCACAAGATTAGTATCCAAGATATGCTTGAGTACCTTAAGTCTAATGATATTTGCACCATTGTTATGATGAGATTAATCACTGGAATTTCATAGATTATCCATATGATAATATCATAGTGGGCTCTGATGTACTTACTACTTTTAGTAAGCATCCACATGTTAACTCTAAACATCTCATGCTTACAGTTTATGAGATTCGCTGATTGATCAAATCAAGGAGTATAATATGTGCTATTTTATTCGGATTAACAATGTCTTGTCTCATTAATCCTATGACTAGGGATAATTTAGATACTAACATAATTGTACATGATAGGAGTCTCATTATCATGATCTCATCATGATTTCCTTCATGCTATGTTTTGTATCATATACTTCATTAATTCAATTTAAGAACGACATCAATTCATAAATAAATGAATATCAAATCAATGAAAATTGTCTTTTACTTTATTAATCAAAATAAAGTTTGTACAAAATTGCTAAAAGTGATTGCCTTTAGAGCACTACTTGATTGCCTTTAGAGCGCTACTCTAACACATTTGATCACTTCTTTAGCATCATTGATTAAAGAGGTTTGTTAGATCCCATTCCTTGGTGAAATTTAGGATGTGATCTATATTTGGGTTTAAAAGGGCTAGTTTGAATTTTGCTCACCCTCTAAGGATGCTCTCACTTTTTAGATGATATATAGTCTTGCTTCCCCTAGTAGATCTATTATTATGTTTCTCTTTAGTTTGCAGTGCATATTGCTCTCCACGTATAAGGTGTTGTTTATGCTTCAAGGGTAGATTTGCGTGATATAAAAACATCTTATCTTCCTTCAAATTGATGTATCTTCTAACATGATCTTATACTTTCTCAAAGGTATATTATCTATCTATCTAAAGGGATCTCTATAAGGGATTATGCTTTCTAAAAAATGACAGCCGCAATCTAGGTCTTGAAATTTGGTATTTGCATAAATTCCATTTAAAATCATTTGGTATAATCTCAAAAAGTTTATCCAAATTTTTGTGTTATTTTAAACAAAATCACTAAGTTATGAGGTTTGTGTTAGTTACTAAAAAAGTGAGTATTGAATTAATTCTTTAATTACCTAATGCTAACTATTGAACTTGTACGAAGTGTTTCATATTAGTCTCTTATTAGGCTTGCCAAAGAAGATAAGAAATCTCAGACACTTTATTACATCTAATGCTATCTATAGGTCCATTATCTTCCTAGACCATATGGCATAGTTGCACATATCTTTCATGTTATTGTAGGTTCTAATGGTGGGAGTTTAAATTTTAATGGAAATAGATTAAGTAGTATGCCTTTGATGAAAGCAATGTCAAAATCAATAAATAGGCTCTTAGTTCTGTTTTTGCAACATGTAGGATGAAGCAAGTCCACGATGATGTGTTGTGGATTGGACTATAACATTGTTCTAATTTACAAACCTTTTTCAACATGAGGTTCATTATGGTATGCTTTGTCTTATATCAATTTTATCTATTGTTAATATAGAGGATGTTCAGATCTAACCTTTTGAGATTTTCATAAGTGCGAGTCTAGATTAAAGAGACGTGATTATGGCTAATAATTATTGTTAAATGTTCTTAATTATTGATGGGAGGCTTGCATAGTTGAAGTGTGAAAGCACTTATGCTAGGGGAGAAGGCAAGTTTGAAGGCCATTGAGAAGGAGAAATAGGAGGTGATAGTAGTTCTACTTTTTGCTAAGAGTGTGAAATGTTTGTGATATATAATTGTATGCTTGTTAAGATCAATAAACCATGGGTTATAATTAGCACTAAATGATAAATATTTTTGTTTAAGTATTTGGATTCTTTGTGGCTTGACATTTTATTATCATATTTAACATGCTCTTTTGGTAGACTTGCAAAATCTAACATCAATATAATTTTCAATATATGGTTTCTGATGATTAAATGAGTGAGAAATAAAGAAAAAGTAAAATTTCGTGAGATAAGAATATAGTTAAAAAAGTCACCTCATTCTTAAAATTATTAATTACTTTTATAGTAATTTATGAGTTTGTAAAATTGTGACACTTATCTCAGTCTTGTATAATTTTTGGAGACTTTTGACCTAATGAACTTTTTGTTAGACTTGAGCCTTTGGATATATTTTCATAGATATGTATGTATATACTACTATAATATCAATAATGAGTATTTTCATAGATATGTATGTATATACTACTATAATATCAATAATGAGTATAACAAGATCTAATTTCATATCTCAATTGATGAAATGTACTTTCTTTTTCTTTTCACTCGTTGTTCTTTAAATAGTCTTTTATGTTTTGGGTAACCTTAAGATTTTTTGGGGGTTCGAAAGATCCAAAAAGTCCCTTGAAATGTGAAGTTCGTAAGTGTCTATGCATCTCCCCGACACAGGCCATGATCGTGGTTTATATCTGAGCCTGTGGGCCATTCCTGGAGCTTCTGTCAGGATCATGGCATGTAGGCCACAATCGCGGGCCAAACCTGGAGCTTTTGTCACAATTGTGCCATGCTTGCCATGATAGTGAGCTTGTGTTATGGCTTGAGTTCCCTTCGAAACTCCCCCGTTCTTCGATATCAACCCTAAAACACTAGCAAACACATAAAGGTATCTCAAAAGCATAATATTTAAGCTCAAAAACCTATACTAACCCATAAAACACTTCAAACTTAAATAATTAACAAACTAACACAATTATAACCTAAGCTCATACTAAATAATCAAAATAATGGCTAAACACGTATCAAAATAGGCCCTAAAACATGATGCAATTTACACTTATCATGAACCTTTTGTTAAACTTGGAGTCTTTGGATATATTTTCATAGATATGTATGTATATACTACTATAATATCAATAATGAGTATAACAAGATCTAATTTCGTATCTCAATTGATGAAATGTACTTTCTATTTTATTATATTGCCTTAATGTTTACCTTCAAAAAGTAAAGTTTATTTCATTTATACTAAGTAGGATGGAATTTTCAGAAGAGGGAATTAATGAACAATCACTAAATTTTCTAAGTTACTTAGAATTTTCCATGTTTGTAATGGTTTATTTGGACATAATTAGACATATATTTGATTTACATAATCAAAAACTCATAAATATCATTTTACAAAAATATAGCTTTAAGGGAACTTTAATATGATGCATAATAAAATTTATTTCTAGTTTGCTAATAAATAAAAAGAAATAAATTGGCAAAACAAAATAGAGATTCAATATACCTTATAGAAAACATCTTCATCTTGTGTCTGAAATAACGTTTATAACTTGCAAATAATATCATATGAATACTTATTTATGAATTAAAAGTTAATTCCTTTACTATTTAGATGTAAAATAATAACTATAAGACCATACAAATATGTAGTAAAACAAAAGGGTAGTCTCCCAATTTTTTATTTTTCAAAAGATTATACCACCATCTTTCGAGTCAAACATCAATAGTGAAGGAAAAACTGCAATTCTTACAGACAATATTTTGTTACGTTTATAAGTCTTGTCTTTCTTATATATAGTCTTTAATCTAACTATTAGTTTTGCTTTTGTATCTAGTCGATTAGTTGTAATTTAATGTATGACATTATTATTCTAATAAACAACATAACTCTTTATGTTTATATATTTTTGTTAATTATATTTGATACTTAATATTAAAGGTAAAATCTATAGAATAACCACCATGCAATTCAAATTTTAATAAGATCATAATTATGATATTCAATTTATATTTACATATTATTCTTAATTTTTTAGTTATATTTTTATTAAGATGAGATATTGATAGAATAGTAAAACTAACACAAGTAATAATTTCTTTCTTTATGAATAAAGTAATTGATCTCACAAATTAAAGATGATGATACTTAAATAATTTTATGGGTACTTATTAAAAGAACAAGTTTATTAAACTCACCTAATTATAAGGATATCAAATGGAGCATTACTTGTATGTCTGTAGATTTTCTCATAATGATAGTTGCAAAATTAATCCTCAAACTTGAGATTATCAAGTTGTATCATTTATCAATTAATATATTTTGAGACTATCATGATCTATTCTAATTAAAGTGGCTTAGTTGGCAGTACATAGATATAGTATGAGCTGCATGGAAATAATTGAGGCAATTAAAGATTTGTCACCTATAGTAATTAGAAAAAATGTTCCAAAATTCTTGATTAGTATTGATTTAAAGAATTCTCAGATCATAGTGAATTTATATTTAAAAAGGGTATTATTAAATATCTATTATAAATCAATTACTAATTAGTAAGAATGAACATGATTGCATTTAAATAGAATAGGTAACAATTTCATACTATGTATAACTTGAATATTAGATGATGAAATAATTAAATTATATGTTATAACTATGTATAGATAGGTTAATTAAAACCACTTTAACATTCCTAAGTTTTGGGTGTTCATGACATATTACTAGACGTTAATATATATTTATTATTATAAATTATTTAAGAGAAAATAAATTAAAAGAAGTTTAAATTTATTATGACATATAATATTTCCAATATATTAAAAAATCTAATGAATTACACATAAAGAATTGTTAAAGAGAGATAATTTAATTTAAATTAAGTTAAACTTAATTTTAAAATTGAACAAACTTAAGAGATCAATTATAAGACATTCGATCAAATTAAGATTAAATTATAATTATAAGTAAGTTATATTTTGATTATAATTAGGAATTTAATTATTTAATTTAAAAAATTTAAAGTCTTTTTCTATAAATAAGAAAAGATATTGAGAAATTAAGGTGTCATTTGGTTCTACTTCTATTTTTTGTTGTAATTTTCAGTTTTTAGTTTTTAGTTTTCATTTTCAGTTTTTTGTTTTTTTAAATAAAAACAAAAACCTGTTTGGTTGTTAATGTTAATAAAGTTATAATTTTATCACTAATAATAATTATATATTAGATAAAATTTAAAGATATATTATTTTTAATTAAATAAATTTATTTAATCTCTTAATAAATTTATGTTAATTTAGTAAAATAAATTATTTATAAATTAAAATTTTATTTATAAATTAATATTTAATTGAAATATATTTTAATTATTAAAAAATTTTATTTGAATATTTATATATTTTAAATTTAATTATATTTATTAAAATTTAATTACATATATTTTAATTTAATTATTCATAATTTTTATTGATAATTAATTTTAATTTATTAAATATATAATCTTGAATTAAATTATTCATAATTTTATTAATAATTAAACAATTAAATAATATATTTAAATGATAGTAAATTAGATTATGAAAAAAAAAACAAAAAAAACATTTTATGATTTTTATAATTTTTGAAAATTGGAAGAAACCAAAATCAAAACAGAAATTAAAAACTCAAACAAACAGTTTTTTTTAATTTAAAAACAAAAATTAAAATCTAAAAATGAAAATGAAAATAATCACCCCTAAACTTTTGTCTTTTCTTTTTATCTTTAATGTAAAATTCTGTTTTTCTATTTTATTAAAGGCCGGACATGTATGTAGTTTATGGTTGATAGTTTTTTAAAAACATTTTAAAGGATTCTAAATTAATTATGTTTCAATTATTTTATTTTTTATTCATATTTTTAAATTATTCAATTAAAGAAATACCTTAAGAACTTGTTAAAAAAACTTATTGCGACAAACATGACTTAATCGCAATTGATTTTCCAGCATAAACTTCACTCCCCAGTCAATAACCGTCGAGAGTTTGGATTACGTACATATGGGCGGTCAATTTCTGTAATTGCTAGAGATTGGTAATGCTTCACGTATAATGATATAAAAGTAAGATAGATAGAGCTTTATAATTAGACAAGGGAAAACAGGCAGTGAGCTTTGCCATCTTAGTGCATCCAATTGGCTGGATGGTGTATTTAAGAACATATTTCAGTTATATTCAGTTGGCTTTCCAATTGACTGGTGACTAATTTCACTCGCTATGGATAAGATTATAATAAACTTACATAACCTGTTACTCTGCACCCTGCTTTCTCCGCAAATTATATACATGGAACCCAAGGCTCAAAGTCACCATATATGGTCCTTTTTATATAAATTATTTGGAATATTATAGTCAGCAACAAGAGTACGCTATTCCTGATTTGTCATTTCGATCAAAACCCACCATCATTAACATCATCAATGACCAAACTGAACCCTTATCTTGTAAGTAACAAGAATATTTTATCCATTAATAAAATATGAAAAAACCATGTCATCTCCTTAATTGTAAAAATTAAGATGGTAAAGTATATCCTTCATACTCATGGTAAATCACCTTAAGTTCACAGGCTTGGAAGAGGATAATGGACACTGCTGTATAATAATAGTTTAGTTAAGTGAAACTGAGGACTAAGAAGAGAGAGCTCAATATGTACCTGTCCATTAAAATACCAGTAAGTAAAAAAGACTAAAGCAATGACGACAAAAAAAGAAAAAATTCGATTCAAAGTGCCTCCTCTCATCTGTCCAATCATCTCCTTGGACATGTCAAACTAAGAATTTTCTGGTAATTTCCATTGACCGTACCCCTCAACCGTCGCATATATAAATTGGACTCCTACAACCTCCAGCGTTAAATATACAACACAAACTCATTTATATAGAGAGAAAAGAAAGGGGGAAAAAAACACTTGGAACAAAGGTAGAGCAGTTCCTGGTTTTATGTACTAATTCTGTGTCCATGGCAGACGAGTTTCAGGGAGGGATTTGCGGCGGAAGCTGGTGGAATTCATCGAGGAGAGCGTTCATGAGCGGCTCTTCTCCTTGTTCTGTGGGGGTTACAAGTGATATGGGATATTATGGTTCTTGGATGACGACAGATGCTGTGGAATTGAAGCCTAGGTCATGCAAAGAGTCTATTATTGACTCTGTATCAGAAAGTTCTGTGATTTTTCAAGACTCACAGAAGTCTCAACTACAGGCCAATTCTGACAGTGGTCGTAGCTCTATTTTGACAGATTCTACCTTGGAAATGATGGGTTTTGGGCTATCTTCTTCTTCAACATCGTCGGATTGGAACCAAGTCTTAATGTAAGTCTCAATAACTGAAGTTCTAAACTCCGTGATATAGACAAGTTGGTAAAGTTCTACTTCTTACTGCAAAGAAATTCATGGATTTACTGTTATAGACCACACAATCTTTAAAATATTCAAAACTTCAACAACAAGATAAATACTTGTGACTTTTGTCATTTGATTCTTAGTGATCCAGTCAATATGATTATGATAATGATTAGTCTTCCTTTCAAGTGATGTTTTTCCTAGTATTAATCGGGTTCATCATTTTTTTTCCTTCTAATTAATGTTTTGCAGTTCAGGAAATGGAAGAGCTGAAAATAGTTACAATTCCGTGCTCCAACAAAAAGGAATGAGCACAAGCATAAACGCTTCTCAGATACAAAAGGACTGGAGTCCAAAGTGCTTTACAAGCACAAGTGATGACTCATCTGTTAATGCTTTTAAAGCAATAAATCAAGATTTCTCATTAGACCAACAAAGGCTAAGTCCTATGAATAGATATGCTAACTCTATCCCAACTTGCCAAAGGTTATCGTCAACTGGCTTTTCAGCATCAACTTCTTATGGATTTCCTTCATCGTTGATACAATGCTTGTTTGAACCTGATCATCCTCAACCTCAACAACAACTTTTCAACAATCGGTCCATTAACTATGCGACCAACTTGAATGAATTATCGACATCTTGGGCAAAGATTTCTCCTGTCATGAAATCCTCACTGCCAAAGGAAGAACATAGTAATATATTGCAGTTTTCTAACAACACTCCTTTCTGCAATTTCTTAGCGACTCCGATAGCTGATGTTAAAGCAAGCTTCATGCCCTCTTTACACTCTCATTTTCTTGTGCCGACTCTTGAAGAGAAACCCAACTGCCCCAACATGAAAAAAAGGGTAAGGAGAATGGTTGAAGATAACATGATCATGTTGTTGGGTGATTAGGGTTGTGAAATTGAAAAACCAACTAATCCTTTTCAAGTTTAACTATATTGCAGGCTAATAGCTGTGAAGAAATCAAAGGCTCGGGATCAATGGTTAAGAGAGGAAGTGAACCTGCATCTAAGAAGCCACGAACGGAAACGCCATCTCCGTTACCAACTTTTAAGGTATGCCTACAGACTTTTTACTATCGGGAACTTGGACTTCTATTGTGTTAACATGTTATTTGGTTTCTTCAAAACAGGAGTTGAAAAAAATTGAACTTCTTCATTGTTATCAGGTCCGGAAAGAGAAGCTAGGGGACCGAATAACTGCCCTACAACAATTGGTTTCGCCTTTCGGAAAGGTTTGTTCGTGGATTTTTCTTCTACTTTTTTGCAAAGCGTACAATGACCGTAATACTGTATAAACCTACGCTTTATGGTTTAAATGATAGCTTATTCTTTGCTTTTAAACTGATCTTTTAAGTCACTTTCTCTTTTTACAGACTGATACTGCATCAGTTCTCCATGAGGCTATCGATTACATAAAGTTCCTTCATGATCAAGTTAATGTAAGTCCCTTTATCTTCTTGGGTAGATTTAATTTGAAGGAAACCCTAGTTAATTTATTATATCTGATGCGTGTTTTCTTTTTGGCTAGTTCAGGTTTTAAGCACACCATATATGAAGAATGGCAAACCAATTCAGCATCAACAGGTAGATATAAGACATTATAGTGCATATTCATGAACTTTGGTATCTAAAGACATTGTTTTCTTAGTAGAATTTGGAATAATTGTGCAATATTAATAGGATTTCGACAATAATATGGAATTCGAAGGGCCAAAACAAGATCTAAGAAGCCGAGGGTTATGTCTGGTGCCTATCTCAAGCACATTTCCGGTTGCTCATGAGACTACAGCTGACTTCTGGACACCAACTTTTGGGGCCAATTTTAGGTAGAGGTGTTTCGATAGATGTTAAAAACTCAACGGTTCGTGTCAAAAGGAAGTGAATCTACAAAAAAAAACAAGGTGTTAAAGTAATGTCAAAACCAACCAAGATGGGAAATGATTACTTCAATGCATAAAGCAGATTTAGAACTGCCTTAGCTGACTTGCCGTGCTAGCTGTACCAGTCTTGAGCAAAAAGCCAAAGTAAACAAAGGAAAAAGGAAAAGGAAAATGACCGCCACCCTTGAGAGATGGACAGGTAGAGCTGGGGCCAATTATAAGCAGAATCATGTAGGCTAGCAAATGATTAGGAACCGTTGGAGAAGAACATACATAGCTAGGTTATTCTATCAGCAACAATAACACAAACTAGTATTAGTCAATAGTACTCAGGGTTTAAATTTCAAAGAGTGAGTCAGCGTCAGGAACAAATGCTAAATTTGGTCAATCTTATAACATGTTTATCGTTGTTAGCAGCTGAATTTAGCAGAAGGGGTGTTGTTCAAAATGCCTTTTGTTCCTGTTGCTCTTTGGGCTGGATATATAGATATATATAAAGAGCTGGCAATGTCGCCACCTTTTTATTGTTGTTTATGAATGAAAGGAGACAAGAGACTATTATTGCATTCGTGAATTGGATTGTAATTTCAGAATCAAAGAATGAGTGGATCTCATTTCATTGGTTTGTTTATATATTTGGAATGTGGCGGTGGATGTCAGAAGGCGGCCCAGTGTTCCTGCTTTTAGGGTTTACGTATATTTCTTAGCGAGACAACAAAAAGGACGTACGCGCTTTCACAGCACGCTCTTTAGTGATTACTATCATCGCACACCACATCTTCACAGTCGCCATACCTATACAGACATATGCGTGAAGAGCAGACAGATCCAATTCAGATAGCCCTCCTAATTTATGCCAATGGTTCTGAGAATCAGAATTGCGGGTTTACTTAAACGAGTTACATTAGTTCAAATATTAGGTGGTCAAGTAAATAATAATACGTTATGTTAAATTGTATCCTATCATAACGTATCTATCGAAGTCAAACTTAATTAAACTATGCAAATTAAAATATTAATCAAAAGAATTAATTAGGTAACTATTATTTAATAATTAATAACAATAATTTTATGAATATTTTTATTTTTTATATTAATAATTATTAATAATCACTAAATAATAATCAATCAAAATTTTCATTAATCAAAATGTTTTAAACACTCATGTTTAAATTCTACGCACTTTTGCTGAGTTCACTTCTCATTTTTAAGAAAGATTGAGAATTAAATAAAGAAAAAAAATAAACTACTAATGGATGGATCAACCATCCTAAGCTAAACTAGTTAGCTTGCGATTAATTATTCTTAACTAATGTTATGAATATCATATTGGTATCAGTACTATACTAGTACTTGTTAATACAATTTTAAAATTAAAAATAATCTCTGATTTTTTTAAATTACAAAATAGCCCCTCAGCATATTATCTTCTATAATTTATAATTTTTACATTAATCATGTCTCCAAAGACTATAATAAAAATCAAATATTACAATTTTATTATTTAATAAATGATAATTACATCAAGACATCAAGTACAAAGAATAATAAAAATATATGATTCTCTAAGCATTACAACAAGAGTTCGTACCAAAGAAACAACCAACTTGAATTGAAATCTGAAATAAAAACATTTATAGTTATATTTATATTGCATATATAAAATTTAATATATATATAATATAAGTAAAATTAAAAGAAGATAAGAAATAAAAACTTGAAACTTCATTCGATTGAATATCCGGTCAAATCGCATTAATATCAATTATCATTTAGTACAAAATTTTATCATTGAGAGGAGTCTCATTATTACTACCATTCAAATTCATTGCATCAAATGACATGTTAGTACTTTTTCCATCTAAGATTATTTTCTAAATTACTCTTATCTATCAAACCCGGTTCCTTAGAAACTCAATCCCTCTAAAAGATCGATATGGTTAAAGCATATTAGATCTACAAAATTATTTGTTCTAATAAGAGTTATAGTAAGCAAATAAATTAAATTATTAAGAAATTATATTCAACTTAATAATGATAATAATATACCTTTCCTGCAACTATAACTTACATTGAACAAAGACCAAGTCCTTCAATCTTTTATGTTCCAATTGATTCCTTTTCTTGGAATTGATGAATTCAAATGTGCTTCAATTCTTTTCATACCCTGTTGTACTCATACGTTGATTCAAAATTCAAATTACAAACCTCCGCAATTTTAGAACACCACTTTCAAATTGGTCCTACTAAGAGATTGTAAGATAATAAAAATAATATTATAAAAAAGCGATGATTAATTTTCAACAAGTAACAAAAATGAAAAAATATATATCTAGATTAAGATTGTCTCTTTGATGAATAGTAATGGACATCCCATCATCACCAAAAGCATCCTTATAAACATCTATTTGTAACTTTAAAAGATCTTGTATTATCTCATGAGTAACAATTATTGTAATAGTTAATAACATTCTCCTATTAACTTCAGATTTCTTAGTAAAAATTAATCTAAAATAGACACTAAGATTAAAAAATGCCATAGCTATAAACAATGGAGAGTGAAGTTGTTTTCCTATCTCTCATTAATGTTTACAAGATAAGTTGTATACAAAGAAGGCCTATTTTTAGATTGAGCTTGATTGCTTCCTGTGCCCTCTCTCATAGTTGTAGTTTATATTATATTTTGGTAGATATTTTAGTGTGTTTATAGGTGTTGAATAGATGATTATTGCATGTTTAGGTTTAGAATTATGTTAATGTAATTGTTTGTTTATGTTTTAAGTGTTATGTTAGGGCATGATTTTGGACCTTAATCTTTATGTTCTTTAGGTGATTTGATGTTTTTGTTAGTGAATGAAACTAGATACATGAAGATTGAAGGAAGCTGGAGCATGCTTAGGCCAAAAGTAAGGTCACGATTGTGTATAGAGTGTCACAGTCGTGACATAAGACTCTTTCCTAGTGTCACGATCATGTATGGAGTGTCATGATCATGATAGAAGGTTTTTATGCTAGGTCACGATTGTGATACCCTTATCACGATCATGACATACACTTGCCAAACATGAGATTTTCCATTTGTTTTGATGTTTGGAAGACATTTTTAGGACAATGTGACCTGGGCTTAACCCCAAGTCACACATTTACTATAAATAAACATAAAGTGACCTAAAAACAACAGCCTCCATCTTACCAAATTAGGGAAAAATCAAGAAAGATCAAGAAGGGAGCATTAGTTGTTATAGCTTTTTCCAGACCAGTCCAACTTAAGTTCTTTCTTCTTCCTTTGTTTATTTTCTTTAAGCTTGAAGTATGATCTAAGATTGAAGATGCTATACACATTTTTTATGTTTTAATTTTATATTAGGATTTGTTCCTGACTTATTTTATCACTTGATCATTTTCTATTTCAATACAATCTTATGGTGTTGTGAAATTTGTGGTTGCTTATACGTTGACAATAAATCGAGAGAGTGAGTCAAAAGTAATTTGATGAGGATGGGTAATGAGAGTTAACAACCTAAAAAGTCATGCAAATATCAAATTGATAATCATATGACGAGAGATCATGCATTCACACTCGATTATCCTATAGATCACTTAAGAACTAATTAAAAATGTTAAGTTGTTTTTGTGCATCTAGAGATTGTAAATTTGGAATTTCATAATCAGTTAGGGATAATTAATTGGGTTTAAATGATTATGTCTTAAGAGAGAATAATCAAACCCTTCAAAAATCTAAAATAAACAACCAATTGAATAAAAAATGGTTAAGGGAACAAAATGACAATAGAACGAATCCTAAACTTTCATACTTGATCATCCTTGTTTTATTGTGACAACTTAATTGTTAAGTGGTTAAGTTCTCAATTTATTTGATTGTGATTAATTTCTGAATTTTATTTTCACTTAAATAATATTTCAAAACCTCAGACAAAGTTAGGTTAATCTAGTTTTAGCTAATTCCTCATGAGATTGATACCTTAATTACTACAAGTTTACGATCCGTATGCTTGCAAAATATTGAGGGTTTTATGTAACATCTTGTTACCCATGTTGAGGCTAGAATAGTAAATATGAGAGATCATTAAGAAATTAAAAAATGCATTTCATGCTCATGCATTATATGATATGCTCATATTCATGAATATTGAATTTATGCACATGAAAATAATTATACACGCATTTATAGACATTCCGGGTATAATTAATTTTTAATTGAATTGTAAATGTGGTTTTTATTGAGAATTGAGGTTTCTGTATGCTGAAAATTGATTTGGAGAGTGTATTAATTGATTTAGAATTTTTAGTGAATTCTAAGAATAATTTCCAAAATTATTGAATATTATTATCATAGGAAAAATGCCATCTGGCGAGTAAATTGATAAATGGAAAATAGAAATAAGAAACCAAATGATATTGGAGAATTTTGAAAATGATTTTTTGAAAATTTAGAGATGACTTTAGAATTTATGAGAAAATGTTATTGAAATTATTTTAGAGATAATTGGTTCTTAAAGATGGGAGTAAAGGAAATAGTTCAGCAAGAACTAGTTAGTTGGGAAACTAGCTAAGACCTTTGGAAATTGGACAAGTGTCTAAGTCTAAAGTTAAGTTTTCTTAACTTTGAAAGGCTAGGTTTTCGGTACTTTCATCTTCTCCTCCCCCCTTGTAGCCTTCTTCTTCAAAGTTTCTTCTTTTACACAAAGTTTTTCATCAAATCTTCACCAAAGAAAAACCTTGTTTTTATCCATCCACTTGCTACTCCCAACTTCGGTTTTCTTTCT
>JANQBM010000002.1:31881263-31898288 GCA_025594535.1 Erythroxylum domingense
GTACATAGTTCATTTACAAATATTTCTTAAATGAGACTGTGTATCTAATTAATTCTTAATTTTTCAAGAATTAATGTGTAAGGAATTGACAGATTCAATAGAACAAGATCATCCGATGAAAATGGATGAAGTATGCGAAAAAGTCTTGGGAACTAGATCTAATTATGTTGTTGGCATAGGAGTTGGGCCTCGACCACAAGGGAAGACTTCGGTCAAAAAGAGACTTCGAGATGAACTAGAGGAGTCGAAGAAGATTAATCAGGAGTTATAGTCTCAAGTCGATGAATTGAATAAAAAGGTTAAACAAATGCAAGATCGATTAACTACCGAAGTCGAACAACAAAGAACTGAATTTGAACAACATAAAAAACTCTTGGAACTTTTATGTTCTACACATAATGTTCGTTTATATTAGATATATGCACTCATATTGATATATTATAAACTTATGACGTACTTTTTATATTAATTACTGTGTTAAGACATGTTTGGGAATTGCAATTAAATAATAAATTGTCTGCACATATGAAATTCTTGTGATACATGAATAATTATTAAAATTAATCTAAAAAATTGAAGAATTATTAAATAAATAAAATTCATAAATAATATTGAATAGTTATTAAATAAATTAGATTTAAAATAATTTGTTATTTTAAAAATAATTATTAAAATTGAAAATTTTGTTATTAAATTAAAATTATTATTGAAAAAATAAAAAATAAATAAAAGAAAATAAGTGTATTTACAACGTTTTTCTAAAACATTCCACGATGTTTATATTATGTTGTGGAATGATACTTTCTGCAACGTTTGTAGAACGAATGTGACTTTTCGCGACGATTCCAGGAAACATAAAAAACGTCACAAAATATGACAGATTCCGTGACGTTTCCTAAAAATGTCGCAAAAAGTCCAATCTTTCAGTGATATTTTTAAAAACATCGCAGAATGTCAGTATTTTCTGTGAAGTTTTGGTAAAACATTGCAGAAACCCTTTGCCTACATCACATTTCGTGACATTTTTTGAAACGTCTCAAATTGAATTTTTGACTTTTTTTAGACATTCTGTAACGTTTTAAAAACGTCGCAAATTGCCTTGTTTTCTTGTAGTATGTCATTGTAGCCTTTTGATGCGAAGATAAACTTTTTTTTCATGAATTCCCTTAGTTACTCAACTATATCACAACTCTCAACTGGCTACCAACTCTACTTTTAACCTAATTTTCTTAGAAATGGTCAACGAAATAAGAATTTTGGTTCACACTTTTTTTTCAATTTCTTAGCCAACCTAATTTCTTCTTAGTCAATCACTCCCATGAAAGGTTACCAATGAATCTTACTGGTTTAAATGAATGTAATTATAAGTGTATCCAAGTAAAAGAATAGGTGTCATATCCTAATTAACATGAATATTTATCCTAAAGACACTTAAAACACAAACTTCACATGCTAGCGTGCCTTTACATTTTAAATGACTATGTTCGAAAGTAATCCAATTTCGTTCAATTCATGTCATTGACACATTCACAAAATGAAATATGATCCAAAAAAATTATACACAATGCTATCCCAATCAAAAACTAACATTGTGCAAATGTAAATTAACACTTAAATGATATGCAACTACATATATGTCCCCTCACTTGAACAACATATTATCCTCACTATGGAAACCATACAAAAACATAACTAAAAACAACACACATAACAAATGTAATAAGCAAAAATAAAAACAAAATTAATAAAACAAGGGTAAGAATACTTATGGGTATTTTGGTAGTGATGGCGTCAGAGAAGGAACTTGGATACACTTTATGCCATGAAGGTTCATCTATCAACTATCTACAAAATAAACATAAAGCGTGAAAATTAATAAAGCAATTTCAAACACAAATTTATGAAAAACCTGACTATGGCATAACATGCTAATTTTAAGGTCTCTAGCTTGATCATTTTAGTGCAATTATTTTTTAACCAATTCCTCTTTTAAATGTTAAACTCCAAAAATCTCTACGTCATAACTCTTATTCCCTTTTTAATTGTCTCCACTATTCTCTTTTCTTATTCCTCATTGGTTTTTAACTCTAGAATGTGTGGTTTCTCAAAATAGGGTATTATAGGTGCTCTTCTATTCTTACTAAGATCTCTTACTTCAATTTATCACCCAATTCCTCCTTTCCAGGTTCTCCTTCATCCTCAACTTACCCAACACTCAATTCTTCTTCATAACACTCCTCTACCTCTTTATTGCATTCATCTACTATATCAATGTTCACATAAGAGTTGCTTTCCTTCAAATTCATCACACTTTATTCATATTAAATTCAACTTGGAGCTTACCAATCTGAAGAATAAGTTTCCCATCATAAACATCTGCCAAAGCTCTTCCTTATATTTATAAATAATCTAGTAAGAATAAGTGGGTAATTCACATCCTCTTCAAAGTCTAATACTACAAAGTCCACTGGAATAATGAATTTGTCCTCCTTAGTTAGCACATCTTGTACCACAACAAACGATTTTCGTATAGATTGATCTACCAACTGAATAAGCATAGATATTAGCTTCACATTTCCTAGTCCTAATTTTCAAAAAATTGACAAATGTATAAGATTAATACTTGTACCTAAGTCATATAAACATTTAGCAAATTGTAAATTACCAACTACACTAGATATATTAAAACTACCTAGTTCCTTCAATTTTGAAGGCATGTGGCTAGTAATTAAGGAGTTATAACTTTCAATAAGAGAGATCATTTAATTGTTCTCCTACATTCACTTGTTCAATAGTATATCCTTAAGGAAATTCACTTACTTGGGCATATGTTCCAAAGATTTCATAAAAGACAAGTTGATTTGCAATTTTTTAGCTTTTCCATGAACTTTACAAATTGTGCATCCAATTTGTTCTTTTATAGCTTTATGGAAATGGAATCCTTAGTGAATATAGGGGAGGAGGAGCATAAGAAGTTTCTTCTTTCTTCTCTCCATCCTTGTCCTTTTTCTCTTGTCATACATTGGTATGGGGTTTAACTTTTAATTTGGTTGGTTCTTCTAACTCACTTTCACTTATAAGTGTGATGGCCTTTAATTGCTCCCTTGGATTATACTCCGTGTTGCTCAAGAGACTTCCCACACTTTATATAGACAATGATTAGCTAATCAACCCATTTGAAACTTTATATTATGGATAGAAGAATCCTGATTCTTCATAATTTGTTCAAATTTAGCTTCTATCCTCTTTTAGTCCTCATCATTGGCTAGTGAATTTGGAATTCAAAATTTTCATCTTCGACTCTAAAGAGCCAAGCCTATCTTATTGAAATTATGGTGACTTGAGCTTTTACTTAATTCTTGCATTGTTAGACTAAGAAAAGTTTGGGTGGTTCTTCCACCAGGATTGTAAGTTTTAGAGTAGTGCTCTTATAAAGTTAAGTTGTTCTATATTATTGTTTCCCACTAGGAAGCAATCAGTTCGGACATACTTTTTGTATGTTGCATAGCTCACTTCCATACTAAATTACCTTGAACGGAATGGAAGACATGGCTTTTAGGTTATTCAATTAACTAGGGTAGCTACTTCAGACTATAATGTGTTCACTAAATCCACAACCAGCACTCCTTTTTGTTCTTTAAAGGTTAACTATTGTTTACTTCTTTATGATGTCTATAGATAACTATTACCATTTCTTCTAACAAATGATATGCTACTTTAAGCGTTTTTCTCATTAAAAAGCGACCAGCTACTGCATTTATGGTGCCTCGTGTAGGTCGATTCACTCTATTATAGATGTTTACAAAAGGAACTCCTTTGGCAAGTGGTGATATGGGCAACTCCTTTTCAATTTTGTGAATCATTCCCATACTTCATATAAAGACTCCCCCTCACTTTGTTGGAAATTTGTGATTTCTTTTGTAAGTTTAGAGGTCTTCATTAAAGGGAAGTACTTAACTAAAAAGGCTTACACCAATTGCTTCCATATTATAACATACTAGGATGAGAGAATTCAACCATACATTGGCTCAATCCTTAAGTGTAAAAGGAAAGAGCCTCATCTTACCTACATCTTTCAATAGCCCATTTTATTTGAATGTGTCACAAATATCCAGGAAGTTTTCCATATGAGTATAAGGATCCTCATTGGCCAGTCCATAAAATTGAATGTTGGTTTGCAGTATATTCATTAGTATTAGTTTGATTTTGAATGTATTGGTAAGCATTGGTAGTCTCGTTATCACTTGTTGATTTGCATTAAACCATGGCCTCATTAAGTCCACAAGGGTTTTTTGTTGTTCTCTTTGATTTCATCCCTCTGCCATTGTTCTTTCTGTCTTTTCTTGACTTTTGGCTTTTTGAATTTTATTTTCTTACTTAGTGACGTTAGAAGTTTGTGTATCCTTTACTTTGCTTTAACTCTTAGTGGATTGTGTATCCTTTACTTTGCTTTAACTTTTAGTGGATCTTACGTTTATACACCTATAATCACATAAGAAAAAGTTATCAAATTCCTTAAATCAAAAGAATTAAAATTGGATAAGATGGTAACATTACAATCTTCGATAACAATGCCAAAAATTTGCTTTTAGTTTTAAATAGAAAAATTTTCAACACTGCAACTATACAAATTGTAACTTATAATATAAAAGATATCATTTTCATGAGGATTATAATTAAATACTAATTATGGTCAATAAGATCCAATATTTCACATTGATCTTTATTTATTAAATTCTCATATTTGATCATAAAGTTTCTCAAACTTTACAATCAAGACAACTAGATTAAAATATATATTTTTCTTTTCAACCCTCTTTTTTATGTGACTTATTAGGTTCCTTAATATGTTAGCAGTGGATATAAAGTGTAACTATAAATCTTATTTAACAATAGATAAATTAAACTCCTATAATTTATCTTAATTCTCTAATTAAATAATCTATATTCACATATCAAGATTCTCGTTTAGAAACATATTATGACCACCCAAATATTTAGTAATGTAAAAGTAGTTTTGATTAACCTTTCCATGCATAATTTTTTGTATAATTAAATCATTTCATCATATAATATTCTAATTTGATATAAAGTATAGAATTAATGTCTACGCTATTTGAGATTAATCATAGTAATTCTCCACCATTATTAATTGAGTCAGTCGATGATATTTGAAAACTTTTTTTAAAGTGTCATTCTAACTTGGCCAAGGATTTCATAAATTAGTATTAATCGAGAACAATGGAATATTCTTCCTAATCACTTTAAGGCAATGAATCATATATTGATCATTTAACTACCTCTGTATAATTCAATCTATATCCAATAACTACCAATTGAGCTATCTTTGACTAAAATATATCATAAATATTATCAAAACATAATAATTCACATATGAGATAACTTTTGAGATCTCAAGTTAAAAGATTACTTCTACAATCATTACAGTGAGAATTTTTATAGATACACAAGTAATGTTTCAAATAAATTTATGATATAGGGTCGGTTTAGTGAACTTTTTTTCCAACAAATACCCACACTCTTGTTTAAGAATTTGCATACTTTAGTATATGAGATCGACTATCATAAGAAAAAATATAACGTATGCTAGTTTTTTTATGTTCTATTAATGTCTAGTCTTAATAAAACAATGTCACGAAACAATTTAAGAATAATACTTAAATGCAATATGAATTTTATAATTATGATTTCATCATAATTTTTTTTCAATGTATATTTATCTTGTGGACGTTGTCATAAATATCTAAATTAGTACAAAATAATTTAAATAATTTTGTCAATAAACTACAATTAACCAATTGGTTGGAAAATAACAAAAACTTGCTTGAACAAAATATAAAAAACGTAGTAAGTTTATGAGTTAAACATATAGTCATAAAAAGTTCACCTTTTACAAAAAAAAAAAAAAAAGCAAGTAATCGACTTCTATATTATTTATTTTCATCAATTTATCTATCTCCTAACCTGACAAATGCAGAACGTCATATGCTTCAAAAACTACAATTATTTTGAAGAAAATTAAAATTAAAATATCTTCATATGTTAATAGATGGTGTCTTTAACCTAGGATACTACTCACTTTACCATGTGTTATTGGAATATTTGGTACACTACGCTCGTAAACTTGTTTCATGAATACGATTATTTACCTTTAAAATAAGTTCAGAATATCTACACATTTTACTTCGAACGGGTTTCTAAAAATGATTCTTAATTAGGCCATGGATTTAAAGATGTTAATTTTGACCTCATCCGACTCAATTTTGGCTTGAATTGACTAAATTACGGATCAAAAGTGATCTGTCTGATCAAGTTACAGGTCGAGATCAAGCCGAATATTAATTGACCTGACCCAATTTGTGACCCGATTATTATTTTAAAAATAAAAATAATATCATTTTATAAAAAATGATATCATTTTTAATATTTTTTAAATATCTATATATATAAAGTAGGTCGAGTTTGCTGAGCCACGAACCACCTAACCTCCTTGCTTGACCCATTAATATTCTTACATGAACTCAAGAGGTAAATCTTTTGTAGGCCTATAATCAATAATGCTGCGAAATGAAACGATTTCATTTTCGCGTAATTATTATCATTAAGTATGTACGTAATTTCCTTTGAAATCCGATTAATTTGGGATGAGTACTTCAGGCGATTTTTTTCTTACTCTATGCTCTTGTCCGAAACCCGGGGAGAGCTAATAGAGATTATATGATTGCTTTATCTGAATATGACCTGATGGTCGTTTATTCTTTCGTGGCTGCTAAGGGACCGTTTAGTTCTGTTTTTATTTTTTTATTATAATTTTCAGTTTTTGTTTTTAATTTTTTGTCTATGTTTTTTAAATAAAAATAAAATATTTTTGAGTTATTAATATTAATGTATTGATATTTTTATTATTAATAATAATTACATATTAAATAAAACTTAAAGATAATTTCTTTAGTTAAATAAATTAATTTAATATCTTATATAATATTTATTTTAATATTATGTTATTTTAATAAATAAATAATGCAAAAATTAAATTTTTATTTAAAATTAATATTTATTTGGAATATATTTTAATTATTAGATCAAATTTTATTTGATTATCTATATATTTTAAATTTAATTATATTTATTAATAATTATTAAAATTTAATTACATGTATTTTAATTATAAAAATTAAATAAATTAAATTATTCATAATTTTTATTAAATTTTAAATAATTAAATAATATATTAAATGATACTATTATGAAAAAATAGAAACAAAAACAAAAATCACCTTTTATAATTTTCATAATTTTTGAAAATAGGAAGAAACTAAAAATAAAAAAATAAAAATTCAAACAAACAAAATTTTAACTAAATTTAAAAATAAAAAATAAAAATAAAAATAAAAATAAAAACAATCACCACTAAACAAATTATTAGAGTACTTTTTGCTATTTTGCTGCTTATACTCTACAAGCCGTTGTAAAGTTAATCATTGAATAACCGTAGAACCGTAGAGTATATTATTGGTTGGCATTCTAATCCTTCTGTTCGACAAATGGATCATTTAAATGTTGCAATTTGAATAACATAATTATGTGTATTGGTTACCTTCAAAAAAACAATTATGTGTATTGATTTTAAAATTTTAATTCATTTTCATACATCATTTGGTGGCTAATTTATGTGTCATAAAATTCAAATTTATTAATGTACTTATATTTGACAATTTTTCATTAAATTTTTAAATTTTTAAAATAAAAATCCTGATTTATTTCATTTCCGTAAACAACTAATTTCAATTCTAAATAAACTATGTTAATAATTTCTTATTCTTCAATAATTAATAATGATAAAAATATTATTAATAATCTCGTTCAAGCAAGATCTTGCTTCTCTGTAAACACCATCGCCTTTGCATGATCAAATTGTGTTATTTCCATCTTCACTTCAAGCCCTACCCCAAATACTTAGAAGTTAGCTAGCCTGTGTCTCCTTCTTCCTTGCTACATTTCCTCTTATGCTCACAACTCCTTCTTGGTCTACGTATAACTTGGTCTTTCTCACCTTTTCCTATTTTCTTTTTTATCTTGCAATCTGTAACAGCTTTTCTGCCATTGCTTTATTTCTTTCTTTACCAACCTTTTTTAGGAACGTAAGATCTTGAGCGCCTTTAATATGTGGAAAAATTGGGATAGGATCTGATCCTGACCACAACAGAATAATCACAAAACTTTTTGTATTTTGGTTTCTCGAAGATCAAGATCATTTGTTTTAGAAATTGAAAAGGGATTAACTATAGACAAAACTATAACGTCATTACAATGAAAGATAATGTAAGAAGAAATATACAAGAACAAAGGAGAAATCAAAACGTTAGTAAAACATTATAGGAAGCTATGCTAAAGGTTTCACGTGAGTCGCATATCGGGGGAAAGTGAATGAAGAAGATTTTTAGCACTTAAGGCACCTCGAATCCAATTAATGATCCTGTCTGCTACTTGATATTTTCCCTCTTCATGAGTAGTATACAGTCGAGCATTATGTTCTTTCCAAAGAGAATATATAGCAGTAGTAAAGGCAACTTTAACAAGAGAAGTGTTAGTCCGTCCTTTCTGAAAGTCTGTAATAGCCCAATTAAGAGCTTGATCCCAAGAATAATAATATCCATTAATAGATAACAAATGCAGAAGTTTACTCCAAACTACTTTAAAATGACTGTAGAGAAAAAAGAGATGGTCCCAATCTTCGGGAACCATTTTACATAAGACACAAATTGTATTAGTATTGTCACGCCACCTGTCCTCAGTCTGAAGTATGTTTTTATTTGCAAGCCATGTAATAAAAGAGGCTTTAAGATATATGGAATTATATCATAAAAGTGAAAACCATAACACCTCGCACAGACCCCTAAGAAATAACTGATGACAAGATTTATTGGATAATGTACTGCTTGGATCAAAAGACCAACTTATAGAATCATCATTCAAGACATTAACCTGTTGGGGTAGGAATTGTACCATAGTGTTAAAACCTCGATATCTCCCATACCATTGACCATTGCAGAGCAAGGATGAGACTTTTAAGTTGAGAGGACTACAATTCCTTAAGTGCTGGACCTAAGGGAATAAGAGTACTGGAGTCAATGCAATAATCATACCTGAGCTAAGTACGTGCACCATTGCCAACCTTATGTTTGATATAAGGATAAACCAAGTCTCGTAGCTTCATTATCTGGATTAGTATCCATGAGAACTCCCTTGCACAAGGAGCTTGCCAAAAATTCAGATTTTTTAAGTGAAACTCATGAATCAATTTGACCCATAGAGCAATCTGATCCGTCTATAAATGCCAAAGCCTCTTGCACATTAAGACTTTCTACATTGAATAGATAAAAACTATTCCCAGTCCCCCAAACTTCTTAGGAATCATTATCTCACTCCATTTAATCTTTGCATTATGAGCATTCGCAGATCAACCAATCCATATGAAAGCTTTTATAAGTCTGTCCACCTCTTTAAGCACTTTCTTAGGCAAGGCTATATGAGCAGATCAATATGTATGAAAACTACTTAAGATAAAAATGATAAGTGTAATTTGAGCAGCATAAGATAGAAACTTGTTTTGCCATGCATTCACTCGTGCCTTAATTCTTTCAAGTAGGGTGAGACAGTCATTATACTTCTAGTTAAAGGCAGTGATGGGAACGCACAAACAGGAAAAAGGAGCAAATTTGATAGTCAACCCAGCTAGATTCTAAATTTTAGTAATATTCCTCACATCTACTAGATCAAGATCATTTTAATTCTATAAAATGATTAACACATAAATCGTACCAAAGCATGAATCTTAATTTGTACCTTATTCTGAAGCTTGATACTTTTCTTGTCGTATCCCATGAACCGTTTTTGAAACTAATTCATCTTAATCACTGTAGCCACATAAGTATCTGGCCTCTAACAGTACCCATATAATAAGTTGAGAGAACACTATAACTCTTATAGAGAGGATTAAGCAAGAAGTGCTAGTTTCATTAGAGCTTAAGCCTATTTATAATATAATTTGGATGTTTTAGTAATTTAATTGAAATTAAATTCTAATTTCAATTAAACTTTAATTAGAATTATAGATCATTCTAATTAAATACCAACTATGCCCAAATAAAATTCAATATCTCATATTGATCCTAATTAGAATTAGAATTTATAATCATTGTTAACATATTTGGGAACCTAATAGGTCACATATAAAGAACAGATTGAAGAGAGCAAAGATGTTTTAATCAAGTTGGATTTGATTGTAAAGTTTAAGAAACTTTATGATTAAATATAAAATATTTAATTAGAATTAGATAAATTAAAACTATTTTAAACTTATCTTTAATTCTTTAATTAAATAGTTTATAATCATAGATCAAGATTGGTATCTAGTAATGCATCACAACTAGTCAAATATTTAAGAATGTCAAAATGGTTTTTATTAACCTTTTGGTTCATGATTTTTTTCATATAATCCAGTCCTTTCATTATACAATATTCCAATTAGATAGATCATGGAATTAACGTCTACTCTTTTTTAGTTTAATTATATTAGTTCTCTGCCATTAGCTATTGATTAAGTTAATGACATTTATAAACTATTTAAAAAATGTCATTCCATCTTGGTTGAGGATTTTCCGAATCAATATTAATCTATAATAAAGGAATATTCTCCCCACTTACTTTAGGGTGATGAATCATATCTTGATCACACAATTATCTTCATATAATTCATGTTATATCTAATGACTATCATTTGAACTACCTATGATTAGAATAGGTCAAAAGTACTATCAAAACATAGCAATTCTTATACAAGATAACTTTAGAGACCCTAAGTCAAAGGGTCACTTATACAATCATCACAATGAGAATTTTCATAGATATACAAAAATGTTCCAAATGGATTTCTCATATCGAGTCAGTTCAGTGAACTCGTTCCCTAATAAGCACCCATTTATTTGTTTAAGTATCCATATACTTTAGCCTATAAGATCGAATACTTCCTTTATAAGAACAAATATAACATGTGCTAGTGATTTTATGCTCTATTAATGTCTAGTCTTAATAAAATAATGACTGGAAACAATTTAGGGATAATATATAAATGTAAAATGAATTTTGTAATTGTAATCTCATTATGATTTCATTGGTAATGTATAATTATCCTATGGACTTTATCATATACATCTGAACAAGTGCAAGATAAAGAATGCCTTTAACTTATTTTATCACTAAACTACAATCAAAGCAATTGGCTACAATGAATAAACCAACATTATCAAGGAGCATTCACTACAATAAACTAGCCTATAGGCAATGAATAAAGATATAACCAATTTTTCCAAAAATGTTGCATATAATTATTTGTGACATTTATATTTTGTCGAATGAAATGTTGCTAATTTCTCATAATAAAAAATTATAGGCAGCGTTCCCCATCATTGTAGATAAATATTACCAATTACAATTTTTATACCTAAAACACTACAAATACATATCCAAATATCGAGTATAATTCAATGTTAAGCAAAACAAATTGGCACCATATGTTAAAAAAAATGAAAAAGAACACAGCCAACACTTTTTTGCTACATTGTATACATTCGTAGTGATATATCATTTCTTACACTTTTCTAGTTTCATAAGTCTTTTAACTACATTTTTGTTATTTTGTAACCCAAGTCCTTTAACTAAAAGTTCGTAAAAACATTGCCAAACATTTTTTACAAATTTTTACATAATCTATAATATTGAGCAATTTGGAACATTGTGTGTATAATTTATCAACTTTTTTAATTATTTGGTTATTATTATCAAATTAAATCGTAAAGAAATATTATTAATTTAAAATATCAACCATTTCTTATATAAGTAAAATTATATAAGTATCATTAAATTGTACCATCAAAAGTAATATAACAATAACAGCTGATCTTTTGTTCCTACACAAAATATTAAAAATAGTTTAAGCATTCCTTATAATTTGTAAACAACATAATATGGAGGAAAAACTTCACAAATTAGAATATGTCTACACATACTATAAAAAACTAGCCAAATGTGATGTCCAAGTTTATAAACCTGTAACAAATAACAAGGTTGGTTAAAGTCAACTAAAATTATTATTAGAAATTTCATGCATATAATTATTTGGTTCAAATTAAAGAAAATACCTTATAAATTTGTGATTCGCAGCATGATCACTCATAAGTTGCATCATCATTCATTTTATAATTCGAGAAAAAAATAATGAAGTTAAATAATAATATATGTATATGTATATATTTTTGTGTGTGTGTGTGTGTGTCTGTGTGTGTGTGTGTGTGTGTGTGTAGGAGTGGTATAACAAGGCTAGGAATCAATCCCTTTCATTTTCCTCTTCATTTCCATGACAATCTGGGCTAAGTAACCTTTTCAATAACATATCATGTTTTGCTAATTTAGCTCAAGTTTCTTCACTCTTGATTACTTCAACCTTTAATGCATCCTTACACTTATTGTTTTCCACTTGAAGTTATTCAATGATTGTATTATATATAGAGGTTGAAGTATTTGGCCTAATGTTATAGGCAAGGCCTTTAACCTAACCTAACAAGTGCCAAATAATGTATCATAAATCTCATCTACATTAAGCTCATTACCATTAGATTATGACTTCTCTAATATCTCTTGCATGTTATTCTAAAATAAAAGAAGAAATCAATATTCAATTAATATATTACTACTATATTAATAAATGAACAAAAATATTGAGCAAACTTTTATACTTACATAATTATTTTTTGCTTTTTGTGATAGCTATCCATTACCTTTTTACATTGAGTAAGTTTATATAGTGTGATCCTATCACACTCTTATCCAAGATTTTGTCCAATTTAGATTCAGTAGAATTAGGTTTCTCCTATTGAAATCCAGGTCGCCCTTGATTTCAGAATTAACCTCCTGTATTATTTGACCAAGAAAAGTTCGGGTGGTTCTTCCACTAAGGATTATAGGTGTTGGAGTAAGGATTGTTTCCCCTTTTTGACCAAATTGTGCTCCTATATAGTTGAGTTGCCCTATTTCATTGGTTTGCGTCAAGAAGCAATTGATGGTATTGTGGTTTTCTTATCCACATAATTCACATCTATGCTTAATTACTTTAACTGGAGTTGACGAGGAGGCTTTCATGCCATTGATTTGTCGGGTTAACTAATCAATTTTTGCCTACATTTTTGTGATCGAATCAACAACAATGACTCCCTTCTGATCGCAGAAGGTTATTTTTTGTCTACTTCTATCTAACATCTAAAGAAAACTATTTCTTGCCATCTTTTCTAGCAATTTCTCTGCTTCCTCAGCTATTTTCTCATTAAAGATCCTCCAGATGCCACATCAGTGGTTCCTTTATGGGTGGATTAACTCTGTTATAAACATTTTCCAATAAAAATTCTTTAGGTAAGTTATGGTGAGGACACCTCCTTTGCAAATTCTTATAACTTGACCAAGCTTCATAAAATGATTCTCCATCACTTTGTTGGAAATTTATAATCTCCTTTATTAACTTTGTCGTCTTTCTAAGGGGGAAGTACTTATCCAAACACACATGCACCAATTGATCCTAAGTTGTAATGCTTGTGGGGCTTAAAAGATAATACCATGCCTTGGCTCTATCCCTTAATATGAAAGGAAAGGGCCTCATCCTAACAACATCTTCCGACATTCCATAATATCGAAAAGTATCACATATTTTCGATAAAATCACTAAATGAGTGTTAAGATCCTCATTGGTTAGCCCATAAAACTGCACATTAGTTTACAATATGTTCATCAAAGTTGGCTTTATTTCGAATGATGCTGTTTGTACCGGTGGTCAAGTGATGCTTTGATGTGAAGCATTAAAACCTAGTCTCTTAAAATCCATCAGGGTTCATTGTTGGTCTCCTTGATTATATTCTTCTGTCATTATTTCTTTGGTCATTTCTTGGAGTCTCACTCTTCAAATTGCTCATCTAGTCATGTGATACCAAGTGCTAAAGTTTTTACGATCTTGCTTAAACTCTAAGTAACTCTCGTATTCATATAGTCACACAGAAATAAGAAAGGTAAAAAATTCCTTAGAACAAAGGAATTCAAAAAGTCCTAAACTAAATTTTTTGACAACGGCGTTAAAAACTTGTTGAGCAAGTTTTACCTAATATAAAATGTAACACCCCCACTTTTATAAGGCACATACTAGAACACCCTTATGACATTCCAGTATATACCCTATAACAACGGTGTGTTAATTATCACACTTTCACTTTATTACATAGCAATTAATCCAACTTAATCATGGCATCAACCATTATACAAAAAAATCACCAAATTTTAAAACAAATTTCCTGTTTTCATTTCATAAATTTGAATGTAAGTACATTTTAGCTTTCAAAAATCTGTACATATACATCATCATATACTATTACAAAATATACTACATGAAAGATGAAATACAAAAGATCTAACTAAATCCTTCAGTCTAGCTGACCGACCTTTGAGCCATATCTTCTTCACAAAAGTACAATAATTAAGCTTCTTGTACGGTCTCTCAGTAGCTAGAATCCTCTCTGTGTCCTGAAATGTCAACGTGCAATTTTGGGTAAGTTTTGCGAACTCAGATGAGGTAACCATCATCGATGGTTCACTCAATTCATGCATCACATCAATACACGTAACATATTTTTCACATCTTTGTATATTCATAAAACATCACCTTTTACTTTCAAAACAATCATAATGATCATTTCATTCATGTAAAATACATATATCAAATATAAATGGAATGCACGTAAATCTCACTTTCATTTATTGTTGTCGTTGTGACCGAGTGCCTCTTTTACTAGCCCATATCCCTTAGTGGATACCAAGTTGTATCAAATAATGTCCCATATCCCTTAGTAGATACCAGGTACATTCACAACTAAGCCCGAGGCTCTGATCACAGTTTGAGCTTTAAGCTTTTTATCCTGGCGACTCTGGTCACAACCTCCTTTATCTTTCATACATTCTAATATTGAAATGATTCACATATCATATGTTCAACCGGACATATGCTTGCATATTCACATTCAAATCATATCGGACCCAAGGTCTGGCATTCAACATCATTGTTGAGTAACATATATTCTGCCACATTCACATACAAGGAGCACTTCAATATCACAATCATCATATCAGAATCATCGAATCTTCATGTCCGAAATTCAACAATCAAATAACATTCATAGATAATTTAGATCAGAAATTAAGCAAACAAATAATTAACTGAGACCGTCTAGGTTACTCACAGATTGCTTTCGAACCTATTGCCTCGAAGTTCTGACAATGTCTAGATGTTGATGTTCCAATTGCTCCTCTGTAATAAACAATATACACATATCACACTTTAGCACAATTATAAGTATTCATTTATGCACATGTATGTATATGAAATATGTACAATGCATGTTCATGACAATCCCGGATATCTTTCCATTATTCTCATCACATATTTCCAAACTCACATAAGTATCATTTATACTTATGGTTATACCTCAATAATGCCATAAAAATCAAAATTCATAACTCATTTCTTCAATTCAGATTTTTCCTAAGACATACTTTCGGGTCAACTTTCCATGATAAATCTAATAATGAAAATAAAGTATTTCGAGGGTACTTTCTTTTAGAACGTCTACCTCTTAAGTTTCTAATAACACCAAAATCATTCAATTTGGTCCAATATCCTATGAGTTATGCTCATAATACCACAAACTATGAATAATTGAACTTTTGGCTAGTTCATTATCATACCCTTAAATTGTACAACTCATAACTTTCAACTCAGATATTTAAAAATTACAAACTTAATACCAATTGAAAGATAAGAGAATGAAATACAACTTTTGTGAAGATACCTTTGTCTAATTCAGCCTATATCCATTCATTTTTTATGAAAACATCAAGACATAATTTCTATCTTGGGTAGAACTACAACCTCAATCAAGACTCAATTTCACACCAGATTTTGAAAGTCTTAGAGATAGAATTAAATTTATACTTCTTCAAGAAAGTTGTAGAATTTTGTATCCTTTAATCTGAATTAAGAATCACCTCATTTGGACAACTTCAGCACAAGATATCATTAAAATACCAACATATGTTCAATAAAAAAAATTCCCACACACAACCTTTTGGGTCGCGATCGCGATTGCAACCTGCTTTTGAACAGCTGCACTCCTTCTTCTGTCTTCTATTTTTGAACTTCACTTCCATTTTACACCTATAAAATGAGGTTTTTAGGTAAATTCTTCTTCTAGACAATTGTTCATCTATGTCTTAAGTTTTTAAAGAACCTAAGTTCATACAATTTGGCTCAATATTCTAAAAGTTATGTATAATTTACTACATACTGTTCAGAAATAAAGACATAATCCAAAATGCAACTTTAAGACAAATTTCAACACTCTTAGAGACAGAATTCAAACTTGATTTCTTCAACCATTTGTCTCTATTTAATATGAATCAACAACCATCCTATTTGGATATCCGTAGAGAAAGATATGTCTAAAATATAGATGCATGTTCTGTAGAAACACTACATCTAATACCTTTCCATCATACTTCATCATCAATTTCATCCTAATTCATCTCTTTTACTTAGTCTATCACTTTTAACTTATATCTACATCATTTCCTCTTCAATTATACCCCAATTATAGTTCAAGATTATCTATACACAATTCAAAATCTGTGCTTAATCATATACACCAACAACAAAACATATCATATACACATTCATTATAATAACCTTTCTCTCTCAAAAATTATCTCAACTTATCAATTATCAACAAATCATATACTCAAAACAAGATATCATCAATCTTTATTCTTCATCTATGACACATACATATAAATTCATGACCAACCCATCAATCTCAAATTACTAATCATACATGTTCCATTTACACTAACCCATGA
>JANQBM010000002.1:31943411-31959908 GCA_025594535.1 Erythroxylum domingense
CACTCTTAACATATTTTATTTTTTATTTGTGGATCTTATTACTAGATATGCATCCCACCTAAAACATAGAGAAAAAATAAATAAACCTCACCTACCATAAGATATATGCTACCTAAACTTTGTGTAACTTCTTCACCTGTTGACATCCTCCACTGGCATTAGACATCTTCTAATCCCTTCCTTACCTCTTTAACCTAAGTTCGAGAAAGAAATTTCTTAAAGAAGGGTAGTTTCTTAGCAAATCTTTGACTCCGGTTAAAGATTTAGAAGAAAATCCCAACACTACCATATCAGGCCTTTGAGTCTTTTGTCTATTGATGCCAAACATGAAGTAGATTTTCCTACTATTTCATTCTTTTCTCCAAAATACAAGAACTATAAACGATGCTCTCAAGCACACACCAACCTAAGATAACTTATAGAAAAAGAAGCAAATATATCTTTTAAGACCAAATGAAGACTCTCATCTCCAAATAATTCCAAAATCCCCTTAAATTCCATTTGATTAGACCTCTCTAATTCTCCACAAACAAAGCTCAAAATGGATAAGCACAATGTAATTACATAATGCTCTCAATAAATCACTTCTATTATGTTTAAAGAAGAAGGTAAATCCATATAATGGTAGAAATGAAACCTAAGCACAAGAGAAGGATGTGAAGAAGGAGCAAAATAATGAAGCTCGATGATGATCGACCATTATTGGTGTTCTAGATGAAATTGCTTATCTTAAAATTATCTTTTGGTAAGTAGGTTTGATTTTTTTAGGCCCCATGTTTTAATTGGGAGAACATCTAGCAATAGAATCCCTAAATGAATGATAAAATATGTTATAATGGTTTTATTGATAAGAAGTTGATGGAGTTTAAATTAAATATTTTCAAAATGCTGGAGTTCTTGTTGAACATTTTGAAATATTTAGGTTCAAGTTGAATTATAGACAAAAAAAGTTAGGTTCCAATTTTACCCCTTTTTTACAAAACACAATTTGATATGTTTTAATCTCCAAAGAGTTGTAAGTTATTAAAATCAATGCAAAATTAATCATTCTAACAATAAAGAATCTAAATCAATTTCAACCTAGTAGCTTTTATCATGAGTTTTACCATTAAGTTATAGACGAACAATTTAAGATCTTCTTACACAGTGAAATTTAAATGATTATAAGATTTGTATGCATATAAAAGTATTTGGCAAATAAATGAAAAGATGAAAGGCTAGCAAAAGCATAACTGCATAACCTAAAACAAGTGAAACTTTAAACCAGTGCTAAGAAATCAACAACAACACAACATCCAGTATAAATCCCACTGAAGTACATGGTCTTAGGAGATCTAGTAGTACATAGCCTTATCCCTAACTAATAGATAAGCTATTTCCAAATGACCCACACGAAGCAGGAAGGGGGAAAATCAAATATATATAATAATAAAGAATAAATAAATAGTAGTATTAATGAAAATACTAAGTAAAATGACAATAAAAATAAATAAATACAAATATATATAGTAAAATGATTGAAAAATTAAAAATTAAAAAAAGAACATAAATAAATAATATAATGATATATAATAGAATAAAATAAAAATAATAACTAGAAAGATAATATATATAATCATAATAATCATAATAACATGGATAATCATAAACATCATCATCATCACACCCAATCCGAAATCTCACAATAGCGGAGTCTGGGAAAGTCTGATAGTATACAGTCTTACTGCTACATAGTAGAGAGGTTGTTTTCAATAGACCCACATATAGATGTGACAATAAAAGAGTGATGCAGGTTAAAGAGTAAATAAGTAAAAATGGCATGTTAAAAGATAATATAAATAAAAATACAACAAATACATAAATAAATAAATAAATAAAAATAATAAAATAAAATATAACCCAAAGATATACCTGATATGGTGTCCAGATCTGCTAGTACCTGATATGGAGTCCAAATCTGCTAGTACCTAATAAACTGTAAAGTCCAGCTCTTCTTGTCTTTAGTCAAGCTAGGAGTTCTTGCTCATAAACCCTTTTGCTCGAAAGAACTAGTACGAGATGGATTTGGAACTTCCAAGTAGTCGTCAAGTTCATCTTCATCATTAGAAGACAATAGAGATGACCTCATTCATGCCTTGAAACCTTCATTAACACGCCTTTCGACCTCTGGTGTGACTTCTAAGACATTTGCTCCACACTAAGGTTTTGACCACCAAAATCACTCTCATCAAGAATAACAGCTGCCTTCCTTCTCAGAAAGAAGGCTATTCCCCTATACAAAATGATAAGCCCCTAAGCCGCAATCTTATTCCCTACAATCATAAACATATTAATAATAATAAGAAAATGAATAATAAATATAATAATATTATTATTATTATTAGTGATAGTAGTAAAGATGGCGATGATGGTGGTGCTGAGGATGATGATGATAAGAACAATAATACTAATAATAATATTATTAATATTAGTAAGTAATTACCTACAGCCAGGATTTTTTTACGAGAGATCCTTTACCTAAATCCTAGCACGCCAAAGTTTTCAATTGTGGGTCATGTCTTTAGTAAGTTCTAATATTGCCATATCATTTTTTATCACCTCCTCCCAATTCTTCTTAGGCCTCCCTATTTTTCTCTTACAATCGCTAAGTACGGTCCTTTAAGATCTTATCACTGAAGTGTCTGGGTGTCTTCTCTTAACATGACCAAACTACCTAAACCTTGTCTCTCTTAACTTGTCCATAATATTAGCAGCCTTAAAGTTGTCCCTCACCATTGCATTCCTAACCTTATCCTTTTTAGTAAGGTTGCATATCTAACAAGCATCCTCATCTTTGTTACTATTAGCTACTGACTATGAACTTGTTTGATGGGCCAATACTTCGCTTCATAGAGCATGGCCGACCTAATTGTTAAATGATAGAATTTACCTTTAAGCTTGAGTGGTATCTTCTTATCACACAGAATTCCTGAAGTACTTTTCTATTTAAGTCACCCTAATCTGATCCTGTGGACTATGTTTTCATCATATTCCTAATTTACGCATTTCCTAAATTTTATGTTCAAAGTTGCACTTATCCCAAAAATACAAGTACATTTAGCAAAATTCTCATAAATTTTGGTCTAAAAATTGATTTCCATTATAAGGATCTTTATAGGATAGACCTGTAAGCTTCCTAAGTTCTCACTCTTATGCAAAATGACATTTATTTCTAAACTTGAAACCCAAGCTCTCATTCTCTGTATGCAAAATGACATTTATCTCCAAACTTATACCTTTTAGGTGTGTTATACCTGTTACTAAAACCAAGATCATTTATGGATAAAATGTTTCATATAATTCGTAACCACATTATTGGACTTGTTTATAATTATAATACTGTGCCATGCTCATCTAATCATTTAAAAGCCTCCTCAATCTTTTAAAAAGATTTCATTCCAATATTCTTTAATATCATTAACTAAATAACAGTTGGATATATTGAAATTACCAAAGACAATACAAGAAGGCAACCAATAATGGATTAAACACCCGAACGTGAGAATTGAAAAAATTCTTTTGATTATTTCAAATATACATGTAAGTTACCTATAAAATTAATTTTCTAGTAAGACTCATCTGCAGGTATCTAAATTTTTATTTTCACACTTCAAATACACAAAAGAACTGACATAGATTAAATAAGTTTCATCAAATAGTTATCTAATAATAAGTATAAATGTACATAAAATTTTTCAACAATAAATCCAAAATATATTCAATAGACACTATAATATGGTGCAATTAAAGATCTAGATCTAAAACTCAATATACAAATCAGCTAGCACAAATTTCAAAATGAAAGTATCAAGAATTCAACTATTCATTTCAATTTGAGCTAAACATTTTTGTTCTAGTATGATATCCAATGACCATGTTTATATGGAAAACTTATCTTAGGGCAAATCACCTTTTTTTTAAAAATTACTATAGAAAATAATACTACTAATGCAAGTTCATTCAAAAAAAAGAACCCAAACATATTAACCACACAATTATGCAAAATGAAATGTGTAATGATCCATAAAAAAGGAACAAAACTTACTTCGAAAAAGAGGTGAGCCTCAAAATAAAGCAATAAGATAGCCATCGTAATGTAGAGAACCTTAAAGTAGCAATCACTGTTATCATTATATGATATTACTATAAACATCAACTTAACATAGTAAAAAAAAGTAATGACTAACCATAAATTTATTAGAAAAAGTTCAAAAGGAGAATATGAAGAATGTAGAAGAGATACTCTAAACATCCAACTAGCAATAAACATCATTTTAATGTAAAAGTATTTAGGCATTTACAAAAAGATCATTCATTGTCACAACTAAAGATCATTAGTTATCACTCTAAATTCACAATAAATTTACCAATTAGTTCAACATTTATAGATTATTAGCCAACTTAATAAACCTCTAACTAGCTCTTTACCATAAGATCAACTATTGAACTTGTAACATATTTTAATGGATACTTCGCATACAAAACAACAAAACCTTTAAATGATAACTGCCTATAACTAATATAAAATATGAAACTTTATTGTATCAAGCTTAAGCATAGTACTTTAAATCACAAAAAATCAAATATTCTACTCAACCCAATGAAATCCTTTTCAATGGTAAGTTGTACTGAAATGAGAATTGCATTAACTAAAAAATATACCTCATTTATAAAGTGAATGTAATGCAAATAACCATGCTTAAACTAGGTTCCACCTCCAAGAAAAGTGAGGTATTCACTTAATTCTGATGCCTCTTTACTTCTACAAGCTTGGTATGAGAAACATTATAATACCATATATGCAACCCAATGGTTTATCATTCATTGTAATAGAAAATCAAATTGTTAATGAGCTTATAAGATAATATAACCATATCTTTTCCCTTCTTTTATGCCACTTAATTGAGTGTCAATATCCTTCAAGAAGAGAAACAAAGCAGATTAGATGTTCGGCAAGGGAGTGCCTCTTCCAGGGTTTATAGTGCTTAGTAGTTTGGAGACTCTTAATTACTATAAATTATCAAGATATACGATATGATCATTTTAATCCACTTTCTCCTAAATATGGACATTCTATTTTTTTTCCTTATATTGATATGATTTTGAATATATCTTGCTAGTTCCAGGTTTCAGGTTTTTTCTTAGTCATATTAAAATTTAATTTCTTCCCAAAATTACCTAAAATTGATTTGTTCTTCACATGATTCTTATCTGAATATTTCATTAATTTTGTTGTTATTATATTCGACTTTTCTAACCACTAGTTTTATTCTTCTACTTAGTCTCATTAGAATTTTATTTCTTCTCAAAAGTGCCTAAATTTGATTCCTTCTCTTTCTGGTTTATTAGAATCTGCATCTTTTTTTATTAAGGTCAAGATGAAAGCTGAGGCCAATCTAGCAAAGTTAGTAGCTGAATCTCTAAAAGGTGCGTAAGAGTTCTAATCCACAAGTAGCAAAAGTAAGGGCTTTTATAATTGATCTACAAGCTTGTATTAACTTCATTATTTTGTGAAGAGATAACAAAAGATTTTTTTTTGTTGTCCATAGGTTTCTTTGCTTCTTATTGGTGTTGGAAGGAAAGGAGATGAGAAAATATTGGAGGAATTATAAGTTTGGGTGATGATAGGAGAAAGGATACAAGATGGGTCTTATTAGTAATTTAGACGTGGTAACGATGGGGACCATATTTTGTTCTTCTTTTTTTACCATGACAAATAATAAAACTATCAATGAAAAAGAGTAAAAAAAAAAATGAAACAATGATTTATGAAAAGATGACGCGGACTAAAAAAAAGAGAAGAAAAAAGGAATATATTTTGACAAGTAAATTTGAACACACATATTTTATGTTTTTTGTAATAATGTTTTGTTTTCGTACTTCTGAAAACAAGAAACCACAACTTTTGTTATGAAGCGCATTTTAAGTTTTAACAACTTTTCATATTTTTGAGTTTTGACAATAATAACAAAACATTAAAATTTTTTTGACAAACTTTAAATTAAGAAAAATTGTCATTACAAACACAAATTAATATAGTAACTAAATTCAAATGGATGTTAAAAGTTAAACCGGATAGAACAAGGATGTTTGTCGTGAGCTCATCACCTATTTTTAACTTAGTTCATGTTCTTCTTCTTTGATTATGGCAAGTACTACGAATTACCGGTCAAACGAGTTTAAGAAACAATGATTTAGGAGAAGATGATGAGATTAAAAAAAGAAGAAGAAAAATAAAACTATTTTAACAACTAATTTACCCTTGAAGACATGTTTTATATTTTTGTTGCCGTGGTATTATGTTCTCTTATTTTTGAAAACAAGAAATCATAATTTTTATAATTATAATAGTTTTTCATACTTTTAAAAATAACAACAAACAATACAACTAAACAACTTCTTAATTAATTGAGAAAAAGCGCCGTTACCATAAACATAAATTAACATAGTAACAGTAACCAAATCTAAAATATCAGGAAGCAGAAAGGAGACAATGAGGATGGCCGCACGGGTTCGTCAATTATGTTTAGCTAACGGGACGTCTCATTTCAGGTGTGATTCGGAAAATTTGAATAAACTTTGGGGGCATAACCGTAACTTGGCAACTCCTTCACTAAAAGCTTAGTTCATGTCTCTTCTTTCCTCGTCAGCTCCAAAACCTCGTGAACCCTTTTCCCCTTTTGTGGCCAGAGAATTGTGTTAATGGCGGCCCAGTTTCCCGACGACTTCAAGTGCCCCATTTCTCTCGAGATTATGTCCGACCCGGTTATCCTCTCGTCGGGTCACACCTTTGACCGGGCCTCCATCCAGCGGTGGCTTGACTCCGGCCACCGTACTTGCCCCATCACCAAGCTCCCACTCCCTGACCACCCTCCTCTCATCCCCAACCACGCTCTTCGTAGTCTTATTTCCAACTATACTCTTCTTTCCCCTCCTAATTTTCAACAATCCCCCACCAAGCCCCAGCCGTCGCAGTCCCAGAGTTTAGTCTCCACTCTCGTTTCCACTTCTTCGGCTTTTGACTCCAAGCTTCACTCACTCTCGCAGCTCGCTAGACTCACCAAGCGCGACCCGGGACTTCGTCGGGTTCTGACTGAATCCGGAGCTATGTCCGCCGTTCTCAACTGTATCAACTCATCCGAGTCGGCACTCCAAGAGAAAGCCCTTTCTTTATTGCTCAGCCTCTCGCTTGATGACGATAACAAGGTGGGTTTAGTCGCGGAAGGCGCGATTGGTCGGGTCGTGGATGTTTTACGGGTCGGGTCGCCGGATAGCCGAGCTATTGGGTGTACGGTTTTGACTAGTTTAGCGGTGGTAGAAGTGAACAAAGCGACAATTGGCGCTTACCCAAATGCGATTCAGTCGTTAGTTTGGATACTGAATTATGGAAAAGGGAGAGAGATCAAAGAAGCAGCAACCACGTTGTACGCTATCTGCTCGTTCCCGAACAATCGGAGGCGAGCCGTGGATTGCGGGGCGGTGCCGATTTTGGTTAGGTTAGGAGGATTGGGACTTGAGAGAGCTGTGGAGGTTTTGAGTGTCTTGGTGAAGTCAAAGGAAGGAAGAGAAGAGATGGGAAGGGTTAGTGGTTGTGTTTGTGTTTTGGTGCATGCGTTGAGGAGTGGGAGAGAGAAAAGTCTTCAGTGTGCTCTTTTTACACTCAACTCTTTGTGTTGTTATAGTGTGGAAATGTGTAGAGAGGCTAAAAGTGAAGGGCTTTTGGAGATATGTGTGAGGCTGTTGAAGGATGATAACGAGAAGATTAGAAGAAATGCTTCTGTTCTTGTGGAAACTCTAAGTGGGAGCAGCTAGCAGATGGGACTCCTTTTGATGCTTAAGGGATGATGGAGGTGAGTTCTGGGTTCTGGGTTTTTTGGGGTATGGTTCTTCCATTGTTGGATACTTGTGTGTACAAAAGAAAGGTTAGAGCTTGAAACTGGATATGATTTTTTCTTTTTCTCTTTCGACAGGTTTTGTATATTTGAATAAGTTTGTCTGTGAACTCATCTTTGTAGTTCAAAACGTTTCATATTTGTTATTAGAATTGTAATTGCCTACATTTTTAGGATTTTTTGGGCTCAAATCCAGACCTTTTGTTTTCTTCCCAACTTTGTTCGAAGCTTTACATGTTTGTTTATACTAAATTGTTCAGTTTGAACCAGTTTCATGCTTATTGAATGAATTTGTATTCATATTTTAGTGTACAACTAGTTTACTCATCGAGATGAAGTCATTCCTTTTACTGAAATGGTCTGTGATTGCTTGCTCTATAATTTTGCCTTTGTAAACATTGTTTGTATGTGTCTTGTTCTCCAATTATTTGGGTTCTGCATTAATGACTATATGATTAAGCTGACAATAATGGTTTCCAAGACAATGCCAGTAGACATCCAAAAGGAGGCACTGGAATTGCATTTCAATTTCATTGCTGTAAGAATTGTCTGTTTTCCCTTAATCATACTATGAATTGCCTTTATATATTAGTTCTCTTCTTGTTAAGCTCCAGGTTGTTGAATTGTAAATTTGATTCCGATTTCTTACTGCAGTGGAAGTCAAGCTGTATGATGCATCACTCTGTATAGAATTCAGCATATTTGTATGCGACTGTCGATCCTTGATTCACTGTCTGCATGAAGCACGTGTATGATCTTGTACCTCTTAATTGGAATTTTTATGTTGCACCAGAGAACAGAAATATATCCAAACAATCTTCACTTAAAGCACCTATAAATATTAGAGCCTGGTAGATGCAGGATCTTTACCACTTGAATTGTGTTTGTGTGAAGTATTAATGATTGACCAATGACTCATTGTGAAGCAAGGGCCCCTTATCACCTACTAGGAAGTTCCATTTGGATCATGCCTGCATGTTATTTTAGCGTTTTAATTTGATTTACATTAGTTAATCAGACCTTGAATTGGTAGTCAACTGGTTGTTTTCTTTAGTTGCAGTAGTTATTATTTTTATGATTTTTCTCGTGTTAACCAAATTTGGAGTTAAATATCGGAAAATGTTTGGTTAACCCTACGTTTAAACTAGAATACATGATGCGCACAGAAAAGACCGAGAGACCGGAAGATGGCATGTGCAATTCTAGTTATATACAATAACAGTGAACAAAACTATAAACGTATGCTACCTGTCCTTTTCCTTATTTTGATAAAACAAGTTTATTAGGGGATGAATACTTAATTGTTAACAAAAGTGCTTATGTGGGAATTTTTAATCTACCATAATTTGTTTAGTAAAACTTGTAATCTACACCCTAAGGCTCTGTTTGGCAATCCGTTAATTGCATTAGCTGTTAGTTGATTATATCAACTGATTTGACTAATGGATTGCATTAGTTGTTTATTAGAGATGTTTGGTAAAATTAGCTGTTTAGTATTAGTTGTTTGTGTAAAATGACTTATAAGGATATAGCTTTAAAAAAAATTATAAGGATATGAATATTATATATCTTAGTATTTCGTTGAATATTCTTCTAAGAATTTAGATTTTAGATATTTAATTTTACAAAAATTAAGTTTATAACTCTAATAAAAAACATATAACATATAACATATAATAATAATAATAATAATAATAAGAATAATAATAATAATAATGACGACGACGACGACGACGACGATATATCCAAATATAAAATATAACAATCCAAATGAAGTTTAACAATACAATTCAAAGAGAGCAAAAGAAATGAACACAATTTAAAGAGAAGGTTTATAACAATTTAAGAATGACATCTAACTGTCATTAAACTATAAGCAATATTATCACGAATAATTGTCATCTCCAGAGTTTTTTGTTCTTCAATGCCTTCTTTTCTAAAGTTAACTTCAACATCTTGAAATATATCTGGATGTATAAATTCAGGATCTTGATCGATGATGCTAAAAGTTGGGTCGCTAGTTGTAGTTTTTCTAGTATAGTTATGCAATACAAAATATGCACAAATTATTCTATTTTGATCCATTAATGAATACTTAGATATTTTCTCCAATATCTTATATTAAGCCTTAAGAACACAGAAAGCCCTCTCAATACAACTTCTCAATGATGAATGAACTCAATTAAAAACTTTTCGAGATCTTCTTGTATTTGCACCACGAAACTCTGATTGATGATACCTTGTATTTGGATAAGGTGTCAAATATCATTTTCTTTCCGAATAGCCTTTGTCAACCAAGTAATATTTACCTGAGTTTCGATAAAAGCAATATAATTAGTATAAATGATATCATAAAAAGTCTAAATCATGAAATAACAAATCCTACTAATCTTAAAATTACTTATCGGTAATTTTGGAAATTTAAGTCTAAGATTACTAATAGTATTAAGGAAAATACGAGAATTGTTTGCTGATCTCTTCCAACCTGCTAAAACATATGTAAATAGTAAATTAAAGTCACATGTTATTAATACATTTGTTGATGTTATTCCTTTCCGTATCTATATCTCATTTGATCCTTCTCTGCAAAAACTACCGCTATATGTGTACTATCAATAGCTCTAATGCAATCCTAATATAAAATAATAATCATAAGATGATAAAATAACATTTTTAATGGAAAATATAATGAAGGGGGAGGAAGAACATATTCAATTACCTTAAAATGTGACGTATATTTAGCATTATTGGCAATTTGTGGTGAAATGTCCTTAAATTCGGGATCTTTTAGTACGAGTATATCCTTTGAAAATTTATCCATATAAATCAAAACTTCTTTAAAAACTCTACTTACAATTTCACTAGAATGTTGAAAATGCTATTGGGTATCTCTATTAGAAGAACCTTAGGACATATACGAATAAACTGACTTTCTCCAAAATAAACATTTTATCCAAAGATCTCAAACCATAATTATTTTCCAAAATCATACATAATTGACGAAATGTATTTTGATTCACCCTAAACGTATTAAAAAACCGTTTTTCATGACTATTCAGGAATTTATTTGTCCATAGTTTTCCTGTTTAATAGGAAGTCATATATGGTTCCTTGTATATATGATTAAAAAAATACACACCCATGTAACCCGCTACACAAGCCACTGAATTCCAAAACTCATTCTTATTATCTAAAAATTGCTTCATTTGCAGAAATTGCATAATTTGCATAACATTATCATCCATACTTACAAATCAATAAGTAAAATTATATTGTAAATAAACAAGATAATTATATGTTTAAATATAAAGAAATAAATAATATAGTACGTAATAAAATTATAGATTACCGATAAGATAACATAATATAATAAAATAAGTTAATTAAGTTCATAATGTCTTAAAACACACCATGTCAACATAAGTGCACAAATAATAAACACAATAAACTAAAAATAGTAATGGATAGATAGAAACTATGTTTAATGTTTTTATGTTTGTCATATTCATACATAAACTTTATTTATTCAACTCTCTTTATATCATCTGGTAAAAAAAAAGGACTTTCTTTGCAGATCTTCAATCAATATGCAAGCAAAGTAAAATTCAGGAATATCAATCTCTAAACCAAGCAAAGTACATAGTTTTTCGAAAGGATTCGTAACATCATGATGTGACGTATCAGCACTAATTCTCTGTATCTTGTCCAAAATTTTTGTAATGGATCTATTCATCTCCATTGTTGCACTTTATCTATCTTGAATCAATTGCATCATATCATCAAACCTCTCATATATTGCTGCAGATCTTATCCTTTTAGCAAAATCAATTCTTGCACTCTTGTTACTTTGTGAATTATCACTCTCTAAAACATTTTTGCATCTTCTTCTCTTTCTCCTTTCATCATGTGTAGCTTAAGGGGTAGGGATAGGGGTAGGGGTAGGGGTAGGTTCTCTCCACACTTATTCTCAATTGTTTAGAATACTAGTCTCATCTATATTCTCATTATCATGATAGCTTGACAATTGATGATGAGCATTATGACTATCAAGTGGAGAAGGAACATATACTTTCTCAACTTTTCGTTGTTCTTGTAGAGGGTCAGTCACTTGACAAAATGTAATCTCTCCTCGGGCTAAACATCTGAAAAGTTAATCTAACTTACATTCAAGCTTATGCTCAAGCCCTTCCTTTTTAAATGTTTTAAAATTGATGTTTTCCTACAAAAAATTGAATAACTTATATTTAACTAACTATTTAGTATTAGAGTAAAGGAAAATAACTTAAATTGGGGAAAAATGGATAACCTTAATCTTCAAAATCCACCACTCTTCACTAGCAGCAATTATTCCTTTATCATAATCCTACCATATTCCTATTTCTTTCCCTTTTAACTATTTCCAAAGACTCCATCTAGTTATCATCCAATCAAACTTATTTTTAAGCTTAGTTTTATCCCATGGTAAGTTGGTTGATTTGTAAAACTCTTCCTCCACTTTCTTCCATCGTAACCTTTGACAATTAACTCCACTACATTTTTCCATACTCCTTTCAATATGTTGGTTATAAATGTCACAAAAGATAAGAAGTTTTTCTTTTGGCCAACGAATCATGCCTATATCATTCCCTCTTTGACTTCTTCTTTTGTTTCCTTTTTGGAATGATGTCATCTAATCATATAAGATGAAAAAAATTATATACTAGTTAATCAATTTGCAATGTTTCACTACTTAATTAGTTTTACTAACTTGAATTAGACTATTCCAACAAAAGAACTATTAAATAATTAAATACTATTAGAAAAAGATAAATATAAATTTGTAAATATTAAATATTCAAGTTTAATGCGTGATTATGAAACCATCTTAAGAAGATTTGAAGAAGAATAAAAAATCTAGAGAAAACCTTCTTAAACATGAAAATAAAAAAGAGAGAAAAGAGAGAGTTAGGGATAAAACAAAATGGTTACAAATTAGGCTTCGGTGGAATAATAGCAAAGAGCTCTAAATTGATAAGGCCATTATAAAAAATAATGATACTTTTATGTTCACTAAATTTGACAAGTTTAAGATAGCATTTCAAAAATATGAGTGTGCATTAAAATAAAAAATATTAGTGTGAACATTTCTTTTTATATTTGCATATTTATTGTGACTAAAAAAGTTATTAAATATTTTTCTATTAAATTACTTTTTGTTTATATATAATAATTTAAGAAAATACTACTACATTTTGATAACAAAAGAACTATTAAATAATTAAATAATATTAGAAAAATATAAATATAAATTTATAAATATTAAATAATCAAGTTTTAATGCATGATTACGAAACCATCTTAATAAGATTTGGAGAACAATAAAGTATTTGCAAAATGAATCTTTATTTTATAAAATTCCATCAATAAGGTATTTCAAAAAAATTAAAGGTAACTGATATACACTGATCGCTTGGTTCATTCCCTAAAGTTTGGGAGCATATATCATGAGTTTCTTTATAATCTATTAGTTAGCACTAGACAAGCCCACACTATGAATCTCTCTTAATAGCATATCTACCTAGGTTACCTCTTGATACAAATTTTCTCCTTAATACATTCTTGTTATAGAATGTTTACCATGCTTATGAATAGACCACTGAAACGTGATATATACGATACTTATTTGAGATTTCTATTCATCATATATATTATGTAAAGACAAACCTTTCAAGAGCAAGTAGTATAAATATATAACTTTGCTTTATATCTTTCTTGAAGACTAAATTTAGCAGAGTGATTATATAATAATTTAAGAAAATACTACTTCATTTTATTAAATAATTAAATAATATTAGAAAATGATAAATATAAACAAACATAAATTTTTATAGCATTTCATAAACATAAATTTATGACATTTTTGTAATAATGGTACAAAAACGTAATAATGGTACAACATTTCTATAGCATTTCAGAAACATAAATTTATAGAGAAGGGTTATGATTACAGACATTATAAAACAATTAAAACTCAACACATAAGTACTTTTTTTTTCTTTTCTTTTAATTTCTTCTTTCGGTCTCCTGAAGCCATTATCAAAATCACAATTCTCTGGCTTAATTCGTTCATCGTCATTCATTCTATTTCTACAACAAACCAAATAACATAAACCATAAAACTTAATGAAACCTACTAGCAACGAACAACTAACGATGATGAATGAGAACAACTAACAATGGTGACTAACAATTGTTCAGGGAAGAACAATCTTTACAACTTGTAAAGATTCTACATGATTAGTGGAACAAAAACAGGCCACAAAACATAGCATGTTATGACACGTTTGCGAGAATAATAAGACATAATTCATGAAAAAGCATTAACACTAAATAAAAGCAGTTTGTACCTTATATATGGGAGAAAGTGAAGTATTTTGCCCAGCTTGATAATTCCGAAGAACCTGATGACTAGAAAAAAACAAGTTGTAAAGACTAACAAGTAAAAATTGTGTTGAGCTTTTCCAATTTAAAGGTGAAAAAGAGACGGTGGGGCAGTTGTGAGTAACAAATTGAGTTAAATGCAATAAATACAAAGAGTAGCTACAACCCTCACAAAATTAATGCAACTTTTTACAACATGCTTTTTTGACACAGTAAAGACTGCAACAAATCTGTATTTATCTTAAATACTATCAGACTTCATTTAATGAAACTAACTCACTAATCTATCTCAGATATACTTTCAGTAAATCTCATATTTAGTTTCAGACTGGTCCCAAAGAGGAACTGTAGGCACTAATGTTTCGTTAAATCAACAAATAGTTACAACTAGATAGTTTGTAGGATAAACTAGATAATTATAATGGACAGATAGTTACAACAAAGTTACAACTAGATAACTTATGAATATTATTTAAAAATGTTCCGTTAAATCAACAAATAGTTCCAAGGAAAGATTGCAGGATAAGATACCTGCTAGGTTGAGGTGAGTGGATAGGTGTTTCTACTCCCACTTTACCTAAACCTGACTTGCAAAATCATCAAAACAACCACTATAAATGAATCATTTGAGCAGTTGAGTAGACGGTAGTAAAAACACACCTGAACGAGCATGTTGTTATTTTCCAATATGTGAAAAAACCATTGATCAAGGTACTTAACCATTGTAAATAGAAAACACGCATCCTTTATTTTTAGTTCACGATAAATAATTCATAAAGTTACTTCTCAGTAAAAACATTGATGAAACAATGATAAAAATGCCTAATTGTAACTTAATTATGATAAAATATACCCTGCTTATCATGTAATAAGACAACTTCTGTACACATGACAAAACTCTATAATTATATTAGTTTCTTAGTCAATAACAAACTACTAACATTGGTTAACCAGTGATCACAGTACAATAATCCATAAATGCCTTAGGATTGAGATCAGTTGAAGTAACCTTAAAGCGTCTCCTACCCATTACAGCTCCTTCTGATATATCATCTACTGCATAAATTGATTAAGCAAAGGCAGAATTGGAATCAGTATAGATGCAACATAAAAGAAACAAGTAACAAGGTGGTACAAGAATAGCATACCAAATGAAATGTTGTTGGTCTCCCTTTTTTATCGATACAACAATGGACCACTGTAATTTCTATCTGACTAACCCTTTTGCTGAAGATAATCTTTAAAGATGTAGGAAGTTACGATGAGCAATTGATTACAAAAACGAGTTTCTCTTCCACTAAGATACTTTTTGAGAAAAATACCATTCATATAGTAGTGTATAACTCAAGATCTCGTATGAGTTATATCATAAATTTTTTTGTAGATTCTAACTTCTACAAAGATCTATAACACTTTCACGAAATTAAGTGAAACTTAATATATCAATTGCATTCTCAAGATTACAAAAAATATAAATAAACTACGAAGAAAAAGAGACATTTTACTAAATGCACAACTTCAAGTATTCTTAAATAGAGCTATAACTTTTTTCAATCTTTATGTTTTGTTAATAGATACATGAATCTAAACCTTATTCAGTGGCAACAATTTATTTTAGAGAAGTTAATTTTTGATGTACGACTAGTTTGATTAGGTATAAGAGGTGTGCTTTGGTAGGTTTGATCATTTAGCAGCATTTGACGAGGCACAACAATCATAAAGCAGTGTGTCAAAGTTCTAGGAGTGGACATAAATAGCAACTAATGTCAAACACAGGCAACTGCCATATAAATGCAATAACCATACCTAAACATACTTCAAGGCAAGAAAATGGGAAATCCATTTGCAATCACCAGACTTTCTCATTCTCAAACACAAGGGTAAAATAAGCAATAGCATTTTTCCCCTAGTTAATGTAAATGGTACAGCTCTTCACATAATATGGAAGATGACACTCATGGGCACATACTTCATATATTGTGCATATGTTGGCCTTAGTTTTTATTCATCATTCAGGGTTTTCATGCACTTTTAAACGAAGACATCAACTCAAAGTTTAGACAATCCCCATAACTCACCTGTGATAACTGCTCTTTATCATCATAAAGAGCTTTATTCTACACAAAAATATCATACTCTTTTGCTT
>JANQBM010000002.1:31998453-32009679 GCA_025594535.1 Erythroxylum domingense
TGAGTTAACTGATTCATCCCAACTAGTTGTTTTGTGAAAAGCTCCAAATTGAAGCATTTTGGACCAAACAGTTAAATTAGCTATTTGCAATGATTGCAGGTCATGATAGATGTTTTTTCTTAATTCTAATAAATAGCATTAAAAACATCTCAATTTAGATCGTGAGTTGATTCATTATTATCCCTAATTAACTTGGACCTCACAATTATGATGATGTTTTGCAAAAATGATGAGAAGATTATTTATGGCAAATGTTTTATAAATGTATTAATAAATCACAGATGAAAAAATATTAAATAAGTAAATGAGATACTCATAATATCTATCTCTCTCTATGAAGAATAGAAATTGATTTTAATATTGCAACTTTCGACATTATTTTAAGAAAATAATAAAAATAGTATCTAGTGCAAAGGTTTTACGAATTTATTATTAAATTATATACGAAAAATACAATGGAGAGCATTGTTTGGCTCTGCGCTTATATCAAGAGTGACGAGTCTGTTTTTATTTTTGGTAATGTTTTTGTCATAAAATTAAAATAGAAATTTGTTGATCTAATTGTGTAATTGATATAAATGTTATTCTCATTTGGGTTTAGTGAAGAAGTCGCGTGCTATAGGAGCATAGAGGTGCCATCGAACGCACCAAAAAATACGCACAGCTAAGCTTCACCACTCTTTCCCAATCCAGAAACCTCTTCCCTGCATTCATGGCTCAAGGTACATGCTCCCGTATTTATGAATTCCTCGTACTTGTTGGCTGACTCTCTGGTTTCATTTGGTTTGTTTCCAATGATCATTGAATATGGAAAGCAGGAGAAGATAGGAAAGGGTCAGAGAGCGCTGCTTATGTGGAGGCATTAGATGCGCTTTCTTCTTTGATAACTAAACGCAGTCGTGCTGACAAATCCAACAAAGGCGATCGATTTGATTTGCTCTTCGACTACATTAAGGTGTCTGTTATTGTTGTTTATAGTTGTGTTTGGTTTAGGTAGTTAAAATGGAATATCTTGCTTTTGTTCATGGGGTTTGTAGATGCTGGACTTGGAAGATGCCATTTCAGATATGAAAATCATCCACGTCGCGGGCACCAAAGGCAAGGTACATTCATTGTTTACCAGCCCTTCGTTCTTCCGTGTGTTTGCTATGACTAAACAGATTTTCGTTCTCTGAAAAAGGGCTCCACATGTACTTTCACTGAATCCATTCTGCGTAATTGTGGCTTTCGCACTGGGCTTTTTACATCTCCTCACCTCATTGATGTCCGTGAGAGATTTCGTTTGGATGGGTGAGTTTGCTATTCTGTTAAACACATAAACATTATTCCTTTCCTGTTCTCAGAATCAAGCAATCCTTTCTAGCTGTATAAGCTCTGTTCATAAGCACTTTTTTAGTCTTGGTGTAATGCTTTGTTTGTTTTACTATCCCTTCTGTAGCAATGAGGACAATATCCCTCCTACTTCATATTCAACTCTTTCTTCCTTATTTCTCCCGGCATAGTTGTGGCATTTGCTATTGAATTTGTCATTTCTTTTTGCGTCTGACTTCATATAGTTCCCCTTCTTGTTGCCTACTACAGTGTTGACATATGTGAAGAGAAATTTCTGGCTTATTTCTGGTGGTGTTATGATAGACTCAAGGTAACTTTTAACCTTCTTTCCTCCCACGCCTGATTAAGATTTTCACTTGCTCTATTTTTCTTCTTGTGCTGTCTCCACAAGTGACTTGGAAGAGCAATAAATTGGATATATACTAATGATATGAAACTGTGGCATTTTTTTTTTTTAATGCTTTTCATGTGCACGGATAAAGTTGTGTTCTCATTCTGTATTTTCAAAATGTTGTTGTTGAAATACTAAAGAGGAAGATAAAGTTCCATTTAATCACTTCATATTGTAATCTTCCTCCCCCTCTCGGTATCCACAGTACCACTTTCTTTTTATTTCATTCTCTGGATAATGAACTTGTCTTACATTTGTAAATTTGACATATTTTATGGGTGAGTAGGACAAAACTACGGAAGACATACCAATGCCTACTTACTTTCGCTTTCTTGCCTTGCTTGCCTTCAAGATATTTTCAGCTGAGCAGGTTTGATGCTTACAACTTATGTCTTCAACAATTTCCTTTGTCTTTAAATAAAAGAATTTGAGAGATCTACACTATGTGCAGGTTGATGTCGCTATTTTGGAGGTTGGTTTAGGTGGGAAGTTTGACGCAACAAATGTGGTACGTGCACTTTGTTTCAAGAATAAGTTATCTAATTGGGATGTTATGAATATTGTTTTGCGGTTTTAGGTTCAAAAACCTATTGTCTGTGGAATAGCATCCCTCGGGTATGACCACATGGAGATACTTGGTTAGTTTTCTGTTTGACAATGATATGAAGTCTTGTTACCGCTTACTTGATGGTATTGGTTTCAAAACTTTTGGGCAGGTGGGAATTTCATTTTTGATTCTGGTTGATGCATAACTTTTGTGCTGGGCTTCACAACAACACCATGGCTAAGTTGTTTATAGTCAATTTTCCGAGTCTGCTCTCAATATTGTCTTCTTCCTGATTTGTGTGAAACAATGAGGAACTTCTTGTCTTAAAAGAAAGTGCTTGTTCAGAACTGCATTCAGTAAAAGCTTTTTAATTGGCACAGTCTTGAATAGCATTTCTGTTTATTTTTGAGTTGTTGCTGCATGTCTCAGTCAATTGAAGTCAATGTACATTTGCAGTGTGATTTTATGGAGATCTCTTAGTAACTTATTATGTGGATTTAATCCTGCTTCACAGCTTTACTTTTGATGCATTTGTTTTCCTTTCTTGGCGGATTCTTTAAATAGGAAATACTCTTGGAGAAATTGCTGGGGAGAAGGCTGGTATTTTTAAGGTGCTATATAGAACTATTTTTCGTTTGACCAAATTGTTCTAAATGGAGTAAAAATACACTATACCTTCTAAATTAAATGAATCCATTATTTTTTTATCTAACTTCACTTTTTCCAAGCAGCATGCGGTTCCAGCATTTACTGTGCCTCAACTTGATGAAGCTATGCGTGTACTTGAAGATAAGGCTTCTAAATTAGAGGTAAGATCTCTCATACTGTGGAGATGTAATTTGCCTCACAAGTTAAAATGCATCCACTAACTCCATCCCGAATATTTAGAGCTGATTTGTGGAATTACATATTATGTAATCATCCTTACTTGTTAACATAAGAAGTCATCTTCCTATTTGGTATGGTGGGTTAATAACTCACTTTGACACTCAAGCCTTATATCTAATTATGAAGCAATTCTGAGATATCATTCACTTGGATTTTACCCTCACAAAATGCAAGAGCTTAGATAATATATCAAATTTTTTATTGTATAAGATCTTAATTTATTAAAATGTGAATTTTAAATTATCTAGATATGTATATGTACATATTCTTACCATACCATACATTTCAATTAAAATAATAGAATCCTACTTTCCTTTTCACATTGTTGAATTGTAAGAATAAACTTTATTTAAAATTCTATATAGAAGAAATCAAGTATAGGCTTTTAATTAACAAAACATGCGTAATAAGAGACTTCAATATGTCATAACAAGAGAGGTTAATACTTATTTGTTTTTTATTTTTTCTGTTTGTTCTATTAAAATTATGTAAATATTTAACAAAATAACTTATCAAGTATCATCTTATATGTGTTCCAAATGCTATATGTTCTTTAAAATCTACAGTTTCGTGTATCACTTATTATTAGATGTATGTAACATTACATTGTTAATTATAATGGCACAAAACTTATTGCCTTCTAACATTTTTGAAATTTTAATAACTTTATGTTATTAATTATTAAATGAGTTTATGTAAAAAATAGCTTTTTCACAAAATTTTAAGTTCTCTATACTAAGACGTGGCACTTTTAAAATTGTGGTGAGCCAACTCTACTCTAGATATACACTGTTTGCAATTTCTACCCTTCTAGAGTTGTTTTTAGTCAGTCAAGCCATTCAATCAATGTTTTGATAGATACGAGCAAGTTCCCTGCTTGAAGTCAAAACTTTGTCTAGTGGTTCCCAAGTACTTTCAGGTCTTAAGAGTCATAGCCTTCCAACTATTATTTGACATATCATTCCAACTACAGGTACCACTTACTGTAGCACCGCCCCTGGATGTTAACTTACTAAATGGTCTAAAACTTGGACTTGAAGGTGAACACCAATTTGTGAATGCTGGTCTTGCTGTTGCACTTTCCTCTACTTGGCTTCAGAAAACAGGTCACCTCGAAGTCAATTACTTGGAGCAGAATGTAAGTTTAATATGCAAATGTTCACAATCTTCTCATTCATCTTGGTGACTATTTTCGTAATGCGTTTGTTTGGAACAGAGCCCTCTTCCTGAGCAGTTCATTAAGGGGCTGACAACTTCTAGTTTACAAGGGCGTGCTCAAATTGTTCCTGATCATTATATCAACAATGGAAGTTACAGTGATCTCGTGTTTTACTTGGATGGAGCCCATAGTCCTGAAAGCATGGATATATGTGCGAATTGGTTTTCTCTTGCCATCGCTGATTACAATCAACAAAACCAGATGAACCATCTTGTACAAAACAACTCTGGATCCCCAGCCGATTTACAACAGAGAAACGAAATTGGTGGATCTACGAAGAAAATGCAGGTAAGTGTTGAACTTTCAACCTTATATTAGTATCATGTTTTCATGAATGCGTAGAATTGAGATGTCTATGCAGACTTGATAATGAGTATTTGATTAGGATAAACTGGAAGATCAGTGTTTGTTGCATTTTGTAATAAAGTTGCAAGAATACTATGATGTGGCCATCTTGGGTGTCTCTACAACCATTAGTCTTTTTAGCAAACTAGTCTTTTCGTTATGTGTGTTCATATGAATCATATTCTATCTAGTAGTTCATTATGCAGGTGAGGTTAATTTTAATACAGATTCTTCACTTATATCAACAGTTCTATAGATGCAATTAATGATTATTATTAGAAGGTGTTAGAGTATCCCATATTGACTAAATATGAAAATGTTAAAGAGTTTATAAGTGGTAAGGGTCAACTAACCAAATGACTAATTCTAGTCATTAGAATTTTTAATATGAGTAGAGTGTAGAGTCCATTAACAAGAATTAGGCTTGAGTCAATCATTACCAAAATGACTGGAGCTAGTTATTTGGTTAGTTAGCTCTAACCACTTATAAACTCCTTAACATTTTCATGTTTAGTCAATATGGAACACTCTAACTCTCTCCCTCAAGTACAACTGGGATTAGACATCTAGTTGTCACTTGAAATAAACGCAGCGGTAATCCGATCGGGCCGCTGGAATTGAACATCCAGACGAACAACCGGAAAATTAAGAATCTGAACCAAACCTGCTCTAATATTATATTAAAATTTTGAATATGGGTAGAGTGTAGAGTCCATTAACAAGAATTGGGCTTAAGTCAACCATTGTCAAAATGACTAGAACTAGTCACTTGATTAGTTGGCCCTTATCAATTATAAACTCTTTAATATTTTCATGTTTAGTCAATATGAGATACTCTAACAGAAGGCATTAATTGTATTATTAGTGTTAAAATATAGGTATTAGTTTTATCAGGAAATTATGTTAAAGTTCCCTTAGAGTTTGTTCAACATGTATATTGGAAATAAAATAATAACTCTAATTAAAGTTTTTGTTGAATTGGAGTTTCAGTAGAATTTATAAGATTATTTTATATAAAAGTTAATAGTGTAGATATATAATTATTTACATGATACTAAATTTAATGTTAGTGTCTACATTTGCCATATGTTTGAAATTTACAAGTATTCTCATTGTAAACTTAACCTTACATTTTCCTTTATGTTTAGATACTATTGTTCAATTGTATGCAAGTGCGGGATCCAGAACTACTACTTCCTCCTCTGTTCAAAACATGTGCTAGTCATGGTAAGTAATTGAATTAGAATACTGTGGATATGACTGTTTTTCTTGTTCATTTTGCAGTGACATGGTTCCATTAATCAGTTTATCATTAAAAGTGTAATAAACTGCATGGAAGCATTTGGCAAGTTAGGAATTAACTTAACATTGAACTTTGTTAGTCTATGTCAAGAACTCATCCTCAAATTAAATTTATAGGTGTCTCCTTCACAAAGGCACTCTTTGTACCAAACATATCTGTGTATTACAAGGTTGGTTCTCATGCTTTACCCCCAAGCAATTCTCAAGTTGATTTGTCATGGCAATTCACCCTTCAGAAGTTCTGGGAAAACCTCATCCAAGGTGATAAAGGTATCAGCTAACTCAATATCACCGTTTAATGTTAGAGAAGCTAAAGATTGTGCTGGTTTATGCAAGTGCAGTTTATGGTTTCATCACGACTTGCTAGGTGAAGTTATTTTCTTACTTAGCTTCCTATATTCGGTCACTTTTAGCTAGTAAATTATGTTTCTGGAATTTTAGGCATCTCTTAAAGTTAGAATGGATTTCAAGAATAAAAAAAGAATGCTTGTTATGATACAAATCCTAATATTGAATGAAGAAGCACGACTGAATGGGAGTGGATCCTAATATTGAATGAAGAAGCACGACTGAATGGGTGTGGAAGTAATATTTTCCAAGTTTTAATATTTGCATTTATGTTTTTTGGAAAATGATTCCCAAATGAATAGTGTTTGAAGTTTTACTTTGATTAGTAGGAAATACGGTGACATGTTTTTTTAAACCTCTTGCTCTTGGTAGGGGATGTCAAGAATGAAAATGCTGCTTGTGAGGAGCTTCAGGATGATCTAGGATTGTCTGTTCGAACATGTGAAAATAGTGCAGTCTTTCCTTCTCTGCCATTGGCTATTAAATGGCTTAGGGACAGTGTCCAACACAACCGATCTATTCGCTTACAGGTATCTTTCAAAGCGTTTTTTCTATTTGGAGTCTTATAATCTGCTTAGTTTAGAAGTTGTCCCAATCTTAAGCAATTTTAGTCTTGGCAAACAATAGACAAGTACTATACTCCTTTATTTTCCATTTAAATTTTCCTTGAATAACTCCTCAGGTTCTTGTGACGGGTTCATTACATCTCGTGGGTGATGTGCTGAGATTGGTCAAGAAGTGAGGCTATCCAAATAGTTTAAATTCGCTGGGACTGGTGATGCTTTCGTAAAATATCCAACGGGCTATAGACGAAAAAAAGCTAGAGTTGATTGTTCAGAATGAATGATTTTAAACTAGCATCATGTTCTTGGCAATTTGCATCCATGCCTGCGTCATTGGAAGTTTGGGCGAACTTGTTGAAAGCAGATTTGTCATTCAGTGACTGTGCAGACATCAACAGTTGCAACAAACTGATTGCTTTGTTCTGACAAATTGATGTTACTCCAATCGAAATACATTATCAAACATTGTCATTATTAGATTACTGTTCAGGGAGGTGAATTACACATTTGTACCCTCGAAAAACATATCAAAGTAATTAAAGAAAATGAAATACCCGGATCGCTATTTAGCGTTGGTGCTCTAATACTATGAATTAATGCTAACTTCTTTTCAGCAATTCTTTGAAGTTGGTTTTTCCAAATATTGCAGTCTAATAATACAGATTTAAGTTCAGCAGATTTAGTTCACATTTCTGGAGCAATTAGAATGTTTTCACAATCCTTGTAATGTTTCTTATATGATAGTTACTCAGTCATATCTTTGATGAATAATACATTATTTCTGTGTTTTAAGGGATGGCTTTTGTGATTCTGTTCCCTTGTGATTTATGAATGTGTTTTTTCTTCCGAAGATGGAGGCATTGCATCTATATCCGGTGGCGGAGCCAAGAATGTCCTGGAGCTGGGGTTGATTGGACAATAATGGACTGACGGCAAAGACTTCTGACAAATTCAAAATTAATTTAAAAAATAATTTCACAGAGCCAACTCCTTGTGACCAATCATTAGCAGTTTCATATACAAAAATACTGAAACGTTATAAAAATGATAAGTCCAGGAACATGAACATTATGGAGAAGACAAAAAATCATACTGTGAGGTCTGTTTGGTTTTGTTACTCTATATAATAGTATGGTATTGTTAACTAACCACTGTCCATGATTCCGATGATGATGTGCCGTATCCAGCTTTTGGTAGCAAGTCCCTGTGACTTCCAAAAGGATGGTTCAAGCTTTGCCCGTCTTTTAGGCCTATAAATTCCAAAAGTCTGTTTTTTTAAGCCGGAGTTGACGCGGGGGCTTGTCCCTCTGTAGCTCCGCCTAGGTCTATATCATGGAGATATATATCAATACTACCAATATGAAGATAATGATATTCCTTCCAAGGTGGCCATATGAGATGCATTTGATAAATAAACTCGTATCATGTGGTGAAAAAGAGAAATGTTAATCTTATTGCCAAGATTGGATGACCATGTGAGATTCCAAAATCTTTCCAACAGATCAGCAAGCGAAACAGTAGTTTAAGTGGCTGAAGTGGCTTCTGGCTGTCCAACTTTACGCCCTTCATAATTGTTTAAATACAGCAAAGTTGTAGCCAACTTTGCGCGCTTCATTTAAGATGTTAGAAACTTGGAATTAATTAAAATGTTTTTGAGGTTATTTCACACAATAGAGAAACTGGTGTTTGCATATCAAGTTTTTAGTATCTTCTCGAGTTATCTACAACTACATCTTGTTCTTATATAGCTTTTTAGCAAGATAATAGACCTATTAGTAGTAAATATATTTTTGTTATTCAAAACATTAACTTGAACCTACCTTAGTTCAATGATCTTCCCTTTTTATGATGACAAAATATTTGTGAATAGATAGCAATAATAAAATTAAGTGTATATATAATTGTCCATATCATATAAATGCTTAGCTCTCTCATAATTCATGCATAAAAAATAATTGAATATCAAGAAAAAAATCTATACTCAATATCAGGTATAAAAGAGATATCCATATATATAGATAAAAGAAATTTGCTTGAGTATAAAATACTATATATATATATATATATATATATATATATCACTTATGTTAAATATCATCACTCCTAACAAATCTAACATCATTAAGTTTCTCTCCTCATATTTGGAAACATAAAAAATCAGTTAGTTGGAGAAGGAAAGCAAGATTGAATAAATGATAGGTTATCAAGATGGTGCATAGTGATTTTCTTGGGCACCAGGTTGTGTAGAATGAAATTAGCAATATGAATTCTCTCTCCTAGCATGAGGGTGGAGTGGAACCAAAAGTCATAGCATAGAAGAAAATAAGTTGTAATTGAAGAAAAAATGATGAAATCTTGGAATGGCATTGATACCATGAACATCTTAGGGTTTTTTTAAATATGTTTTGCACTGAAACCTAACTTAAAAATAATTTTAACTCTATTAGAAACAAAGTAAGGCCAAATTTGATATTTGGTGCAATAATTATAATAGGTAGGATTTTCAAAAATTGGATTACCCAAAATCTCATTTATAAGATCCTAGTGACATGGATGTCTATACCTTAAAATCTATAAAAATAGGTGAATGACATCTCAAATTACTTAAGTTTGAAGGTTATAATAAAACAAGATAATGTTTTCGGGCTGATATGACAAGCCTGTATAAATAGTGATTCTTATCATTGATCAAAGAAAAAATGTATAAGACTGTATGCTTTGAATTGTTTTGTATGCTTTGAATTGTTTTATATAAGGGGAGGTAATCATATGGTTTTTATATAACTCTCATAAAGCATAATCAATAAACTAAGGTGAGAGAGTGCAAAAATACTCGTCCTTAAAAGTGGAATGAATATGGGGGAGGAGTTGGAGATCTTGCTCGAGTCCTAAAAGGAGTGGGGTTAGTTCCACCTCGATTATGTACTCTGGACGTAGGGTTGGAGGACTCTCTTGTTCTAGACATGAGAATAGATGAAGGACACTGGATAACAAGGTAAGAAAGTAACTAAGAAAGGTTCTAATTAAGTATGGGTACTAATGATGTAAGGTCACATAAAGATCACTTGAATAAGTGTATGCAATATTACTAACTTCACTCTTAATCCTTCAAAACCAAGTTTTGTGTTATAGTATACAAACATTGTTCGACTAAAAATCAAGATCTTTGAAAGAAATGGATTAAAATTGAATCATTTAATTAAGCAATTAAACCTAAAAACTTTAAGCACTTATGCATAAAAGAATATGTAACTTGATGAAAACAACCTTGAGGAATTCTTAATTTGAAAATTTTTCAAATTCTTTAATTTGCTGAAATGATGTTTTACTATTAAAATTAAAATTAATTAAAGTTGAAAAAAATTAAGTGTTAGAATAAATCAAATATAGTTTGAATTATAAAAATTATTCATCAATTGCCAAAAAATTTTCAAAATTTAAGCAATTTTAAAAAATCCTAAATTTCATTATTCAAAAATGCCAAAAATACAAAATTCGATATAGATCAATGACATTTTTATGCGATTGATTTTACAAATACATTAATTCAACCTTGAATTTCATCAATAAAAATAATTTTTACTAATCTCTAAATAATTAAAAAGTTGAAACACTATCGTATGGTGTTTCATAAATATAAAACATTATGTACACTTTAATGAAATTGAGTGCAAAATAAGCTAAAAAAACATAAAGATAATATGATTTAAACATTAATGGAAGAAGGAAGTAAGAAATTTTCAAAATCTCGAATTTAAATGCTAAGGTTTACCTTTCAAGGATAACTTGAAGATTTGATGTTTGTGACTTGATGGAGCTTGAAAAAGTTATGAATGAGTTTTCTTAGCTCTTAAAATGCACTCAAAAGAGTTGATAATCATTGGATTGGAAAGGATGAATAAGAAGGAAGAAATGATCAATGTCATGAGTGTAATATTGAGATAAGCTTTAATTGTAAAGTTTATTAAGGGTTTAATGAGTTTTTTACAAGAGAAAAGTGGTTTAGAGAAGGAGTAAACTTAGTTTTGTGAAAAAACATGAGAAGAGGAAACCAAGCAGATTAGTCCACATCAAGTTCTTTCTTCTTTCCTTTGTTTATTTTCTTTAAGCTTGATGTATGAACTGAGATTGAAGGTGCTATACATGTTTATTATGTTTTAATTTCAAATTAGGATTTGTTCTTGACTTATTTGTTAAGTCAAGAAGACTTCATCTCTTCTATTGATTTTGATGAAAGTCAAATAATAATAATAAAAGAAGTGTGTGAACTGTTTTGATGAGTTTGTTAAGT
>JANQBM010000002.1:32037919-32056579 GCA_025594535.1 Erythroxylum domingense
ATGTATAAAACTGTTGAGTTTGAGTAATGAAAAGAGGAAGATTTTGGTTTTAAAAATCTTGTGATTTACAATTACAGATTTAATTATTTAAATGTATGTGATGCCATGTGGAGTACTGTAGTGAGCGCACGTAGCGCTCCTTTATCTTAGGATATGTATCGGAATGACCTACGGGCGTCCCGATTCATACCCTAGGGTAATGGGTTGTTACACTTAAACTTTTGCTTGTCCTCAAGCAAAGATCAAATACAACTAATAAAATTATATCACTTCATTTTCATAAAGATTAAAGCATGCAATCCTTAAACTTCGGCTAACTCAAACGTCAAACTACTACACACATCATGACTAATTTTCTTTAGTGCACATAAGCAAACTCAACTCATAAAACCATTACTCAAAGATAAGTATAAATTCAAAATGGATCATCCTTACAGATTTCACTCATTTCTCTCAAGTGTTTGCTAGTTAGTGTTTTGCTCAGACTTCTTATAAGAAACCACACTATCATAGGCTTACTACGCTAATTCTCCTCCATAATGATTACATGATAAGATAGATCAAAAGGACTTTGTTTCGGGTTGCAATGTGACTAGGTTTAAGGTGGGTTAAATAGGTTTTAGGGGTTTATCACAAGCCTTTATAAATTACTAAGTGTACAAAGGGATGACAAAGATAAACTTCTAAGATGTGCAATACTTATCCGCACTTATTGAACCTACTACACGTAATTCCTTTTTTTTTCTTTTCTTTCATTTTTTCATTTGATTTTGCTCCTTTCTCTTTCTCTTTCTCCTTTTTTCATAATAAAGAAATAATAAACAGAAAGAAATAACTATACGCAATGTGCTCTTAACTTATGATTCCACACTAAAGTATCACTTCACACTCTGTTAATTTATGATTGGGCAAGCTAATGGGATTTCTAGGTTTCAAAAATTGGGTGATTTCAAGAAACAAAAGGCTAAAGGCTCAATGGGGATAGCAAGGGTTAATAAAAGGGTAGCTCATTTAAGCCAAAGGTTAAAGCAAAAAGGCTTTAATCATTTCTATATAACATGCATCCAGTAGATTTATACAGATTCAAAGCAAGTTCTGAAGGTAATTACCTTAGGAAACATCACATAAACAAGGAAATGAAATGAATATAGGATGGAGTCATAAAGGCTCAAATCCTCACATAAGCTCAGATGAAAATCCATTATATTTCTATACATTACCTCATTATTCAAGTGTCAAGTTTTGAGTAAGCTTATGCAGCCAACTACTTTCATCACTCCACATGGTTCACTCTCCACTCAAGTGGCCTAATTTAAGTTCATGCATGCATTTAATCCCATTCCAACTAGCATGATAGGATCTTATGGCTACACATTCATCACAAAGATTCAAATGTAAGGGAAATGACATAGCTAATACTAACAACCTAACATGCATCCTAAATGACATGCCAAAATGTAAACATAAATAAAAAAACTACCTCCCCACACTTGAACAAAGCATTATCCTCAATGTGAAAAAGAGACAACTCAAAACCAATAAACAACATCATAAAAAACAAAACACAAAACAAAAGAAGAATAATAGAAGAGATTAAGGGAAAGATGGGCTTATGATGGTAGGGCATGTTTTTCCTCTTGTCTTTTGGTCCTCCAACAAGCTATGATGCACACTAAATCTTCAAGTAACCTCAAAACATATCATTGGGACCTAAACAACAAGAGAATAAAGGGTGAAACAAGTTAAACCAAACTAAATATTAGTAAATCAAAACAACACCACACTAACGCAAAGACAAACATACTAAGTTAAGGTCATTAGCTTGACCATTCCATGTGCAATCGTAAAAGAGTGAGTTAAAGGAAAGAAAGTACTTGCTTTTTTTGTGAGAATGGCCCTCCAAAGTAAAGCTTGCATCTATTCCCATTAACTTTAAAAGTTTCACCCTTTTCATTCTTTTACTCCAATGCTCTATGGGGAAACACTTGAATAACCTTGAATGGGCCACTCCATCTTGACTTGAGCTTTCCAGGAAATAATCGAAGTCATGAATTGAACAAAAGCAATAAGTCCCCACTTTTGAATTCCTTCTTCTTAATGTGGCCATCATGCCACTGCTTAGCCCTTTCTTTGTAAAACTTGGCATTTTCATATGCCTCATATCTTAACTCTTCCAATTCATCAAGTTGTAACAATCACTTCTCTTCTGCTAGCTTCCAATCCACGTTCAATTTTTTAATTGCCTAATAGGCTCTATACTCCAACTCGAATGGAAAATGGCTAGCCTTACCATACACTAGTCAATATGGTATTGAGCATATGGTAGTTTTGAAAGTTGTCCTATAAGCCCACAACGTATCATCCAGCTTCAAAGCCCAATCTTTCCTTGAAGTGCTCATTATCTTCTCCGAAATCTTCTTCAACTCTTTATTCACCACCTCCACTTGGCCACTCATTTGTGGGTCGTAAAGGGTTGCCACTCTATGATGAACATTATATCTTCTAAAAATTGCCTCAAAGGATTTGTTGCAAAAGTGGCTCCCTCCATCATTTATGATAGCTCTAGGCACCCCAAATCTAGTAAAGATCTTCTTGATGAATCATTACACCACCTTGTCATCATTTGTTAGAGTAGCTATTGCTTCGACCCACCTAGACATATAATCAACTCCAACCAATATATATGAGTTACCTAGGGAAGATAGGAATGGTCCTATGAAATCCAAGCCCCACACGTCAAATATCTCTACCTCCATGATGTTTAAAAGTGGTATCTCATCTCTCTTTGAAATATTGCCCACTCTTTGGCACCTATCATAACATAATATAAAATCTCGAGCGTCTTTGAACAAGTTTGGCTAGTAGAATCCACACTTCAAAATGCGAGCAGCCGTCTTGTTTGCTACATAGTGCTTAGTATAAACTGAACTATAACATTGAGTCAAAACTTTAGGCATTTCATCTTTAGGGACATATCTGCAAATCAAACTGTCAGCACATATTATATATAACATAGGTTCATCCCAAACATAGCAAAAGCACTAAAATAAGAAACGCTTCCTTTGTTAACATGAGAGATTAGGGGGAAAATACCACCTGAGAGATAATTAGCAATATCTATAAACCAAGGAAGAAAAGGATTTTCTACCATCATTAAAGCCTCGTCAGGAAAACACTCTTTAATTTCCTTTTCTTCTTCATTTTGTTCCCCTTCAAGTCTCGATACGTGGTCCGCCATAACATTTTCTACTCCTTTCTTATCCTTAATGTCAATGTTGAATTATTAGAGCATAAGCACCTATCGGACAAGCCTAACCTTGGCATCTTTCTTTGCAAAGAGATAATTTGACGCCACAAGATCTGTAAAAATAATAACTTGTGCCAAAAGGTAAGAATTCACATGCAAATACCACTGTCAATAACTCCTTCTTAGCAGTGGCGTAGTTCAATTGTGCTCCTATCAAGGTCTTGTTGGCGTAGTAAATTGCATGTAACTTTTTCTCTTTTTGTTGTTTGAGTACACAACCAATGGTGTGGTCATTTACATCACATAAGATCTCGAAGGGAAGTCACCAATTTGGTGAAGTTAAAATAGGTGATGTTATAAATGTCATCTTTAACTTGTTAAAAGCATCTAAAGAATCATTATGAAACATAAAATACAAATCTTTAACTACTAAGTTATTTAATGGTCTAGCAATAAGAGAAAAGTCCTTGATGAACCGTCTGTAGAACCGTACATAACCAAGAAATGCTCATATGCCCTTGATGTTGGTAGGAGGTGGAAGCTTTTCAATCACTTCAGTATTAGCTCAATCTATGTCAATCCCCCTGTATGAGATCTTATGGCCTAAAACTATTCCCTCTTTGACCATGAAATGATACTTCTCCTAATTTAAGATTAAATGAGACTCTTCGCAACTTTGTAACACTCTATCCAAATTAAACAAGCAATGATAAAAAGAGTCTCCAAAAATAGAGAAGTCATCCATAAATACCTCTATGAAGTCCTCATTCATATCTACAAAGATGGCCATCATGCACTTTTAGAATATGGCTAGTGCATTGCATAGACCAAAAGGCATCCTTCTGTAAGCAAAAATTTGATAAGGACAAAGTGATTTTAACTTGGTCTTGTGGGTATATGAACACATGATTGTATCCCGAATATCCATTAAGAAAATAATAAAAAACATAGCTAGCCACTCTCTCAAGAATTTGGTCTATAAAAGGTAATGGAAAATGGTCTTGCTTGGTGGCCAAATTAAGCTTACTATAGTCAATGCACACTCTCCAACCTGTGATGGTCCTAGTGGAAATTTGTTCGCCTTTTTCATTCTCCGCCACTGTCCTGTCTCCCTTCTTAAGCACACATTGCATCGGACTTATCCACTCACTATCTGAAATTGGGTATATAATACCTGCATCTAAAAGCTTCACCACTTCCTTCTTCACAACGTCTTGCATATTTGGATTTAACCTTCTTTGCCTCTCCCTCACTATCTTGCATCCTTCTTCAAGGTTAATCATACGCATCACCACATTGGGGCTAATCCTCCTAATATCAAAAATTTGCCACCCAATGGCTCTCATCCTCTTCTTAATGGTCTCTACCACTTTCTCTTCTTTCTCAACATCCATTTAGTTAAAAATGATGATGGGTAAGGTGTGATCCTTGCCTAAAAATGTGTATCTCAGGTGAAAAGGTAAGGGTTTTAGTTCTACATTGGATATCTTTATAATGGAGGGTGGTGTGGGTGCATCGGCTCTCTCTAACTTCTCTTGCTCACCTTTTTTACACAATTCCTCTTCCCTCACACTCTCATCCCTATAAACTTCAACAACTTTCTCAACTTCCTTTTCAATTCCCTTTTCAACCTCCTTCACCCAATCATCCTCCGGTTTCTTCAAAGATTTAGTCATACTAAATTCAACCTGCTCATCACCAATTCTCAAAATCAATTTCCTCCATGCGCATCAACTAATACCCTACCAGTATTCATAAAAGGCCTACCTAAAATCAATGGAATTTCTTATCTTCTTCAAAATCTAACACAAAAAAATCAACAGGAATTATAAATTTGTCCATTTTGACCATAACGACTTCTACTACCCCAAATGGCCTCTTGATGGATTGATCTACAAGTTAGATAAGCATGGATGTTAGCTTGACATCTCCTAGCCCCAATTTCCTAAATATAGACAAAGGCATCAAGTTAATACTTGTGCCTAAATCACATAAGAATTTAGAAAATTCAAAATCACCAACAACATATGGAATAGTAAAACTCTTTAGATCTTGTAGTTTTTAAGGCATTGTGCTTGCGATGATCGAACTACAGTTCTCTGTTAAGGTCACCGTCTGATTGTCCTCCCAAGTGCGTTTGTGTGTCAATATGTCCTTAAGAAACTTTGCATATTTGGGCCTACATTCCAATGCCTCCACTAAAGACAAATTAATCTAAAGTTTCTTCAACTTCTTTAACAAATTGGAGAAGTGAATGTCAACTTAATGTTGTCCTGTGGATAAGGAATCTAAGGCTTGTAGGGTGTTGGTGGTATATATGGCTTCTTTTCTTCTTTCTCTTATACATTTTCCTTTTAGTGGCTATCTTTTTGAACACTTGGCTCCTCCATTTGCATGCCACTTCTAAGTGCAATCACCTTGAGTTGTTCCTTTATATTGGCCTCATTGTTGGCTAGTAAGCTTCCTGCATTCCCAAAAGATAAGGCATTAGTAAGTTGACCTACTTGTACTTCCAAATTATAGATGGATGAAATGTGGTTCTTTATAATCTAGTCAAACTTTTCCTCTATCTCTTCTAGCTCTCTTCTTGTCTTCTTTAACCTTCCTCTTAGCTTAAGAAATTTGAACCCAATACGTCTATTAACTTATCCATTTTGTTCTCTAAATATCCAAATCGATCTTGCTGAAATATAGGAGGTCCTTGAGTTCTCGCTTGGCCACCTGCATTGTTAGTACTCCACGAAAAGTTTGGAAAGTTTTTCCACCTAGGATTGTAAGTGTTAGAGTACGGATTGTTACCTTGTTGTGGCTAACCTAAGTAATTTACTTGTGTCTATACCACTTGCTCCCAACAAGAAATATTTAGCTATGCTATGGTTGTCCTACCCACATAATTCACATTGTAACTACATGATCTTAACTGTGGATGAAGAAACTCCTTTCATATTTCTCAACTGCTTAGTGTGGGCAATAATCTGTGCTTACAAGGTTGTCTCCGAGTCAAGTGGAATCATTCCTTGTTACTTTTGGGCCCTTATCTACTCCTTTCATTTGATCACAAACAGTTACTCAGCAACTATTCCAAAAGGTCATAAGCTGCATCAATGGTTTTCCTCATTGAAGCTGCATCTATTATTCCCCTTGTTCTCTGAGTTACACCATTGTAGAGTGTCTGTAAAAGAAATTCCTTTGGAAGGTTATGGTGGGGCAGCTCCTTTGTAATTCCTTAAATCTCTCCCAAGCTTGATGCAACGACTCCCCATCACTTTGTTGAATGTTTGTGATCTCTTTAATGATTCTTGTTGTCTTGGTCAAGGGAAAGTACTTAGCCAAGAAAGCTTGGGCTAGCTACTCCCAAGTAGTGATTTGGCTTGCACTAAGTGAATTATCCATGCCTTTATCCAATCCCTCAAGGTAAAGAAAACAATCGTAACCTCGCAGCATCATCATACATGCCATTAAACCTAAAGGTATCATAAAGCTCCAAGAAATTTGCAAGATGGGTGTTGGAATTCACTGGACAATCCATAAAATTGCAAACTACTCTTAAGTATGTTAGGCAGTGACGGCTTGATCTCAAAATTATTGGCTTGAATCACTGGCCTTACAACTCCTTGAGGACTTAAACCTGGCCACATAAAGTCCATCAATGTCCTCTCACCTCCTCCTTTCTCTCTTTCTTCTGCCATATTCTTTTGTATTTTATCTTGACATCTAGCTCCTCTTAGCTCTCTTTCGTGCCTTGTAATATCTAAAAACTCTTCTTCACTAAGCTCATTAGACCTTCTTGTGCTCCTTATGTTCATGCACCTGCAAAAATGTAAGGAAAAATATCAAACACTCTTAAATCAAAGTCACCTAAACTAAACAAGATGCTAAACAAAAAAAAATCCTGGAAATGGCACCAAAAACTTGTTGATTACAAAAACAAACTACTTATTTTACGCTAAAAATTGCAAGTATATGGGTCGTTACTTGTAGTGAAAAGTAGATATCATCCCACAGAGATTGTGCTTAGGCACCACTTAATTCAAGTTGTGTTTTGTTTAAGACTCAAATTTGAATGATAAACTGAAAAGTAAACTAAATTAAACACACTAGGAACAATCAAATAATGTAACAATGGAAATCCATCAAGAGAATTAATCAAGTTATGGGAGAGGAGATTTTACCTATCATTAGTGCAATCTAGCTTTTTATGTGTTTATGGGGTATCGATTTTAGACGATCGTAACATTGATTACTCTCTGTCGAGTTATAACCATTCCTTAAATTGTAAACCCTAATCGAATTATCGACTTGCAATCTCTCAATTCACAAATTACCCACAATTTTAATTAATTTTAAAACTGTCTAATAAACAATCAGGTCTCACATGGGATCTCTATTCATGAAATTATTGATTAGATTGATTAAGTGATCAATTATATCACCTAACTCTCGTTAATTCAATCTAATCATTTTTATCCAGTTCACCCTCTTAGTTTGTTACCAAAACATGCAAATACATTAATTAATCACAACGCCTAAATCAAGTAAACACAATTCAACTAGATTAACATTAAATATAAGAAAAATCCCAAAGGAAAAGTTATAATATCGTTAATAACTCAAAATCCATAACCATACAACCCATTTCAATCTTACACATTAAATAAATAAAAAGGTAAATGGGGAGGAAATGAAACTTAGTTTGGATGATTCAAGAAAGTAGCGGCATCGGGAGATCACCTATTCCAGGACGCTTTGACGTTGAAACCTTCCTCCTCTTCCTCTTCTTCTTTTCTCTCTCTCTTCTTTCTCTCTCTCTTTTTGGGTTTCCAAATGTAAGCTAAATATAGACTCCTTTCTAGGGTTACATCATAATATTTTTATAGACTTTACCAATTAAGTAACCCTAGTGTCTTTTCAGGGTTCGAAATGTCTGAAATGTCCCTTAAAAACTTGAATCCGAAAGTGACTTCAAGACTTTCTATGCACAGGCCACGATCGTGGCCCTAAATGCAAGATTATGGCCGGTTTGTCTACCCTCTGTCACGATCATGGCAAATTCCCCAAGATTGTGGCCCTGTGTTGGTGCTTCTGTCATGATCATGGCCTGCCTACCACGATCGTGGGACTGTGTTTTGGTTTGGATCTCCTCCAAAACTCCTGTGAATGACTTGAAACACTAACAAACTCATCACGGCACCTCATATGTATAAAATTAAAGCTCAAATACATGTTCTCACCCAAAAACACTTAAAACACAAATGTTATGAACTAACACAATTCTTAACCTAAACATACACTAAACAATCAAATTAACCACTAGACACATACTAAACCAGCTACAAAAATACAATGCAATGTACACCTATTAGAGTTTAAATTAGAACTTTTTGTTAAGTCTTCGGTGGTGATTACTATATGGACTTACTAAAATAGTTTTTTCACTAATATTGAGGATAAAACTAAAGAAAGGCTTATTCCTATATATTTGGCATTATAGTTATTATTTCGGAGAAGAGTACAACGAAAAGTCTAAGCTAGCATCAAAGGGGAGATAATTTAGCTTTCATAGTGGATGACCACATGACACTATGAGTGGGAACAGGGTGATGCGTTAAAAAGGTTTTAATTATAGGTTAATTTTTCTACTAGTAGGGGTCGCAGGGGTCACATGCTATGGAAGAACCTAGCCATCCAACCCTGGCTAGTGGCTTATATTGTGAGTCATAACATTCAACCTTGGACTAACATATTAAATTAACTCCATAATATTAATATATATGGACCTACTCTTCAATGATTTAGGTGATGCTCCACCAATATAGTTGTCATCCCTTATGTCGAAATCTATCAGCGGTGTGGTTCAACATGGTTTGCCAAATAAAAACTTAATATTTTAGTATTATTAGTTACATATTGGTAAAATACGGGTGGAAATCTTAGGTTTTAAGGTTATGAAGATCGGAGATGCTAATTACATTAATAATGACGTAATGAGGTTATTTAGGTATACCTAGGACAACAACAAATCCACATTGATTTAATAAAGAATTTTAAGTAATTGAGGTGAGAGGCAATGAGGATTGATTATAAAGAAGATGTTAAAAGTCAAGGAGGGAACATAACGACAACTGAGAAAAATCTAGGGATTTGATGCAATAGCTTGCATCATATATTGATAAACTTTAAAGATAGATGGCGATGATGAATATTAACATGGATCAAATGTGGGCTTATCTATAACAATTTTCTTCATTGCTGCCACCCTAATTTTTTTGACTCGTCATTTATATTTAGTCATGGTTAAAAAAAGATTAGTATTTTTAGTTATTTTATTTTTGTTTTAATTAACTTTTATATTTATTTTTATTTATTTTTTAGACTTACGAATATTAGAAATTTAAATGAAATATTATAAGTGTCCATAATTTATTTAGGATTGAGCAAATGATGAGTATGGATTGATTCTATTATAGCAAGAAACTTTTGCTGCAATAGTCCAAGTGTTCAAGAGTTTTTCTTAATGTTTTTCCTTCTTTATTGTTTATATATGATATTGAGAATAATATTGTTCTAAGTGTAGGGGTGCCTTTTGATTATTTTATAACCGCATTAAAATTTTTCACAATCGTGTTGAAGGTTGTAAGTTCTTTAGTTTTAGTGCTTATTTTTAGGTTATGTCTAGGTTTTTATTAGTAACTTAGGGATAGATGACATAAATTTATGCGTAATTCTATGTTATGATTAATTGTTAAGATTAGATTCATAATATGATAAGTAATTGAAATATAAATTTTGATTTTATGAATGTTAGAAAACTGAATATATTAAGTGATAATACTGTATTTTGATATATCTTTTATGATCACATGAGGATTTGGACTTTCATGCATTTATTTTTAATTTCCTTCTTGAATACCTTCTTTGATTTTGAATTTCTAAAGCTTGAACATCATATTTTTAAGATTACATTAAGATTTGTATAACCATGAAGATGATAAAGGACTCAAAATTTTAGTTTAAGCCAAATTGCCCACCTTTTCTATATTAATTGGTTATTAAGCCCTTTTAAGCCTATTATATATATTTTAGCCTTTTCCTTTGGTAACCTTTCCTAAAGAATGTTAAGTTCAAAAGAAAAACAAGTATTTACTCCTTAATTTATAATAGGTAGAGCATTCACTTATGATCTGATGAAGTTTTTGGAATGGATATAAGGAAATAAGTGTGAGGAAATAGTAAAATGTATTAAAATGGCAATGAAAAGGGGGAATATTATGTCAATATTAGAAAAAGAAGAAGAAAAAAAGAGTCAAAATTGGTTAGCATGGATTCTTGTGTTGAAAAATGTTGAGGAAAAGGGTGTTTAAAAGAATATAAGGCGTTAGTGGAATAGTAATTGATTTGTTTTCATAGCTTTATTTGTATTACTCTATTAGTTGTGAGTACTTTTGTTCTTGTTTATTTTCTTTCCTTGGTTAGCCTATTTAACCCTTCGGCTGTATTATAACCTTATCAAATTCCTTTTTATTCTTCCTTTTGCACATATATTTTATTAGTGTTGATTAGATGAATTTCAAGCTTATGGTATTCAATATCAATAGAAAATGATAAGAGCATCTCATCTAAATTTCAAACACTTAGATGAATGAGTGATATCTTGTGACGACTTATAAATCATAAAATTAGAACTTGAAAAGGATGAGGAATAGCATTTACTTTTTCTTATTTATATTGCGATTTGCTTTTGAAATATTGTGTGTTAAATGATTACAATTTCAATTAAAGCTTGAATGTATATATCTTACATTGTTAATTTTGAAGTTAACTGATGAATTTATGTTTAGGTCAATGTTTGTGGGCAATATTTAAATAAATTCTTAGGAAACTATAACTCCTTGATTATGGATACCCAGGGATTTAAAAGCTTATGTTGTATGCTAAATGTGGCCATATACCTGTGAAATTGAAATTTTTCTTATTATATTTTGTTTAATGTAGGATAATAGTTAGTGACTAACTCTTGGAGGGCAAGTAATAAGTTAAGTAAATGAGATTTTGATATATCAATATTTTAATTGTTATTCAGGGCTTATTTACTTGGTATTTGGCACCTTTATAATATATTTTATATGGATTTTTTTTTATGTTTAGTTCATTATCTTATAGGTAATGGATTTGGAGGATAAGCATAAGATTTAGTTCAACTTTCTCCATAATTGTCTAGTTGATAAAATTTTAGAGCCATTTAGAAGATGAGAAGATGAGTAATAACTTTTGAGAAGACTGTGGTAGCCAATTCTAACTCGAAGAGGATGAAAATGATGAATTTGGAAGGAGCAAAACATGACTAGCACTAATATTGCCTCTAGAATAGACGCCTATCTTTCACAAAGGTCTTAAGAATTTGAGATACATTACTATATCAGCACCAGATATAAAGCACAACAAATAGAAAACTTGTCTTTCCTTTAAGGATAAAAATAATGCCAAACCAATGTCTATTATAAAACATTTCAAATGCTAATTACATAGACCAATTAAGAGTGAAGTTTAAGGACAAGACCTACACCAGTCTTGAATGTTTAATAGGCACTAATTATTAAAGAAAAATTATGAGATTATGAGATTCTTTAAATTCAGGTCATTTAAAGATCTCTTTTTATAATTGTAACTATAAATTCATGCATTAGAATTAATGTAAGGGACTTCTAGAAGACTTCTTTTAGATTTTTGTTAGACTTCTCTTAGATTTTATAGTCAACATTAGTAGACTTTGAAAAGGGAAGAGGACCCTTCTTAGACTTCTCTTAGATTTTCTTTTAGACATCTTTTAGCTTAGTTTTTTTAATAGTTTTGGTCTTCTTTGCATCAAACAGGAACAACTTTTCTCAACACTTTTTATACTCTTTTATTTTATGATGACATATATTTATTTATATTTTATTTTTATCATGTTTATTAGTAAGGTAGGTAGCTTGTGTGGATTTATTCAATTATTTGTTCATATTTTTCTTATTTTATTAGTTGAATTTACTTTCTTTGATCTTAATTACTATATTGTTATTAGCCACCATGGGTTCAATCAAAGGTATTATATAACGGACTGACATGTAAAGTATATTATATGAATTAAGAGAATAGACACTTTAGTATTAGAGAATGAAGGTATCTTAGACTTTTGTGATAACTATATAGATTAGCTATACTTAATGACTTTGATTAGGTTACTTCTGCATCAATAGACGGATGTTACCTAGTTAGATTACATTTATTCCTCGATAAAGGGCATAGATATATTAAGTTGATTATTATTTCAACTTAAATAATTAATTGTGTATGATATAAGTGAACTATAAGTTCTTAACAATGTTTTCATTAGAATACAATTAGCAAATTAATTTAAACCCAAAATATTTTGAAATGTTTAAAATAAACCTCAACATTTGGAAAATATTTAAGATGACCCTTATTTTAAAAATAGACTAATAGTTCCATTAAAATTTTCTAACCTAGAATTATATATTTTTTAGTGGGCCTCTTGCCACGTGGACTTCAAAGATGAAAATGGGAGCCATTTTAAATTTTTTACTTCGATATTGAGGGAAATAGGTACTCTTCTTTCATAATAACTGGTTCTTTATTTAGGAATTCTCTTTCTTTATGATTATTTAAGAACAATTGATTCTTTCTACATGATTACTCAGGTGGTCTCAAATTGCAACAAAATTGCCTGGAAGGATAGACGATAAGATAAAGAATATGTGTGCTTAAAGAATAAACTTAAGCAGAGAGGCGTTTTATCTTACAAACCACTTTTAAAGATGAAAACGTAGAAGATAGACAAACTCTCTGCTTCAAGTGACCTGAACCCCCTCAAAGCTGATAGTTCTACGCAAGGAGATAGTAGACAATCTTTAGTTTCTGCACAAGGTTATCAATTGCATTAGGAAGTTTCTCCCAACTTTAAAACCATAAGTACTAGTAACAGTAACACTACAAACAGAAGTAGCAACAATGGTTTGATGACATCAAGAAGCAATAAGGAGTTTTTTTTTGGACATGTTTGGGACTTTCAACCATGAATCTATAGACAACCAATTGCGAACCTTAGGATTTCATGGGACATTTCCCTCTTTAGCGATTGTCAAATGCTAGGCTCATAACAAATTCAACGCCCTCTCTCTGGTTTCCATAAACTAGTAAGAGTTTTGAACTGAATTTTAAATTTTATTCCAGTGTAATGTCCGCCATTCTTCCCTCAACAAGTTCATTTCTTTCTACTTCTATGACATATAAGCCTTATGTTATTATATTCTCTTTTAATCCAATCCTTCAGTCCCATCATTTGAAATCAGCAGTTCTTGGTTTCGGAAAGCTCCAACCAATAAAGGCAATGGTAGTAGTGGAAGTAAAGAACTACAGAACACTAGCAACTTTTTTAAAGATACCATTTTTCATAGGGATTGGTGGATTGCAACTCAACAGATAAAAGGGACAAAACCATATAATTGAATATGAGACGAGCAAAAAAAGAAAAGCAGATAACTCCTACTTCAATACAAGATGATCAGAGAGAGGAATAGAATGAGCAGAGAAAAGAGGATGAAATAAGTTTGTTTGGATATAGGAGATTTAGGAAATTTCCCTAATATCAGAGTAAAAGTATGTCATATTTGCTAGATTTTAAGTCCATATGGAAAAGGGCCCATTAAAAACTATAAAATTCTAAGTTGGATTAATTTAACATCATTGTTAGTCTACTGTTAAAATAAGGGTTGTCTCAAACATCTTTCAAACATTTAGGTTTAATATGAACAAGCTAAAATATTTATTATTAAATTAAAATTAGATAAAAAAATTTAAGGTCAAATTTGACCTTTTTTTACAATACAATTTGGACCATAACATTTCAAGGTGTTTATTTTTTATTATAACCTTGCTAAATATGCAAAACAAATTCTAAGTGGATTGGGAATTCGATGAGATTAACTTTCCATCAATTAAATATTACAAAATCAATTAAACAAATGAAATGAAAACAATTGGTGTGTGAGAGAGAGAGAGAGAGAATCCATAACCAATAAATTTTACTGCTTAGAGACAAGAGAGATTCAACACTTAAAATGTTATCGATTACCTCATCTGATTTGCAAATTTAAACATCGTTTTACACCCCATCACAATTTAAATATGCTCTTATGTTTTATAAAGTTATTGTATCGATTATAACATCTTTATTTGTTCTATGCAATTTAAACTTGCTTTTGTATTGAATAATGTTATTGTATGAATTATAACATCTTCAATTATTTTGTTTATTTAAAATCTACTTTTGTATTGAATAATGTTATTATATATTATAAACTATTCGTTTATTTTAAAAGTAATTTTGATCGAATATTTTTTAGGAGAAATATGAAATCTTCTGATAATTTTTCTTTTTAATAGTTCATCCGAGTTATGTTCATTTGGTTTAGATTGTATTTGTCAAAGTAAAAATTGGTTCACTATCTTCGTTTTGTCCTTGTTTCAAGTTTCTTAACTCTTATTTAATCATAGTTATTTCTTGATAAAAACTGTAAAGGTGATTTAAGATTTTTTTTATCTAGAATATTTGTTAGGATGTAAGAGAGGGAAGAAGAAATTGTAGGTTTTGGCTAGGGTTTCAAAAGATTATTTTAATTTATAAAATAGTGTTTTTAAGATCCTACCTGTTAGACCCTTAAACTTCGGAGCACTTCTCAGCAACCTTCAATAAGGAGCCTTAGGGGGGAGGTTCGCTGGATTACAAGCATGAGGGAGACATACGAAAACATTAAGGCAAACGTGGGTGAGTGTGATCAAACTTGGTGCGAATTTTGGTAGAGTCTCGAACCTAGTGAAGATTGACTTGACCCAAGCTAAGAACTTGACGGACTATGGACTTAGACTATGCTCAGATGGATAGACCACGACTAATAGACTTATTATGGGAAGTATTGGATCAAGTCAGTGGGCTTTGGCGAGATCACACTGCATCATTAGCGGATAGAGATCATGGAGAAATCCTGGATGATGTGGCGATGATGAGGAGTTAGAGTTACAGTGGAACACAACATCTAAAAATAATGGAGATCTTCGAGGATAAGGATGCTAGTTTCCTAGTTGAATGTAAACTCTATCTTTTTGTTTTTTTGTAGATTCTATCTTATTAGTTAGAGTCCTATTTAGATGGGGTGTCATCTAATTGGTCCACGTGACATAATCTGATAGAGATAGATGTGATCTTAACACGATCTTAGGCAGTTTAGTTTGAGTGGGATTCTGAATGTAACTTGACTTCCAAGTCAAGATGCCTATATATAGCTCATTCGAGCTTTACTCTCAACTCATTCAAAGAGAGGGCATTCCTTGTATTCTTTTGAGGGAAAGTAATATAAAGGTTGATTTAGCCGTATCTCTGTTGTTCGTTTGTTGCCTATCTTTTCTTATTACTTTCTTAAGCATTGTTTCTTTGAGTGTGCTAGCGAAACACTTCGAGGGTCGTTAAGGGCTGAGTCTTACTTAAGCGAACCTAAGTGAGACTGCCGTGCAAAGGGTATTGGCGATAGAATTTGGTGAAAGTTTGAGTCCTAAGGTGACCTTTGTATCAAATGGTATCAAATCAAATTTCGAGATGGCAGTAGGCAACTTAACAGAACGAGTGACTAGGGTGGAAGCACTCATTGGGCCAATTCCTCAAGGGGAGGAAGAGGTCACATCTCACAATACTCGGTTCGAGATGTTGTAGGCACGGATCCAACAGTTGCAGCAACAGATGGCAGATATGTTGAAGGCACAGGAGGAAACCCAGCTAGAGATTACCTTGCTGAGGCGTGTCGTTGCAATTTTAGATGTCGAGCGGGTTGAGAACTCCACACCACAGATTTCCTCTATGAAGGTACGTGAACCCAGGGTGTTCGAAGGCGTGCAGGATGCTAAGGTGTTGGAGAATTTCTTGTGAGATATGGAGTAGTACTTTGCGGCTGCTAGGGTACCTGATGCTGAGAAGGTCAATGTGATGGCCATATACTTGGATGGGGATGCCAAGCTCTGGTGGAGGACGAGGACCTTTGTGGAGATCAGTGCGGGCAGAACTCCCATGGAATCGTGGGTGCAGATGAAGAAGGAGCTCAAGGATCAGTTCCTTCCCATGAATACTTCTTGGCTCACGAGAGATACCTTGAAGAAACTCAAACAGGATAGATCGGTAAGAGATTATGTGAAATCTTTTAGTTCTCTAATGCTAGATATTGAGAATATGTCAGATGAGGACAAGCTCTTCAATTTCCTATCTGAGTTACAATCGTGGGCTCAAATGGAGTTAAGGAGGCAAAATGTGAAGGATGTGGTTGGTGCAATCGTGGCTATTGATGCCTTGGTGGATTTTCGAATGGTGAAAGACTCTAAGGTGAACTCCTCAAATTCTTCCAAAGGCAAAGGCCACGCCCAACAGGAGAAGACCGAGGGTAAGAAAAATAAAGACTTCAAGAAAGGTGATTTTAAGGGCAAGGGCAAGCAGAATGATGGCTCTAAGAACAGGGAGATGTCTTCGAAGAAAGGCAAGGTTGCTTGTTACTTGTGCGGCGGTCCACACTTTTCCAGAAAGTGCCTGAGAAAAGAGAAGTTGAATGCTTTAATTGCCAAAGAAGATGGAGAATTTTCAGAAGAAGCGGCGCCAAATCTGATTGCCTTGCTTAATATGGTTAGTACTGAGTCAGTTCCCTTTAATAGACTAATATAAATGGGTGTACAGGTTAGGGAGAAAGACATGACCGCGACGGTGTATGCGGGTGTCACCCATGGTTTCCTAGGAGAAAAGATGGTTCGAAAGTTGGGCAAAAGAGTGTCCAATGCCCTGATGAAGATTAAAACTCCTGCAAGGAAGGCACAAGCAATTGTGGGAATTGCTTACAACGTTCCAGTCAGAATTGGAAGTTGGCGTGCCAAGATGAATTTCATCATCATACCATTGGAGGATTTCGAGATGATACTGAGGTGATGTTAATGAAAGATCCGAGTTTGGGAGGTGCTGTATCTGAGTTTGGGAGATATGATGTTAATGAAAGATCAAAATTCCTTCTATATGAATTATTGTAGGTTCGATGGTGGAACGGCGAATACTACAACTTCGGTAGGACATGTTTTGACCATAAGCATCGAGAATGGGTTAAAGAAAGGTATGAAGACCTATCTCGCTACCATGTGGGAGATCAATTAAGACCACATAGTGGAAGTCCCTAATGCAGTTGCAAGTTTGTTGAGGGAGTTTCGTGAGGTAGATCACAGGATCGAGTTAGTTCCTGGAGCGATCCCACCTGCAAGTGCCCCATATAGGATGTCCTCGATGGAATTAGAGGAACTTCGGAAACAACTTGGTGAGTTGTTGAAGGTAGGGTTCATCCAACCATCTAAAACTCCATACGACGCCTGATATTGTTTCAAAAGAAGCAAGACAGTACACTTCGGATGTGTGTGGACTATCGAAAGCTGAACAAGGTAATGATAGAAAATAAGTATCCAATACCTTTGGTTCAAGATTTGAAGGACAGGTTGTCAAGGGCTGAGGTGTTCACTAAGTTGGATCTTCGAAGTAGGTATTGGCAAGTGCAGATAGTTGAGGGTGATGAGCAGAAGACAACATGCGTAACTCGGTATAGATCCTACGAATTTTTAGTTATGCCGTTTGGATTAACTAACGCCCCTGCTACATTTTGCAACCTTATGAATGATGTGTTGTATGATTTCTTGGATGAGTTTGTGGTGGTCTATTTAGACGACATTGTGGTGTATAGCGCTAACATGGCAGAACATGTGGAACACTTGAGGTGAGTGTTTGAAAGAATGAGGAAGCACAAGCTCTATGTGAATGTAACATCCCCTCACTTATGGGAAGGGTATATTGGTAATTTGAAATGTTTAGGAGTGTTTATAGTGTATTGAAATATTCATGCATTCATATATGCACATGAATAGCAAATAGTGAATTTTTGTACATGTAAATGTTTGTATATGCATTCATGACATATCTCGGTTTAATTGTGAATTACTATGAATTTTGAAAATTGTGCTTTGTGTGATTTATGAAAAGAGTGTTTTGTGTAAATTTTGAAATGGAGAGGATTATTATGGTTTTCAAATTTTTAGAGAATTATAGGAATTTTTCGGACCTGAAAAATTGTCAAGTGACAGAATAGGGATCTTCCGATAGTGAAATTTACTGTCCAATGGCACAAGAAATTTAGACATATGAATTTAAGAATTTTTGGAATTAAGCCAATAGAAATTGGAGAGAAACTGAAATGAATTGGAAAGAAAATTAGTAGCCAATGAGAGTGTGACACATGTCACTACTCTTAGTTAAGTTTTAATAAAATCACTCCTTTTAAATGAGTCATCCA
>JANQBM010000002.1:32107931-32148881 GCA_025594535.1 Erythroxylum domingense
TTAAATATAATGGAAATATAAATTTTTTAAAAAATTTAATGCAAAATTTTACCGACGGAACTATGCAATATTTCCGTCGGTAATTGTCTAAATATTATACCGACGGAACGTATTTTTCATCGGTAATATTGACTTATTTATCAATGGATAATCTTACCGTCGGTAAGTTTACCGACTGTATTAGAAACATTCCGATGCTAAATTTACATACGGGAGAGCCACTAGTCGGTAAAGTTAGCGACGGAATAAATCTGACGGTCGGTAACTGTTCCGTTGATGTTACCAACGGTTTATCTTTTCGGTCGCTAATTTTACCTACGATATAAAAACGTTCCGTCGGTGATTTGGTATACTGACGGTATATTTGCTTATTCCGTCGGTAATTCACGTCTGTAATTCAATATTTTCTTATAGTGATTGTCATCTTGCAACAAATAGAGAGAGTAAGTGAGATGAAAATCGTGTAGGATTGTATAATGAGAGTTGGTGACCTATGGATTAGCAATTATTATGTCAATTGAATAATTAGAAGAGAGATCTCAATTAGTCAATTGATCATCCATAGGATAGTTTAATAACTAGTTGAATCGGTAAAGTCATTGGGTAGGTTGAGAGATCGTTAAATCGATTCCTGTATATTCAATTAGGGACAAATAATTACACCTTGAGAGAGGGTAATTAGTATATTCAGAAATATAGGGTGAGACACAATTCAATCAATGAAACATGAGGGAGATATAATAAAGAAAAAGTAATGTTTAGCATTTAGATCCTTGAGTTCAGACTTTCTGCAATTGCAATATCGTTCATTGTTTACATTATTCTTTTAATTTTAATTTAATTTTATAGATTAATTGCATTAAACAATTTTATTTCTTAAACAAAGTCTTTTCTAAAGTGAGTGGTGTTTGGGCATCAATCCCTGTGGGATCAATATCTGCTCTTTCTAACTATAAGTCACGACCCGTTCACTTGTCATTTTTTAGCGTAAAATAAGTAGATAGGTTTTACAATCCATCAGCATCTTGCTACAGCTACGCAAAAACAAAGCAACCATCTTGGAATGGGGTACCTAGTTTTCACCATCACAGAGCATTTTAGTGTGGATTAGAGGGGGTTAACAGTGCATCTATCTGAGTTTCTTGACCACCATCATCTATATCAGGCAGAGATCATTCACCCCGTCAACATGAATCTATGGGAAATCAATGAAAAGGCACATGTACGGACCAGGATGGGTTAGGCAATCGACAGGCGAGGGACTTAACAAGCGAGGAATCAGAAGAAGAGGAAGAAGAGGACCAACGCTGGTTTTGGATACACTATCCTAAACCAACAAAGCACTACAGGAAGTGGTGTGTACACAAAGACGCCAAATACGTGAGATTCACCGACTTCATCAGTATTTCGAAGCTCAAAGCATCCAATTACCACCTCCTACACCATCACCACCTCCATCTCCTTAGGATTCAAGTTTAACCCACATTTTTTTATTTATTCAATTCTATTTTAGTTATGTGTTGTTTAATGTCTAGTAGTTTTATTTTAAATTTATTTTTATGATAGTTTTATTTTCATTTTATGTTTTGTCATTAATTTTCTGCTCTTCCTTGTTAAAAAAAGTGTATGTGTGCTTCTATCTTCACATTTCTATAATGTATGAACTGTGGGTGTTCTCTTCTCACATTGAGGACAATGTGTTGTTCAAGTGTGGGGAGAGATTCTGTGTTTTTATTTTTTATGTGACTTTGCATATTGTATAATAGTAGTAGGCTACATTGTGTGAAATGTGTAAATGTGTCAATGGCTAAGGTTGGAGTGAAATTCATTTAATTTTGGACAGAGTCTACTAGTTTATTAATAATCATTAGTTTGCGAAATTAATGAATTAGGGACCTTTGAATAAATATACAGCATAATTAGGACTTAGTGTAAATTTAGCTCCCTCTAAGTTGTCACATTCATTCATAATTTGAGGCCTTTTTGCTAAGTAGCTTAACTAATATTTTTTTACATGGAAACGAATAGTTGTTTAGAAAAATAGTTTAAGTAAATACTATTCCGCTGACCTTTGGGTTATAAATAGAGCTAGTAGCCAGTTGGACACGTGATAATAGCTGAGTAACCAGATCGACATGCATTAAAAATGTGTGCCTTTACGTAAAAAGACTATAATGACGTTCCAACCAAGCTATTAATAAATGACCTAGTCAAGTAATCGGATCAACATTCATCACCAATGTTTGCCTCCGAGTAAAAGACTAAGTCTCGAAAAAAATTTTAAATAAAAACATACCGTTCTTGTAATAAGCTTGATTTTTTATGAAAATATATCTAGGAATGGTTACAGAGTCTGACAGACAGGAAAAATTATTAATGTGTATGCACAATTAAAAAGGGCACATTAGTTAGCACATGGGTCTTGATTAAGTTGTATATCTAGTCAAAGCCCCCTAGACACCCATTTTGTTTGTTAATGACTTAATATAATTCGAATGATTGTGTCTATGATCAAATTTATTTCACAAATATTAGAGTTATTATCGCATTATTGCATTGTGTGTCTTTGATGTTACATTTCTGTTGTTTTATTTGCTTGAGGACAAGCAAATATTTAAGTGTAGGGATGTTGATAGTTGTGATTTGTATTATATTTTAAGTTTAGATTTGATAAGTATTTTAATGTCATTTCAAGTGTTTAGAATGCATTTAAGGTTTAATTATATTAGTTTTCGTGTTTAAGTGTTTTTATGGGTTAGTTTGAATATTTGATCTTAAATTGTATATTTTTAAGGTACTTTGATGTGTGTGCTAGTGCTACAGGGTAAACAGGGAAGAACGAGAAGAGTTAAAGAGTTTCGGGCCAAAAGCATTGGCCACGATCATACACACAGGCCACGATCGTAACAGAAGAGGAAGAACCAGAAGTAGTCAGGCCACGATCGTGACAGAGAGCGTCAATTCAGGCCACGATGGTGGCAAGTAAGGCCACAATCATGCACTACATCGGGCTAATGGAAAAACTCAAGTTTTGGATGAATTTTTGGACCGTTTTGACCCCTTTGACTTAGAGCCTCGAAGATATAAATAGAATATGATGTGACAGCCAGCAAGTGGAGAGAGAGAGCCAAGAGTCTAACGAAAAAGTTTCATTTTGCTGATTCCGAGAGAAAACCTAAGATGACATCGAGTGATTGAGGAAGGAGACAAAGGAAGAGAGACACGGTAAAGAACTTGCCGCGAAGTACTTCCCGAAATAGAAGGTTTCTCGTTGTCACTATCCCAAATTCTATTCCCTACAGTATTTCCGTTATTTCAATTTTATTCATGTATAGAATTGAAATAGGTGTTGAGATTTGTTTGTCTGAATGTTGAGTTGATGTCTAAACTCACCTTTGGATTTGATTTTTGAGATTAATGAATTTTATTCGATTTTGTTTTTTATTGATTGGATTGTGATTAAGTCCTATTCTTAATAACTTGGTGACAGACTGAGAGGGTGAGCTAAGTGAAAATAATTAATTTGGGCTAACGAGAGTTGGGTGAATTGATAAGTAATGGATTAAATCAAACTCGTATAATCATATAATGAGAGATCGAGCATAGATTCCTAGTAGGTTAGTAGACAAGTTTAGATCTAATTTAATTTTTGGGTCAATTGCGAATCGAGAGATTGGAATTCCTATAAATTGAATTAGGGTTTATCAATTAGGGTTAATAATTATAACTCGAGAGAGAGTAATTCACCCTAGAACTGTCTAGGCCCATTGAGTCAATAATTGCATAATTCGTTGAGTTTCTTTAATTTCGAATTAAAATTCCTTTTCTCACTTGGTAATTTCTAGGTTGATTTTAGATTTGGTTGTGTGGTTGTTTTTTTGGTTGCTTTTAGCACTTTCAATTCTCATATCCGATTATCAATTAATTTACTTTTGTACAGTATTTGTTAGGTTTGTGACTTAGCTGCCATTAGACTTAGGGCTAGTTCCCTTCCTTGTGGGATCAACACTTTAGGTACTACGTGAACGATCTGTGCACTTGCGGTAATTACCAAGGTTAAAAATATTGAAACTTAGGGAGTGTAGCCTTGAGCGAACAATGATGCATAGGATTAAACTTAAAGAAGGATGCAAGATAGCGAGAGAGAGGCAAAGAAGGTTAAATCCAAACATGCAAGAGGTTGTGAAGAAGGAAGTGGTGAAGCTTTTAGATGTGGATATTATATGCCTAATTTTCAGGTAACGAGTGGGTGAGTTCAGTGCAATGTGTGCGTAAGAAGGTAGGTATGACAATCATGGAGAATAAAAAAGGTGAAAGGATTTCCACTAGGAACATCACAGGTTGGAGAGTGTGCATTGAATGTAGGAAGCTTAATTTGGCCACTAAGAAGACCATTTCCCATTACCTTTTGTGGACTAAATGATTGAGGGTGGTTGGTCATGTTATTTATTATTTTCTTGATGGATATTCAGGGTACAATAAGGTGTTCATATACCCAAAGGACTAAGAGAAGACTACTTTCACTTGTCCTCAAGGGACTTTTGTTTATTGGAGGATACCTTTTGGTTTATGCAATGCACTAGCCACATTATAAAGGTGCATGATGGCCATCTTTGCTGATGTGAATGAAGACTTCATGGAGGTATTTATGGATGACTTCTCTTTTGATCATTTCTTGTTTAATTAAGATAGAGTGCTACAAAGATCCGAGGAGTCTCATTTAGTCTTGAATTGGGAGAAGTGTCATTTCATGGCTCAAAAGGGAGTTGTTTTGGGCCATAAGATCTTACGTAGGTAGATTGAGGTAGATTGAGCTAAGATTGAAGTGATTGAAAAGCTCCCACCTCCTACTAACATCAAGGGCATTTGAGCATTCCTTAGTCATGTAGAGTTCTATAGACGGTTCATCAAGGACTTTTCTCTTATTGCTAGACCCTTTACTCATTTGTTTTTTAAAGATGTGTCTTTTGTATTTGATGATGATTGTTTAGATGCTTTTAATAGGTTAAAGAAGGCACTTACAATAACAACTATTTTAACATCGCCAGATTGGTCACTTCATTTTAAGATCATGTGTGATGCAAGCGACCATACCATTGATTGAGCACTCAGACAGTGAAAGGAGAAGAGGCTATATACAATTTACTACACTAGCAAGACCTTGACAGGAGCACAATTAAGCTACACGACCACTGAAAATGAGTTGCTTATAGTGGTATTTGTATATGAAAATTTTCTATCTTATCTTTTAGGCTCATAAGTTATTGTTTCTACAGATCATACAACTTTGCATTATCTCTTTGCAAAGAAGAATATCAAAGCTAGGCTCATTCGATGGATGTCTCTGCTCCAAGAATTCAACATCGAGATTAAGGATAAGAATGGAGCAGAAAATGTTGTAACAGACCACCTATTAAGACTTGAAAAGGTACAAAATGAAAAGGAAGAGGAAATTGAAGAGTGTTTTTCTGACGAGGCCTTAATGATGGTAGAAAATCCTTTTCTTCCTTAGTTTGCATATATTGCCAATTATCTCTCGAGTGTTATTCTTCCCCCTAATCTCTCGCATAAAAAAAGGAAGAGTTTCTTATTTCAATTTTCCCACTATATTTGGGATGAACCTATGTTATATAAAATATGTGTTGACAGTTTGATTCGCAGGCATGTCCCTGAAGATGAAATACCTAAAGTTTTAAACTAGTGTCATAGTTCAGTTTATTCAGGACACTATGGAGTGAACAAAATGGATTCTTGCATTTTGGAGTGTGGATTTTACTAGCCAAAATTATTCAAGGATGCCCAAGATTTTGTATTACAGTGTGATAGGTGTCAAAGAGTGGGCAATAGTTTGAAGAGAGATGAGAGGCCACTTTCAAACATCATAAAGGTAGAGATATTTGATATATGTGGCTTGGATTTCATGGTACCATTCCCGTCTTCCCTAGGTAAACCTTATATATTAGTTGGAGATGATTATGTGTCTACATGGGTCAATAACTATTCCAATAAATGATGGCAAGGTAGTGAAATAGTTCATCAAGAAGATCTTTACTAGAATTGGGGTGCCCAGAGCTATCATAAGTGATTAAGGGACTCACTTTTGCAACAAATCCTTTAAGAATTTTCTAAAGAGATATAATGTTCATCATAGAGTGGCAACCCCTTACCACCCATAGTGGCCATATAGAGGTGCTAAATAGAGAGTTGAAGAAAATTTGGAGAAGTTAGTGAACACTTTAAGAAAAGAATGGGCTTTGAAGCTGGATGATAAGTTGTGGGCTTACAAGACAACTTTCAAAAGTCCTATAGGTACAATGCCATATCAACTTGTGTACGGCAAGGCTTGCCATTTACCACTAGAGTTAAAGCATAGACCCTATTGGGCAATTGGAAAATTGAACATAAATTAGAAGCTAGCAAGCGAGAAGTGATTGTTACAATTTGATGAATTGGAGGAGTTAAGGTATGATGCATGTGAAAATGCCAAGTTGTATAAGGAAAGGGCTAAGAAGTGGCATGATGCCAACATCAAGAAGAAGGAATTCAAGAGTGGGGACTTAGTGCTTTTGTTCAATTCATAACTTCGATTATTTTTTGAAAGCTCAAGTTAAAATGAAGTGGCCCCGTTAGGGTTATTCTAGTGCTTCCCCATGGAGCTTTGGAGTTGGGAAATGATAAGGGTGGAACTTTTAAGGTTAATGGACATAAGTGCAAGCTATACTTTGGAAGGCCATCCTCATAAGAAAGGGAAGCACTTTCTCTACTTTTAGTCACTCTTTCATGATTGCATATAGAATGGTCAAACTAATGACCTTAACTTAGCATGTTTGTCTTTCATTTGCTTGTCTTTGTGTTAGTGTGGTTTTGCATTGGTTTGATAGTGTTAGTTTGCTTTTAATTGGGTTTTAACTTGTTTCTTCCTTTTATCTCTTATTATTTAGGTGCTCAATAATGTTTTTTGAGGTTACTTGAAGGTTTTTTGTGCATTATGATAGGTTTAGTTTGCATTGTACTTGTAGGAAGTTTAGTGTGTGTTCAGTGGTTAATTTGATAGTTTAGTGTGTGTTTAATGGTTAATTTGATATTTTAGTGTGTGTTTAGGTTAAGAATTGTGTTAGTTCATAAATATTTTTGTTTTAAGTATTTTTAGGTGAGAACATGTATTTGAACTTCAATTATATATATATGAGGTGCTGCGATGAGTTTGTTAATGTTTCAAGGAATTTGAAGGAGAATTGGAGAAGACTCGGGCAATAACCTAAGGCCACAATCATGGAAAATATGCCACGATCATGACATAAGCTCGAGCACAAAGACACAATTATGGGGAATCTGCCACGATTATGACAGAGAGCTAAATAAGAAGGCCACGATTGTGCCACTAAGGGCCACAATCATAGCCTACGTATAGGCAAACATGGGGTCAGTTTTAGATTTAAGTTTTTAATGGACATTTTGGATATTTAGTACGTCGGAAAGACATTAGGGGCCTTAATTAGAAATGACTATAAAAGCATTAAGATGTAACCCTATAAAGGAGCTTTACAATCAGACTCCATTTGGAAAACCCAAAAAGAGAGAGAAAAAAGAAAGAGAGAGGAAGAGGAAGAAGGAGGAAGAAGATGTCGCTGCTCCCAAGATTAAGAGGTATCCTGACGTCACTGCCTTCCCAATTTGTCCAACCTAAGTTCTAGTTTCTCTTCATTTAAATGTATAAAGTTGAGATGGATAGTATGGAAATGGATTTTGGGTTGTTGATAATGTTCTAAACTCCATCAGGATTTTACTTTGAGTTAATGTTGATTTAGTTATTTTTGTGTTTATAGGATTAGGTGTTGTGATTGATTAATGTATTTGCATGTTTTAAGAGGGTGAGCTAGGTAAAAATGATCATATCAGATTAATGAGAGTTAGGTAATCTAATTGCTCACTTTATCAATGTAGTTGGTAATTTCATAGAGAGAGATTTCGTGCAAAACTTGACTGTTTATTAGAAAACTTTAGAACTAATTAGAATTATGGTAATTTGTGAATTGAGAGATTACAAGTTCCGTAATTCAATTAAAGTTTACAATTTAGGGTTTAATGGTTATAACTTAAGAGAGAGTGATAAGTACGAATTGCACCATATTTTAGGGCTTACTTTGATATGTATTTAAGTGTTAACTTAATCATTTAGTATGTGTTTAGGATAAAATTCTATTAGTTTGTTAATTAATTGTGTTTCAATGTTTTTATGGTTTAATACAAGTCTTTGAGATTAATTATTATATATTTGAGGAAACTTGATGTGTTTGTTAGTGTTTTAGGGTCAACATCAAAGAATGAAGAAGTTTCAGAGACACTCAGGCCAAAATAACAGCTTAACAGGCCACGATCGTGACAAAAGCATTAGAGTCATGCCACCATCATAACAGAAGCCTAGGACATGACCTATGATCGTGGCCTGATTGCCACAATCGTGGCAGAAGGCTTAAATGTGGCCTACGATCATGGCCAGCATCAAGCAGATGCGTAGGCACTCAAAGACGTTAAGTTTCGAGGCAGTTTTTGACCTTTCAGACCCCAAAAAAACCCTAAGGCTGCCTAGACTCAAAAGGTATATAAAGAATAAGACAAAGAAGATGAAGGAGCTTTTGTATCAGCCACTTTAGAGAGAAACCCTGAGGAGAATTGTTGAGAGATTGAGAAAGAGAAGGAAGAGAGAAGTGGAGAAGAAGTCAACATTGATGTACTTCCTAGATTTGGAGTTTCCTTACGTCGCTGCCTCCCGTCTCTGTTTAGAATCGTATTTCCTATTTTTTTCAATTTTATTATTGTATAGAATTAGGAATAGTAGTTTGATGATATGATTGTGAATGTTGAGATATTCTATAATCACCTTCGAGTTTTTTTAATATTTGATTTAATAAAATCTAATTGTTTTATGTTTATTGGATTTGTTATGATTGATTTCTTTGATTGCATAATTTGTTAATAGACTGAGAGGGTGAATTAAATGAAAAATAATTAAATTGAGCTAACGAGAGTTAGGTGATTTAATAAGAATGAGAAACTAATCAAATCAGTAATTGTTTAAAGAGAGATCTCGCATAGGTTCCCTATAGTTAATTAGACAACTTTAGATCTAATTAAGGTTTTGGATAGATTTTTAATTAAGACATTGCAATTTTTAATAATCTGATTAGGGTTTATAATTTAGGATTAATAGTTATAACTTGAGAGAGAATAATCAATCCTAGGACCGTCTAGAACCAATAATCTAGTAGCTCATAATCAATTAGGTTACCATTAAAGATCGATAAAATTCCCCTTTCTCTCCATTGGTATTTCCTTTAGGTTGATTCTTGAGTGTGTGTTGTAACTGCTACTTTGTTAATATTTTCATAATTGATTCTTTGAATTGACTTGCATGATTGAATCAAATTTTTGCCTTGGATTTGTTACATTTTGAATTACTGCGAATTGTTTTGGCCTTAGATTTTAAGATTAGATTATCCATCCTCATGGGATCGACACCTTAGGTACTAAACGATCCGTATGCTTGTGGACTATCAAAGTTATTAATTAGAACTTACACACATAAAGAAAGCCACGATCAAGTTTTGGTGTCTTTACCAAGGAGGCGATTAGTTTAGTTATATAGTTTAAGGAGTTCAGTTAGTTTTTAATTTTTGTTTTCGTTCTTTCTTTTCTACTTCTGAAATCATGCTCTTGCATGAACATAATAGTCATGAGAGGTTTGAGTTATGTAACTAAAACCATATATTTAGACATTACTCGACTAGAACGAACTATTAGGAAAGCTCGCGCGTGAAGAAAAAGAAGAAATCGCGAAATCAACAATGGCCTAGGAATTTCAATAAAATTTGGACCACGAAGTGATAGTTGTGCATTTTTGTGTGTTTTTCTAAATATGCATCTGTTTCTTGCATAATAGGTTATTATTGTTGTATTTTAGGACTTATTTTGTATGTTTTTGTTTAGTTTGATATTTATGGTTGTTGCTTTATATTTGATGTTGATTTAGGGTAAGAATTGATCATTTTGATGTAGGAATGGAGAGTGACCACCTTTATGATTAAGTTAGGGACCAAGAGGGGAGAAGAGAAGCAGAGGAGTTGTAAGACAAGAACCTACGATCGTGGGATTCATGCTAATTCCCATGATCGTGGGATCCCTAACCCGAAGAGACACACGAGTTTCTCTTATTTTTAGGTTCTTGTGATTATATAAGGGAAAAAATCCCTAAGATTGAAGGGGTGTCATGAAAACTTGCCTCTTTGAGCTAAAAAAAAATTAGGGCCTAGAGAGAGGTAGAGAATCAAGATTTCCATTCCAAATTGGGCAAAGATCACACCAACTCCAAATTTTCTAGATTTGGGCAAAGAAGAGGAGGAGCTTGCTTCATCTAGTTCTTATTTCGTTTTTCTCTTCTACCATGTTTATTATGGATTTTCTGGTTGTTGGGTATGTTGTTGACATTATGAGTGGCTGAGTTATTTGTAGAGATTACTTTTGAACTACTTATTGAACTCCTTTGTTGAATTTAATAAATGATGTTTTTGATGAATGTTGAGCTAATAACGTGCAATATATTGAGAAATTGATTTGGGTAAATTATGTAGGGCTATACAATGAGAATTAGCATTCTATAGACCTACATTCATTAAGTTAATTGATTAGCTAGAGAGATCTTGGCTAATTAATTGATTACCTATAGGATAACTTTATAACTAGTTGAATTGGTGGACTAATTCTATAGATTAAGAGATTACTTAATCATTTCCACTTAATTTGGCTAGGGATAATTAATTACACCTTTAGGGAGGGTAGTTAATACATTAGAATATCTTAGGTGAGGTACAATTCAATTAATAAGGTAGGAGGGAGATAAGATAGGGAAAAATTGAACTCTAATTGTTAAATCTTGAATTCCAAGTTTCTGCACTTTTACTTTATCATTTGTTCATTGTTAGTTGTTTGATTTAGTTTAATTTTTTAGTTTATATTTATTAAAATTGATTCTCAAAGAAAGCAGCCTGAATTAAGTAGCATTTAAATACAATCTCTGAAGGATCGATATTTGTTCTTTACTACAAGTTATATCCCGTATACTTGCAGATTTGAGCATAAAACTAGTGAATTGGTTTTGCAATCAACATGTTTTTGGTGCCGTTATCGAGGATTGTTTATTTAGTATATTGTTTAGTTTAGGTAACTTTAATTTGAGAGTGTTTGATACTTTTCCTTGTGTATTTACAGGTGCATTAACACAAGAAGCACAAGAAGGTCTATCCAAGCTTTTTAAGAAGATTTTAATGATATTACAAGATAAAAGAGGAGGTTAAGGAGAGTAAAGCTCCAAGAAAATCTTCAAACAAATATGGCAGAAGAAGGAGAACAAGGAGGGGTCGAGAGAACATTGACAGATTTTATGAGGCCTTGATTTAGTCCATAAGGAGTTGCAAGGCTTGCAGTCACAGTAAACAATTTTGAAATCGAATCGGCACTCCTGAACATACTCTAGAACAGTGTTCGACTTTATGGTTTATCAACTGAAGATCCTAATGCCTAACTAGCAAACTTTTTAGACATATGCAAAACTTTTAGACTCTAAGGGATATCTGATGATGCTGTGAGGATCAAATTATTTCCATTGACTTTGAGAGATCAAGCCAGGTATGGTACAACTCACTTAGTGCATCTCATATTACTACATGGGAGCAAGTAGCCTAAGCTTTCCTTGCCAAGTACTTCCCATTGACAAAGACTACGTGAATCATCAAGGAAATTACAAACTTTTAGCAACATGATGGGGAGTCATTATATGAAGCTTGGGAGAGGTTCAAAGAGTTGCAAAGAAGCTATCCACACCACAACCTTCCAAGGGAGTTCTTACTACAAACATTCTATAATGGTGTGAATCAGACTATTAGAGGGATAATAGATGCAGCTGCTGAAGGTTCGTTGGTGAGGAAAACCATTGAGGCAGCTCATGATCTTTTGAAGGAGTTGGAAAGTAATAGTTACATGTGGTTGAACCAAAGGAGTAGGTAAGGCACAAAGGAACAAAAGGCATGATTCTAATTGATTCTGTCACAGCCTTGCAAGCTCAAATTACTGGCCTCACTAAGCAGTTAAACAATATGCAAGGAATTTCTTCATCCACAACCAAAACCATACAAGTCCACTGTGAGCTATATGGGCAGGACAACCATTGTAAAATAGAATGTTTCTTGCTAGGAGCTAGTAGCACATAATAGGTAAATTACTTAGGCCAAATACATCGGGGTAAAACTTTATACACTAACACTTATAATCGGGGGTGGAAAAATCACCCAAAATTTTCTTGGAGTATTAACAATGCAGGTGGTGATGCAAAACCACAAGGACCCCCCAGATTTTAGCAATAACCTCTTGAGTCTTTAGAGAGAAAAATGGACAAGTTAATGGACGTATTAGGGTCCAACTTCTTAAGCTAAGAGGAAAGTCAAAGAAGGCAGGAAGAGAATTAGAAACGGATGTTTGCAGGCCAGGACACCAAATTTGACCAAATCTTAAAGAACCATGCTTCCTCCATCAATAACTTGGAGGTTTAGGTAGGTTAACTTGCTACTGCTTTGTTTTCTAGAAATGAAAATAGCCTACTAAGCAACACCGAAGCCAACCTAAGGAACAACTCAAAACAATCACACTTGGAGTGGCAAGCAACTGGAGGAGCCAAGTGTGCAAAAGGAGAGTCAAATGAAGGAGAAAGGCAAGGAGATAGAAGAAGAGAAAGTAGAGGAGAGGCCATATGTACCACCACCACCCTACAAGCCTAAACTCTCGTATCCACAAAGGGTGAGACAACATCAAGTAGACAATCAGTTTTCTAAGTTTCTGGAGAAGTTGAAAAAGCTTCAAAATAACTTATCATTGGTGGAAGCCTTAGAGTGCATGCCCAAGTATGCAAAGTTTCTTAAGGACATACTCACACATAAACACACTTGGGAGGAAAATTAGATGGTAACCTTGATGGAGAATTTTAGTTCGATCATCTCAAGCACAATGCCTTCAAAACTACAAGATCTAAGGAGTTTTACTATTTTATATATTATTGGTGACTTTGAATTTTCTAAATGCTTATATGATTTAGGTGTAAGTATTAACTTGATGCCTTTGTCCATTTTGAGGAAATTAGGATTAGGAGAGGTCAAAACAACATCCATGCTCATTCAGCTTGTGGATCAATCTATCAAGAGGCCATTTAAAGTTGTAGAAAATGTGTTGGTAAAAGTGGATAAATTTATCATTCTTATTGATTTTTTTGTATTGGAATTTAAAGCCGATAAAAATTTTTCATTAATTTTGGGTAGGTCCTTTATGAATACTATTAGGGCATTAGATGATATGTATGAAGGAAAAATAATTTTGAGAATTGGTGATAAGCATGTTGAATTTAACATGTCTAAATCTTTAAAGAATTCAATGGATGGTATTTCATGTATAAAGATTTTTGTTGTAGATGAGTGTGTGAAGGAAGTTGAAGAGGAAGTTGATGAAGTTACTGGAGTACACAGGGATAAGAGTGTAAGAGGAGGAATTATGTGAGGGAGTTCAGAAGGAGAAATTGGAGAAAACAGCTACACCTATGCCACCTTCCATTGTTAAGCCCCCCCTATAGAGCTTAAACCCTTACCTCTTACTTTAGATACACCTTTTTAGGTAAGAACCATACCCCACCTATCATTATCTATAACCAATTGGATTAACAACAAGAAGAGAAGGTGGTGGAGGACATTAAGCCATGGGGTGGAAAATTTTTCATATGAGGGGGATTATCCCTACTATGGTATTGCATAGGATTAACCTAAAAGAAGGATGTAAAATAGTGAGGAAAAGACAGAGAAGGTTAAATCTAAACATGCAAGACGTTGTGAAGAAGGAGGAAGTGAAGCTTTTGGATGCGAGGATCATTTGCCCCATTTTAGATAGTGAGTGGGTGAGTCCGGTACAGTGTGTACCTAAGAAGGGAGGCATGATAGTGATGGAGAATGAAAAGGTGAAAAGATTTCTACTAGGACCATCATAAGTTAGAGAGTATGTATCGATTACCAAAAGCTCAATTTGTCCACCAAGAACGATCATTTCCCTTTACCATTTGTGGACCAAATGATTGAAAGGGTGGCTAGCTATGCATTTTACTATTTTCTTGATGGATACTCAGGGTACAATTAGGTGTTTATATACCCACAGGATCAGGAGAAGACCACTTTCACTTGTCCTTATAGGACTTTTGCTTATAGAAGGATGCCTTTTGGTTTATGTAATGCACCTACCACATTTCAAAGGTGTATGATGGCCATTTTTCGGACATGAATGAGAACTTTATGGAAGTATTTATGGATGATTTCTCTATCCTCAGAGATTCTTTTGACCATTACTTATTTAATTTAGACAGAGTGCTTCAAAGATGTGAAGAATCTCATCTAGTCTTAAACTGGGAGAAGTGTCATTTCATGGTCCAAGAGGGAGTTTTTCTGGGCCATAAGATCTCATGCAAGGGGATTGAAGTGGATCGAGCTAATGCCGAAGTGATTGAAAAGCTACCACCTCCCACCAACATCAAGGGCATCTGAGCTTTTCTTAGTCATGTAGGGTTCTATATACAATTCATCAAGGATTTCTCTCTTATCGCTGGGCCCTTAACTCATTTATTAGTTAAAGATGTGCCTTTTGTGTTTGATGATGCTTGTTTAGATGCTTTTAATAGGTTGAAGAAGGCACTTACAACATCACCCATTTTGACGTTACCAGATTGGTCTCTTCCCTTCAAGATTATATATAATGCAAGTGATCATGCCATTGACTGTGTCTTTGGTCAATGAAAGGAAAAGAGGCCACATGCCATCTACTACGCAAACAAGACCTTGATGGGAGCATAATTGAATTACACAACCACAAAAAAGGAGTTGCTTGCTTGTGAGAAATTTCGTTCTTGTCTTTTAGGCTCATATGTTCTTATTTTTACAGATCATGCGGCATTGCGATATCTCTTTGCCAAGAAGGATGCCAAGGATAGGATCATCTAGTGGGTACTTCTGCTCCAAGAATTCAACATTGAGATTATAGACAAGAAGGGAGCAGAAAAGGTTGTAGTGGAACACCTATCACGACTTAAAGGGGGCACCATGAAGAAGAAGACAAAATTGAGGAGAGCTTTCCTGATGAGGCTTTATTGATGGTAGAAAATCCGTTTTGTCCTTGGTCTGCAAATATTGCAAACTTCCTCTTAATTATACAATTCAACAGAAACATATATAATTGAGTTTACACTTCTAGATTAACTCACAATACACTCCAGAATAGTTATTGCCTTGATGATCCGGTAATATCTAGTTGTTGGTGATTAACTTGTGCATGTATAGTCAAGCAATACACACATAATTCACAATCACTAATTTGTTCAATCATATGAATATACAATCATGCACGTGTATATGTATCATGTTCAATACATGCTCAATTTACCTTTCTGGGTATGTATTCTTAATCACAAATCTTGATCGTTCAATTATTATAGCTTGTATATTACCACTCTACATTCAGGATTATACCTTGATTAAGTTTGATTACCCTAAATTTATCAATCATACATTCATCTTCACACAATTTCCCATTTCTCATTCAGTCATACCAAATACTCCTTAGTCATATCCTTTAGATCATATTTGCATTCATAAGAACACCTTTATTTCTTTAACAACTAAAACCAGATTTAAATACATTGATATCAAGATAATCTATTCCTTAAGTAATGACATCAATTAGTAACCTAAACTTATCAAACCCTTAACCAATTAATCAACCAATAATCTAGGTTCATTTCAAGCCTTAATCAAGTCCAAATACTAATGTAAAGTGAATTATCCTTATTTGGTTCAACAAATTCACAAAATCAAAATTATCATTTAAAATCTTTGGCACGATTGTAGGATGAGTACCCCGATGACCACTATCCAATTTCCTTCAACTCTCCACAAATTTCATCTGCTTAGGATCATCATTAACATTTTAAATTTTCTAGAATTCATTCTCTCAAAAGCTACTTCAATTCATGCTAATATTGCTTCCATCTTGGTTACATTAAAGCTCTCTAAATTCTATTCATTTATATCACTAACAATCATTCTTACACATACGCTAACATCCCCATTCTTTTCAAATTCAAAAGAAAACTCTTTCATATGAAATTCAAAACACCTTCATAACAGTCCATTAATTATACCTCAATTATACCTTAATTATACCTCAATTCCTCATCAATTTCATCTCAATTTTCAGCTCAAAACCATTCATTTAATAGCTCTTAAACTAGCATTTTTCATGTATGCTAAATAAAACAGAAACTACCATTCATGGATCATTTTCCATCACTCATTAAGCACCAATATCATAATCAATCCATCCTTAATTCAGTCACCATTAAGTTCTATTATTTTATATCATAAGAGCTCAGTATTTTACCTTCTTGATCATCTTAGATACCTCATCAATTATCAAGCTAACCTAACCTTCCATGCATGCAAACATAGTTCTAAGAATAATATGGAAGTAAAACAATTTTGACAGTAACAAAAAGACAACAACAGAATCTATCTATCTTTATAAAGAATTTGAACAATGTTTTGAGGTGGTAATGGACAAAATTGAAGCAAAATTTCAGAAGTTGTAAAGGTGTGTATGTTTTTCGATAGTGAGAGGGAGGAGAAGAAGAAAGCATGCAAAAAAAAAATTAGAGAGAAACATGATTCTACATTTGCTTAAGCCATTTGGTGCAAGGTGTTTTTGTTTTAGAAGGACACATGTCATACAAATATAGTAAGCTACATGTCTTTTTATATAGGTGCCAAATGTCACCAATATCTTAGGTCATTTGTCACTCAATCACTACTACCATTTATCATTAAATTCTAATACCATGTTAACTTATTTTATAGGCCTAGTCATCCTAAATTTCCATATGTCAACTTGTCTTGCCACTTGACAATTTTCCTAGACTAAATGTACATTTTAATTCATCGATTTCCCAATTGTAACAATTAACTCTAAATTACTAATTATAATCCATCAAACCAAAATTCAAGATATAAACAATACACTATCATATCATAACCATTCTAAACCTTTGATATCCCCAAAATATGTCAATTGAGTGCACATATAATCTTTGCAATGTTTTCCAAACCAACATTCATGTGTGTATATATGGTCTTGTTATGCATTTGAATGAAATGGTCCTCATTAATTATAAAATGATATGACTCAAAAGTCTAACATTCTAACCCTCAGTAAGTTTTAGAAACCGGCTATTACATGTGATGCCCAATAATAAGAATATGAAATTAATAAAGAATTCATTAATTGACGTCTGCTTGTAATGGAGTTTAGCTTGTTGTAAAAGGGGATTGGTTGGATCCAGATTTAAGTCAGTTTATGCCTTGTTAAGTGCTTCTCTAGTATTATTTAATGAGTGGTGAATGTTTCCAATGTTAGCTCTGTAGAATATTTTGATTTCTTCTCTAATGGTGTTGATTTTTTGGCACATTAAAACTGCTTAAAATATGTGATAAGTGAGCTCACTCATTTTCTAATAGCATCTTTAAAGCCTTCAATACTCATTAAGGAGTTGTTTAGACCGAAAGCGTACCTAATTGGAAGTTATAAGGAATATGAGAAAACTAAAATATTAGAATAGTAAAATATTCTTAGATTCGGAAAGAAAGAACAAGAATTAGGAAAAGCCTATGTCCATTTACAGATGGACATGCCTTCATCCAGCTTCTTTCTAAAAAAATTGTTTCTTTATGTTTGTTGCTCTACATGAAATAATTTCCACCTCGTCGAAGATCGTATACATCAATGCTAGCAATGCAATTTTTTAAGTCTTCACATAACGGTTTGTTTGAATAATTTCCATTAACTTCATCAATATGTATAATAACATTGAAATCACCAAGCAAAATCATGGAGAGTTGATACTTTAATGGATATTCTTAAGCTTATTCTAGAGAGAAGTTCTTTAATAAGTACGGTTAAAGGCATAAATAACTGAAATATCGAGGACGAGGTTATTGATGAGAATTTTAACTTGCAGAAGTATTGTTTGATCACTAATGAATAAATTAAGAAGCTAAAGCACATTATGGTTGTAGAGAATTAAAATTCTCCCATTAAGATGAGTAGTTGAATTAGAAATAACACTCCAACTACTGGGAAACAATGTAAGGATATCATAATGATAGTGATTCTGTTTGGTTTTATTTACATAAACAAAACTTCTAATGGCTTGTTAATTTACAGGGGAATTCAACACTCTGATGTTCGATGAAGAGAAGATCATTTTTAAGATTCTTCTTCTTTCTACCTAATTTTATTCTAGAGGTTAGTCAAAATCCTTCATCAAGTAGGGAAGCAGGAGTGGGTTCAATGCAAGTTAATATAGATCCTGAGGTTGTATCTTTAGTAGTCATGTTAGAAGCATAAAATGGTTCAATATAAGATACTAAAGATTCTAAAGGTAGATATGTAGTAACCAGTTTTAAGTCACTCATTGAATTAGGATTATAAGTTCCTATTTTTGGAATGGTTTTGTAAGATGGTGGAGTTTTATCAAATTTCTCCTCAGAAGGATCCATGATCAAAGAATCAAAAGGATTAGTGTGTGATGATGATGTGGTACCATTGTTGGGTCTGACAAATGCTTGGAGGCTCTGAGATGAATTATGATCTACAGTTTCTTACATCAGTTCAGAAAAGGTGCTAATGATGAACACTTTTCCTATAGGTTTCCAAACTTCTTTAAGTTTCATGTTAGATGGTTTCCATATATAGGTAACCTTGACTTTATCTTCAATCAGCTCAAGATTTTCACTGTATTTCATTATGGGAATTGCCTTGGGCAAATTAGTAAGAGTGTTAAAAGCTATGCATACTCTAGTAAAATTAATTCTTTTTATTTCTACATTAGTTTGATCTAAGGACAAAGGTCTTCCTAAGAAGCTTGCAAGATGTCTTAAACCTTTTATAGCCCAATACTCTAATAGTATCTCATAAATGCCTATCCACAAAGGAATATTGGTTATTTTGATTTCATCAAAACTAACTCCACATCTCTATAGTTGAATGAGGAATGGCTTATTGAAATGTGTTAAGATTTAGCCTTAATTATATCAGTGACTAAATTTTTAGCATCAAATTTGAAGAAAAAGATGTCTTCATTGTTTAAAATGACATCAATCAAACCATACTGTTTGTAGTTACTCTAAGCCCAATTTTACATGGCAGTAAAGGACACCCTTTTATCAAGGAAGAAGCTTACCAATGTCAATTTCCACTTTCAAATTCCAGCTTGAAGGATAGATGCTGGAGGAAAGACTAAAAGTTTATCCAAAAAAAAAAAAGAAATGAGGTGTAGTAATATAATTTGACATTGGAGTTAAGGTTTCCTACCACTTGCACCAATTTAGAAAAAAGGAGGAATTCAATGTTAAGGTTTCCTTAATGTTGAAGAATTGACTAGAGTGGAGAGAGTGAATGGCAACAATTCAGACAAAAGGAGGAGCATATTTGGAATGCTAGTTAAAAGCACTCACTATTGGTTAATGAAAGCAGAAAGAAGGGAAATGAATCAAAAAGCCAGATGAGTGTGAATTTGAAGGATTAAATCATAGAAAGGCGAGAGCAACAAAATAAGTTAAAAATTAAGGAGTCAAAGAGAAGAAAAAGAACATATAGCTAACGACAAAGCTCCTAGGTAGGTTACAAGAAGAAGCAAGAGTTAAAAGGAACCAGAAAGTAGAGGGTAGGGACATTAGTAGTTTGTAACTACTATCTCCATCTTCCGCTATTGTTTACTCCATCTTCAGTTACTATTTATTCATAATTGAAACTATTTACTACTTTTGAGCCTTAGCCTTTTTCAATGATTATAACCACATTATTAACCTTCACCTTATTTTTCTTAAAAGCCATATTATTGTTTTGAACCTAAAAGTATTTACAATTACTTGATTATTTGGAAGTAGCTAATTTGAAGAGGTTTAATGTTTCTTTAATAATTGTTACATGGTGAATGCTTGAAAGAAACAAAACTATAAGTTGCGAGTATAGTGAAAAACAATGTTTAAGTTATGGTAGACTTATGGTATGAAGGGCCTATGTTGTGAAGGATTAATTTTTTTATAATCTTGTTATTTTTGTAAATTTTTTTCAATTTTATTTAAATTTTTTATCGTAATCATACCTCACCTAAGCTCAATTAAAACCTTATATTAAGACCTTTTGATTTTTGTTTCTAGTTTACTTATAAGTGGTGGAGGTATAATAATATTGCAAGGTTATGATTAAGAGTCCTACTATGCATTGATTTGAGAGATTTTATACCTTTCACTCTAAACACTTGAGTTTCTTGAGTGAATTATAGGTAAAGGTGAGAAAATTTATGCTTTTAATTTCAAATTGATTATCGATGTGATTATTCTTGATATTAACTTATGAAGTTTAGTCTTATGATAAATTGACTATAATTTTACACTAATTTTGTTGATATGATATGATGATTTAAAGTGTGAATGGACAGGTTAAATTTAATAAGGGATGGATTTTTGTTAGATTGATAATTTAGTTTATGATTTTCTTGAGGATAAATAAAATCTTAAGTGTGAAGATGTTTGACAAATGATTATTTGAATATATTTATATACTCGTATTTAACATATTTTGATTTTTATTTCTATAGTACTGTAGTATGTTTTGTACTTAGTTCACTTTAAAAGCTATGCACACTCTAGTGAAAATAATTCTTTTTGTTTCTGTATTGGTTTGATCTAAGGATAAAGGTCTCCCTAAGAAGCTTGCAAGATGGATTAAACCTTCTGTAGTCCAATACTCTAATGGTATCTCATGAATTCTTATCCACAAAAGAATATTGGTCATTTTGATTTCATCAAAACTAACTCCACATCTCTATAGTTGAATGAGGAATGGCTTATTGAAAATGTGTCAAGGTCCAACCTTAATCATATCAGTGACTAAATTATTAACATCAAATTTGAAGAAAAACATATCTTCATTGTTTAAAATTACATCAATCAGACCATACTATTTCCAGTTACTCTAAGCCCAGTTTTACATAGGAGTAAAAGACAACCTTTTATAAAGGAAGTAAGCTTACCAATGTCAATTTCCACTTTAAGATTCCAATTTTAAGGATAGATGCTAGAGGAGACACTAAAAGTTTAACAACTAAAGAACTGAGGTGTAGTAGTATAATTTGACAATGGAGTTAAGGATTCTAACCACTTACACCAAGTTATATTTCCTGTAAATAAGAAGAGTAAGTTTAAGTTTGTTCGGAAGAGCCAAAGAAGGATGAAGGATTTTAAGATGTTGAAGACTTAACTGGAGTGGAGAGTGTGAGTGGCAATAATTCAGACAAAAGAAGGAACATATTTGGACTGCTACTTAAAAGCATTGACTATTGGATAATGAAAGCAGAACGAAAGGGAAATGGATCAAGAAGCAAGATGAGTATGAAGTTTAAGGATTTAGTCATAAAAAGGACAGAGCGATAGATTAAGAATATAAAATATAAGGAGTCAAAGAGCTAAAAAGCACTTGTAGCTAACTATAAAGCTCCTAGGTAGGTTACAAGAAGAAGAAAAAGCTGAAAGGAACCAGAAAGTAGAGGGTAGGGAGATTAGTGGTTAGAGACTACTATCTCCATCTTTAGCTATTGCTTACTTTATCTCTGGTTACTATTTATTCATAGTTGAAACTAGTCACCACTTTTGAGCCTTAGCCTTTTTCATTGATTATAACCACATTATTAACCTTCACCTTATTTTTCTTAGAAGCCTTATTATTGTTTTGAACCTGAAAGTATTTACAATTACTTAATTACTTTGAAATAGTTAATTTGAAGAGTCTAATGTTTCTTTAATAATTGTTACATGGTGAATGCTCAAAAGAAACAAAACTATATGTTGCGAGCATACTAAAAAAAAGTGTTTAAGTTATGGTACCAATGGACTTATGGTATGAAGGACTTGTGTTGTGAATGATTAATTTCTTGTAATCTTATTGTTTTGTAAATTTCTTTCAATTTTATTAACCTTTTTTTTATCCTAATCTTACCTTAGCTAAACTCAATTAAAACCTTATATCAAGACCTTTTGACTTTTGTTTCTAGTTTACTTATAAGTGGTGGAGGTATGATAATATTGTAAGCTTATGATTAATAGTCCTGATATGCATTGATTTGAGAGCTTTTACACCTTTCACCCTAAACACTTGAGTGTATTGAGTGAATTCTAGTTAAGGGTGGGAAATTTTATGCTTTTAATTTCAAAATGATTATTGACATGATTAGTCTTGATATTAACTTATAAAGTTCAGTTTTATAATAAATTGACTATAATTTTATGTTAATTTTATTAATATGATATGATGATTTAGAGTGCGAATGGAAAGGTTAAATTTAATAAGGGATGTATTTTTGTTAAATTGATAATTTAGATTATGATTTACTTGAAGACAAGAAAAAGCTTAAGTGTGGAGTTGTTTGACAAATGATTATTTGAATATATTTATATACCCATACTTAACATGTTTTGATTGTTATTTCTATAGTTTTGTAGTATGTTTTGTACTTAATTCACTTTATGTGTGTTTTTGGTGACAATTGCCTTCATGAACCAAAACGAGAAGAATTTGGATGAAATCATGGAATGAAAAAAAGATTTAAGGCAAGTAAAAACCTACAATTGTGTACAGTAACTGCGTAAGTCTCTGTAAACATGTGGATTTTTGAATTTTTTTTTTGGTGATGTGGAGTTACATGCCTAGGTATGCTAATATACACGGTTGTTTATATTGCACGTGCAAGTTTTTGTGCCCATGTAAAATCAAGAATTTTGATGTTTTTAGAGATACACGGTCACCTACAAGCCTATGTATGTTGACTGTGTATATCCCAGAAACCTTAGTTCTATTATAAAAGGACATGAATGGAGGAAAAATAGAGGAGGCGAGTTTTAGAGTAATTTTTCAGTCTTAAGAAACATAGAGAGGTGACATTTTCAAGAAAAGGACGAGGAGATCAGGATGGTAACATTAAAAGATCTGATAGGTGACAAGATTTAATATAAATTGCAGGAAGATCCATTAAGGAGACTTATAATTATGATTTCTTTATTTTATAGTTGTTATTTTGAATATTTTTCATAATTTTATTTTCTATGGATAGGAACTAAGTTGTTTAGTTTTTATTTCTGATTTGAGCTTTTATTTAATTCAAATTTATTGATTCGTTTATTACGATTCAATTAGGTGTTATATCCTTGTTCTTATATATCTAAAATATTAGTTCATGATTTGATTTCATATGATTAAGATTATGAAATCCTCTTTTATGAATAGTCCAACCATGATTGGAAGGAGTTACATGCAAATCTAGAGATAGGTCGACATAAATCCTCTAGATTATAGTCATACTTAATAATGCAATTCAAGAATCAATAATGCAATCATAGGGATTTTATCTAGAAAGATTTATGTTAATCAAATGATGGACTAGTTATTAATATTCTTGAGAAAGATATTAATATAATATAGTAAGTTCCACGGTCTAATAATCAATAATTTAATTGTATGATAAAAGGTTAACATTTAAGGATTCTTATGGGGGTTCATTACCTAGGCACTATTACTTGATATTGAATTTTCATAATATTTTCCCTTACTCTAGGTTCATTATTATTTTAAATATTAGTTTATTTGTTTAGTTTAATTTTTAATAAAATTCACAATCTTATTCAATGGTTAGATAATAGAAAAAAGTTAATTACTAGTACTTACAGTCATCATCAGATAAACCTACATTTGCCTGTACTAGATAGAGTTATGTCGTGCACTTTTAGTTTAAAAACTGATAAAATCTTTATAAGTAAAACAACTCAAACATTTTCCTTCATTAGTTACTAATGAAGAGCATGATAAACACTTTAGATCAACTGCCTTATCTCAATATTGTCAATAGATGTTTAGTGTGTAAGGTAAACAGTGAATCCATATTGCATTTTTTCTTCAAATATGAGTTTTCTTTCCATTTATGGAAACATATGGTTAGGAAATATGAAATAAAGGTAATTGGCAACAATTACATGGAGATGACGGAGTGGATTTAGGTTTCTAACTTACCTGGTGCAAACAATGTGTAGTGATTACTACATTTGGAATTTATGTGCAAAAAGATATGACAAGAGAGGAATGATAGCTATTCCACCATAAATAAAAATGATTAGACTAAATTATAAATGAGATTACTCAATGGTTTAGAGAGTAGATAAATTCGAATTCCAATCTAAGTACTTGTAGTAAAAAATTAGTAGAGGTATAGAATATCAATTCATAATCAGTCAAAATAAGGCAAAGGAAGGACCATAATTTTTTCCAAAGAAAGAATCAAGAAATTGAAGAAAAAATAATGGATAACAAAGGATTAAATAATAAAGCATAAAGAAAAAGAGAAACCATAACTTATCCTATGGTGATTCTTATCTCAAAGGATACCCATAGAGGTATACTTAATGAATAATATCCTATGAACTAAGGAAATATTAGGATCAATAATGAAGTAAGAGTGCATAGATGGTGAGCTTAAGGTTCACTTAATATGATCTTCCAGGCGCTAAGCAGTAGAATGCTCCCTCATAACTAAATCCATTTTAATCAAAGGGAACAATTATATGTATACAGTGAATTGTTGACAAGATTGAAGTAAACGACCAACTCTCGCAAGACCCCTTAAAGGAAACTTAAATGGATTGCTTAGATATTTTGAGTGGTTTTACCCAGATAATTAGTAAATGATGGAGCTCTTGTGGGAAAGACTCAATTGTACTAGTCTACTTAGGCCATTCCTTTGTAGTGATCTCTTAGGTAGAATTAAGCTCCTACTGTAATATTATCCCTTTTATATTTTCTCCATTTATGAAATTTAATTTTTTAAAAAATATCAACTTATTTCCTATAATTATTTATTAATAATTACAAGTTTCATTATGTTTTAATGGGTAGTTTAGTATGTTTTTAGTTGTTGATTAGATGATTTGTGCATGTTTAGGTTTAGAATTGTGTCATTTGGATTATATGTTTATATTTTAAAATTTTATATGCTTAAGAGCATGTTATCAGGCTTTAATTTTTTATGTTTGACATATTTTGATGAGTTTGTTAGTGTTTGAGATCAGGTAAAGAACATCGAAGAAGATTTGGAGAGCTCAGAGGAGGAGCTAAGGCCATGATCGTGACATACCACTCACGATCGTGACAAAAGCAATTCAGCCAAGGTCACGATTGTGATAGAAGCCAAATAGAACCAGGTCATGATCATGAAATATCTATCACTATGTCAAGACCATAAAAGAAGCTCAATTTCAAGTGTCACGATCATGACATACCTATCACGATCATGACAAGCACGATAACAGGCATGGGGACTACTTCCAAACTCATTTTTTCGAGGGTTATTTCGAACATTTGGGCCTGGGTAAAACCTTGTCTTTACCCTAAAAAGACTTAGGACTATAAAAGACAAAAGAATGACTTAATATAGGAGAACCTTCATTTGCCATTTGAGGAAAGAACCAAGGAAGAACAGAAAAGAGGAGAAAAGAGGAGAGAAGAAGGAGTTGCTGCTACTGTTATTACTCCCAGTCCACTCAAAATCATCTTTCTCATTCCATCTCGTTATTTCTTTCATTTGATGTATAAGATGGATATGATGATGATGGATTTGTGTTTAAGGATGTTCTAAACTCTTTTTGGGATTTTTTCTTAAATTAATGTTAATTTGATTGCTTTTGATGTTAATATGTTGGGTATTGTGATTGTTGTCATATTTGCATGCTTTGATAATAAATCGAGAAAGTGAACTAATAGAAAAACGATTAGGTTGGGTAATGATAGTTAACAACCTAATAGATCACACAAGCAATCAAATCAGTAATTTATACGAAAAGAGATCCTGTGGGAGGATTTTCTGTAAGAGTGTTTAAGATCTAATTGGATTATGGATTGTATTTGTTAATTGAGAGATTGTAATTTCAATAATTCGATTCAATTGGGCTTTATGATTTAGGGTTTAATGATTAGATCTCGAGAGAGAACAATCCACCCTTTGAAATTCTAGGACGAATACCAATTAACTCAGTAGTAATTAAGTTAGCATTAAATGATAGGATAAATCCCCTTTTCTCATAATTGGTTATTCTTCCTTTAGTGAACTTTCAATTGTTAATTGGTTGTGTTCAATTTTGATTTCCCTATATTAATTTAGAATTTCAATTTTCAATATATCCATATTCAATTTCTTAATTTTATGCTTATTTTTATTTTTAATCTTAATTACACTTTTAGGCCTTAGACAATTTAGGATTCGATTAGTTCACTAATTCCTCGTGAGATCGACACTTCATATACTAAAGTTATGACCTATATGCTTGTAGAATATTGAGAGTTTTATAAGATTAAAACTTGCTCAATAGTACTCTACATTGCATGATTCCTAGGCTTAGGGGGAATTCTACTTCGCTGTAAAAAAATCAATACAAATATGATGAATTAGATTAATCATAAGTTATTACCTAATTTATTTTGTCAGCTCAAGAAAGAGTTTAATCTTTTGCACAAATTGAATTTTGAAATAACCTCTGATTCATTTCTCTTTATAGGCTATATAACACATTACTTAAGTTAGAAATGAACACTAAAAGATCTCCATTATATAGTGAATGTTTTTAACATAACAATTCAATCCTCCATGGCCAATTAAAGGAGGAGAAAGTAAGTTATAGAGCTTTTGAATTCCATTCCATAAGTATGAGAAGTAACTGCACTTAAAAAAGAGATTCTCCAAAGATTCATTATCCTAATTGCACAAGTGATGTTTAGGAATCATATTAGCCAATCTAAAGCATTTAGTCTCTCCTTAAATTGAAGCCAAAAGATGAAAGAGTTTAGGTGGATAGTTGCTTGAACCAAATTAATTTGTTCTAGACAACCCTTAGTACACATGTTATAAAATCTACTATATTGAATAATATAATCTCTTATAGTTGATAAGTGCCTAAAAGACTATACTTTTAGTCCCATGTTTGGTTAATTTTAGATGTTTATTTGAGTTTTAAAAACTATTTTTGGTATTTAATAGATCCTATGGTGTTTTTAGGTCTTAATAGCCTTTATAGATTGAAAAGAGAGGAAGTTGGGAAAAATAAGGTAGAAGATTGAAGAATTGAAATGGAACATAGACACGACAGGGTGAGGGAATTTGTAAATCTTTGTAATCTTTGTAAACATAGACCATAAAAGTTGTTGGAGTCATTTTTATATATGCTATTGAGTTTTGAAGTGAGATTTAGAGACATAGTCATTCTACATAACTGTATAGGTGATTGTGTCCAATACAAAAACCGTAAATTCAAAGTATATAAAAGGGGAATAAAAAGGGAAATTAAATAGTTCAAGTTTTAACCACAATACTGAACCATGAAGAAGTAAAGGCTTAAAGATTGAATTAGAGTTCTAAATAGAAAGCATATTTCCATTTAAAGTTTCAATGGATTTTATTAGAGAAATGTGATATATAATGAAAAATCTTATTTTTAATTCTTCTCCTAAATCCTTGACTTTTTTTTTTATTTTTATGAACAATATTTGTTTAGTACATAGGTGTTTTCGGAGCCCAACTATCCAAAATATCATAAAACGTGAGCTTATTATCCTGTAGGGTTATTTCAAAGAACCCTTATTAGCCAACTATCCGGAGTCATAAAACGTGGGCGTAATCCAATGAAAAACACCTTAACCATTATTGATTCATCTTCATGCTTTTATACCATAACACATTTTACTTATATGTAACTACAATTCCTGTTCAAAATTCATCATCTCAAATTAATTACTTCCTCAAGTGTCCCTAATTTCAACTCAACCTTATCCATGCGCAAATTCACATTTTCACTCAATGGCATCCATACATAATTCATAATTTATTAACATCAAAAGATAAGAGTTTTTACAAAGCCGTAATGACATTTCAAACCACAATACATCTATATCTCATAATCCCAAAATACATAAGATACTTCAACTAATAATACTCGAAATGTAACTAAAATCCTCATTGTTACAAAATCTAGCTTAAAATACAAAATTATGCAACTTGAAGCAATGCTTTGACCCTCTTTCACTCGATCTTATGTTCTTTACCTGAAGATGGGATGGATAAAGGGGGTGAGCTTAAAGCTCGTGGGTAATAAGTTTATAATCAAGAAACAAGCAGAAATCCTTTTTTTAACTCATTTTTATTGAACCTTTTCATAACCATAGTAATTTTGCATTTAAAAATCATAAAAAAACACTTATTTCATGAAATTCTCAATTTGTCAAACAATTCTAAATTGTACAAATCATGTATGCATCCATCTTGTCAAACATATCATGAGCACATAAGCACATCAGAATGGTTCAGGTGGATCAAAAATAGAACGTACTACACAATTCCCAGAAGGGTCTTGTGTAGCCGTGAACTTAGGTGAGTCCATAAAGGAGCTCCATGCCACTAGCGGGCAGGCAGAAGAAGCCTTTACTTGGTGAACGTGCATGTGACGGAATTTAGAGGACCACCACAAACCTACATAACAGATAATTCATGACTTGTAAACTTATTGCCCAAAATGGCAATTCTTGAAAACTTGCTTTTCATAGACATGAAGTATTTTGAAAACATGATTTCATAAACTTGCATCTTTTCAAAAAGATTCATTTTCAAAATATTTTCATAAATCATCAACACAATTCACTTAGCAAACATATAACAATTTCACAATCCAACTAAAAGCAAATAAATGCGACATCTATGATGCAATTGAAACCAAAAAGTTTCCTTGATTCAAAGAAAAATAATGAGTGGCTTATTTACTCTATTATAAAAATGCACCCACCTTGAATTCCTTGCTTAAGAAATTGGCTTAAGGATGTCTTTTCTCTTGCTCCACTTGCCTTCCTTAATTTCCCTTAACAATGATCAAAAACTCAATTTAATAGGAATTCCAATTTAGAACCCAAAAAAAACATATTCACTAAAACTCATACATTTCCTAAGCTTTTTGAACCAAAAACCCTTTCAAAAATTTAAACTTTCAGGTCAATTTTTCACTATCATTCTGATCAAGTAAATGAAGAAATTTAATAAAAATTCCCCTAGAAACATGTTCCTTATTGTCTTAAGTTTCTAATGACACCATAATCATTCAATTTGGTTCAGTACTCTAAAAGTTATACCATAAACATTTTCTGGCCATTCTTGTACTAAAACCACATTCTTGGTTCAACTTCCATTCAAACTTTCAAATCCTTATAGACTGAATTAGAACTTTATTTCATCATAAAGTTTGTAGCTCTATGTCTCTAGTTTACAAAAAATCAAAAATCACTCCATTTGGATAACTACAGAAAAAGCTATGCCCAAAATACCAAAATATGTTCTGTGCTGGAAAGTTCGTCGCAGCAAAATTGTCCAGAAACGAACTCTTAAAACATGTTTCATGCCGCCGCGGCGAAACCCAAAAGTTCACCACGGTAAAAATGTCCAGAAACCCATTCTGAGAACGTGTTTTGGGACATTTTCCATCTTATTACTTCCCACCTTTCACATATAACCCATCTTATCACTAACCATCTCTTCTACTTCATTTTCAACACAATTCCAATCCAATATCATTCACAAACCAATTCATAAGCTATACTTTTTCATCGACCAAAAGGATCAAAACATTTTTATATGCGATTCATCAACAACTTCCTACACATATTCAACTTCATTTTTACCTCTAATTATCACTAAATATGCTTCATTCGACAATTAAGAAAGGTTCATGCTTATACTTACTTGTTGAAGCTTCAAAATCTTCAAAATCTTCAAGATCTTCACAAACCCTAGCTTTTCTCTTCTCTTCCTCTCCTTCCACGACACTCTCTTCTTTCTATCTTCACTTTATAACTCTTCTTCTTCTATTTTATACTCATAATGGATGTGAAAGGTCCACTTTGCCCTTCATTTAAGCCTTATAACCTTTTAACCTTAAGTGTCTTGCCAATTTTGCCCTTATACAATCTTACAACATTAATGCTTTAATCCCATCAATTTACCCATGTCATAAAATCCTACTAAACTTCTCATAACAAATTAACTCCAAAAATTAATCTATCAACACCTCATAATTCATTTAAATCATGCTTAATAAATAAAAAAATTGGGGGCCAACATGGACTTTGTGATATAATTCTTTATTAGTGCATTTTGATTTTTTATTTATTGGATTTATTTTATGTTTTGATTATAACTTGAATTAATAACTTTTTGGATATTAGTTCATGTATGATTTCATGTACTTGAGATTGAAAATTTCGTTGTATGAATAAATCTATCAAAATTAAAAGGAGTTGCATGCAAACTTAATGATATGTTGACATAAATCTTCCATTTTAGGGTCAAACCTTATGGTAAAGTTCATAAATTGATTAAAGCAATCATACGGTTTTAACTAGAAAGATATTTTAGTTAACAAACCTTATGTTAGGTGTTGATAATCTTGAGAAAGATAATAACATAAAATAGAAATTTCCGCTTGTCAATAATCTTTAATTAAGTTACATGATAAAGGTTTAGTCACTTAAGAAACTTTTATTATTATTATTATTATTATTATTATTATTATTATTATTAAACGTTTGTATACAAATGCAAGTTCCTGTGCCCATATAACTGTCTATCTATATATATTTGGAAAAGGTTGGACCAAGGCCACATCCCTGTTCGCATTTCAGAACTATCTAAAATTTTCAGCTGCCATTCTGGAACTGTTAGTGTGAACCAAGGAAAGTACATTGTTCATTAGTAATTTATTCCAACTACCCGTTGAACTATCTCACTTATGTTAGATAGAAGACTAGAACTTATGGTGAACCATTTTCCTACTTCTAGTAGCTTATCAATCCTACAGAGAAATTTTCATTTTTTCACTTAAACAGTGTTTCCCAGAAACTGCCACAATCTTTACAATTTTGATTATGACTAATTTGCTGGAGTCTGCACTTTCAGAGATAGTACGTGCCTGGTATTTTACTTGGATGTTTCTCCAGTGGTCGAAACAACTTTTGCGATTAACATAAAATTACAATTCAGTGAAATTGTCTCGCTGAATGAAGTATTCTGTTTCTTGCTCCTCTGTGAACTGTCTCCATTTTTCAACTTCTTAATTCCTGTTGGCACAATCATATCTTTAATTAGCTTGAGCTCGATTGACTCTTTGTTGCATTAATTGTTATTGCTCCAATTTCCGTCTAAGCCAAGTTAATGAAATCAATGCTCCAGTACGATGCAGGTAACAATAGAAAAGGTTGATATTACCATGTCAGTGAAAAGGTTTGAGTGCAAGCAAAAATGATTAATGTAAGTGCAAGGTCGTGGCATGTGCGATTGCAGAAGTGATCATCTACCAACTACCATAGTAACAGTCAAATCGTTTGAGGATACAATTTCTTGACAGTCCAGATAAGTTTCTGCGTCTATGGAAGTTCTCATGGAAGTAAAAGTGGGCTGTCTTGGCGATGGAAGGATCGAATTGCTTTCGATCATTAACAATACATGTGCCATGGTTGGTCTGTGAACTGCAGAATCTTGGACGCATAACATGGCTATTTGTATGCATCTCAGCACTTTGTTTTCTGGACATGAATTTCTAATGGCAGGATCAATCAGTTCCATTGCTTTTCCTTCACTCCAAAATTGCCAGGCCTGAAATTACTCAACATCTAATTATGATATGAAGAAAGTTAGAGATGTTCACTTATATCATTTTATGCTTGGAAATAACTTACATAAGCAATAAGGGATAAATGATCAGTAGCACGAAAACTGGTGTTCCTGCGGCCACTGACAATCTCTAGTACTAGTACGCCAAAACTGAAGACATCTGATTTCACAGAAAACAGGCCTTCCATTGCATATTCGGGTGACATATAGCCACTGCATTTAAAGTAGGGGACAAATGACAGCTAGATTAATCACATTGCTCAGAAATAAAATAACCGCAGATGATCTCACAAGTTGTTACTTACTATGTGCCAACAACTCGATTAGTGTTGGCTTCGTTTTGATTTCCTCCGAATATTCTGGCCATGCCAAAGTCTGAAATCTTAGGGTTCATATCCTCATCCAACAAAATATTGCTAGCCTTGAGGTCCCGGTGAATAATTCTAAGCCTCGAGTCTCGATGGAGATAAAGAAGTCCTCTAGCAATCCCTTCAATAATGGTAAATCGCATAAACCAATCCAGCTGTCCTTGCTTTGAATGATCTTCCATTCGGTTAGATGGAAACAGTCAATAAGTTATACAAGAACGATTTGATTCTCAAAGAAAATATGAAACACTAGACGGAGAAAAGAACTCACCAAAAAGAAAGCAATCCAAGCTCTTGTTGGCCATGTATTCATATAGTAGTATTTTCTCCTCCCCCTCAATGCAACAGCCTAATAATCTAACCAGATTTCTGTGTTGCAATTTGGCAATCAATATAACTTCATTCTTGAACTCCTCTAAACCTTGCCCGGAGACTTTCGAAAGCCTCTTAACTGCAATTTCCTCCGCTCCTGGAAGCTTTCCCTGTCAATGAAAGTAAATGGTTACATTTAGGACTTGAAAACATGAGATTCACTTGTACATCTCTATTTGAGCCTTACATACTAACTCACCCTATAGACAGGACCAAATCCACCCTGTCCAAGCTTGTTTTCATCTGAAAAATTGTTCGTGGCCGCTGCTACTTGGCTGAAACTGAACAACGTTAACTCTGCACCATTCATTTGATTTCCTTCCATAACAAGGTCAGCAGGTCCTGAAAAATCCGTTGAATATTCTTTACTCTTGCTCAGATCAGAAATTGGTATCTCATTCTTCCTCATCCATGAAGCAGTGGTAGCTGCAGGTAAAACTTAAAAATGAAACCGAAAAGGCAGCAAGTAAATTCCAAGAGTCAACAAAAAAAAAAACTTCCTAAAGTAAGCTTTCACCAGTGCGGGACAGAATCAGAAATGGAGATCATACCTTTAAGTTTTGTGTTATACCTCCAGAATAGCCACAGGGATAAGGCTAGGAAGGTCGTTCCAGCCAAAACAATGACCACTATAACAGCAGGAGATAATTTCCTTCCATCTGTGGGAACACAAAGCAGGAACTCAACATACAAAAACTATCATTAAGGAAACTCTTAAAAGATTCCATATCCTTTATTCAAGGTAGTCAACTATTATAATAGAGAGTTCTATTAGAAAACTAAGTAGAACCCTGGGTGGTCTTGCTAACTTTTGAATGTGAAGCTGTTATCTGTTCCCATGTGTATCTTTCGAGAGGAATATCAATTGGATGGAAAAGCTACAACTTGGTAGATTGTCCGGACGCATGCTAAGCTAATCTCTCCAGCTACTATTGGAGAGATTGGATTCAAGAGCCAGCTTTAAAAAACTTGCAGACAGACTTGTTATTTAGAAAGTAACTAATTATAAGCTAATCTGTTGAATTTCTGCATTATCTGTAGGTATCTAAAACTGTTGCTTGACAGTTGAGCCTGGGTCGTCTGCAATTGTAAAACCGTCAGGCATATGCACATACAGAACATGGGACCTGGAGTCTTGGATTAGATTAAGAAATAGAAACCTGTCTACTTCTTCAAGAATTACGAGATAAAATACGATATAAAGCACGTTAATCTTACCAAATTCGGAATCCGCAAGACGCAGATACATTGTGAACCCAACCTTGTCAAAATGCTGCATATCAATCAAATCCTCAGTCCACGCCATGCATCCAATCCCACTGATTAAAGCAAATGCCTTGCAGGAACATTTTTTCAAGCATGTTTCCTGACAGGTCTCCAAAGTCCCGGCTGCCGTGACATTTGCGAAATCGGGCAACTTCATACACCGTAAGGCCTTAAACCCATCTTCTCCACCGCTTAGCACTGTTGCATTGGAATTCCTCTGACATTGCAACAAAGACGTTCTTTTACACCCACCTGACCAATTTCCATTTCGCCATTGATCTGGAAATGTCGGCTCAAACCCTTCCATGCAACTGCATTTGGGAGACTTTGATGCTCTGCAGACTCCAAAATTTCCGCAATAATTGTATAATTCACACTCATTAGCAGGTTGCTTCTGCAAGACATCCCACTCCTTCGCATCCTCATTCCACTTTAGCTGCTCTTCAATTCCATCCCAAGTTACTCGGAACCTCAGTAAATCTGAAGAACTTGAAGGAACGTATGTCAAATAAAGATTTCCACTAATAGTAGTAAACTTGAATCCATATTGGTAATTGGTTGAAGCAGACATATTAGGCACGCCAGTGAAAATTTGTGCATTCCAGTGACCACTCCTCCATCTTCTTTTTGAATTCTCCCATATCACTATTTGTGGTGCTCCACGAGGATCAACTCCCATGGTGAAGTTTCCTGGTGAAGGATCGGTTGCAGACTTCCACGAACTAAAGAAATGGTTCTCTCCCATTGCTTGACTCACCAGAACTCTCATGTTAGGCAAATATGTATCTGTTGGGTGGCTGAAACTTTCCCAATAGGACTTATTTGTGTCAGCAGCACTTGACAGAATAAGATTACCGGTTGTTTCAAGAATCGCAATTGTGTTGTTGGACAGCTCCGAAGCATTGCTTGACCAAACCGAATTGCCATTTCCATCTCTGATGAACAAGTTTCCATCTTCAGCAATTCTCAAGGTTCCATTCCTGTCAGAAATTGGTTTATCTCTGTTTGCAACCCAGATGACTGCCAGATCTTGAATATTGTGATACCAAATACCAAGATATCTTGAATCAGATTTTTCCTGGCTAAAAAATCCCAGTTCATATCTTTCATCAACCGATATCAAAGTTTCACCATCTTTAACCGATTGGCCCGTTGTAATCGAGTCAATTGCATGACAAAACAGAACTAGAGAAAACAAGTAACAAATGAAAGAAAAAAGAAAAACGCTTTTCATTACAGCCCAGTTTGTGCAATCTCTATGAAACACAAAAACTGTAGCCGGGCAGAGATCTAGAGAAACATGAAATCAAGAAGAGAATCGAACAAGGAAGAAGGTTGACAAACGTTGTGTACGATATTTCAAAGAAGGGAGGGCTACGGTTGCTGTTTTTTGGTTGAAGTTGACTGAACTCGCAGCCTAACAAGTTGGACTCGCGAAAAGTAGTTTTGACGTGAGTATTACAGGTCTAAAACCACAACGTACCTTGAGAAGATGAAGCGTTGACAAGTATTGACAAACTAAAAGCATGAGAAGAAAAGTTGTTAATTGGTAGGCAGTGGTCACAAGCATTCAACACCACATGGCATTGACATATCTTGAGATCGATTCTTGTTTGAAGGTGACAAAAATTCTTTTGTCTCTCTATGCTTTTAAAAACACAAAGGTTATAATTAGCGATAAACATAAAACATGTAGAAGATAACTATAATTGATAGCAAGGAATAACATGCCTTGAATGGAAAGACAAGCCGACAAGGAGAATAGTTTAACGATACAAGCAGTCTAGTTCCTTGGTTAATCATTTTGTGATTCAATGTAAGCTTAGATCAGATGCTTCTTAATTTCCTAAGGACAAAGTTCACATTGAACCGATATGATGCGGAAAGTTATTTTGCACCTAATCACATCTGTCATTCCTGCACAAAAACTAATTTTAACAATTTGAACTACCGATTGAATTTAATTTTCTTGAGAATTTCGTAAGTCACTTTACGTACTATAAGAAAACTAAAAAACAATTTAATTGAAATGGATGTAAAGAAATTTAGATGTCAACTTAATAATAAAGGAATTCCGTTTACAACGATATAATATGTAAATAGTACTTTTTAAGTATTTATTAGATAAATTATCAACGGCGTGTATAATTCAATTATAACTTTATTATGCATATTCTATAAATATTTTGAATGATCACAACCTATTAGATTTGAATGTGCAACTTATCGTAGTGGCTCCCACAATCTATCATTCCACCCCTTTCAGGCAAAGGAAATTATATTTGTGCTTATGAAAATTAAGTTCTAACCATAAAATATGTGCTAAATTAGGATGATAGCCATCCAACTTGCATATTTTCTTATTCACTCTTAACATTTAGTGAAAGGTATAAATTATACGACCCAATATATCAAAGGTTCCATTGAGTTTGTTTGATTACATAATTTGATGCGCCAAAAATGGAGGGACAAAGAAGAAGACGTTCGATAAATATTCCGTTCAATCCAATAAACAAATGAAGAAAGAAAAAAGAGACAGGATGGAGAAATGGGCTTGCACATGCTTGTATTTATTATGGTTACCTCGTCCTTTTCTCTTTAAGATGCTTCTGAAAGTCTGTACTTGTATGCACGCGATGGGGTCCTCAAGTCTTAAACTAAGCATGTTTGCACTAGCCGTCGTGCATTGCCTACTCCTAAATTTACTGACGAGGTAACCATAATTGAATCTGAAAACAAAACAAAACAAAAGATAAAGAAAAACCAAATACAAGCACGTGAAACATTTTGTCCATTCATCATTGTAAGTTATTTTATTATACATAGACATCATTGTTGCAATTTTTACGCACAAGTACCTAAACATGCCCATCGTCACGATCACACCTGGAAACGCGGTACCCGTTGTCAATCTCCGAGTAGAAGTACTATTCATTAGGTTTGCTTAATCATGTGTGCTTTCCATCATTCCGGAAATTTTAATACCTTATCTCACTATTAAAACTAAAATTTAAGTTAATGATATGAACTAAATTTTTTAAATTTTGATTGGGTAGTTAAACAAATTGTGGTTACCTGTACCCTCCATTTATTATTTCTTCATTTTTTAATTGATATTACAGTGGTTGAGAAGACTAAGTATCTACTACCCATTTCACAATTTAAAATTAACCTAAGTCTCTTATTCACCATCTTTTTGTTCTATCTCGAATTGCCTCAACTCAAATATCTCTTAAAACCCTCAATCTATTGAGTCTTAGATGCATATACAAAAGGTTGAAGGTATATTTAGGCTTAGTAAAATTATGTCGACTCGTCTCACTTCAAAGTGATCGAGCTTTAGATTGAGCTTAAGTTTTCTTTCCTCAAATTTTTGAGTTTTAGGTTTTGGCTGTCTGGTTCAACCTAATCCAAAACCTAATATTTTTAATTAAGACGACGTTGTTTTATATAAAACAATGTCACTTTTAATTTAATAAAACATATATATTTAATCAGACCCGATCGAGTTTTGGGACCACTCAAGCTCAATTAGGCTCTGGCTCAAGCCTGAATCCTCAGGCTTGATCATACTTCGGGTCAAGTTTAGGCCTAAACACATTTAATTAAGTTTCACTTTCTCCATATAGATAATTGATTTTTTTTATGTTTCCAAAAGCGGTTGAGCAATTTCGTGACACTAGATTCATTAAGAGTGTGACTTTTATAAATGTGACAGATTTTTTAAATTTCTTTTGTGTGAATATTTCTTTTTTTTTAGATTGATTATCTCTTTTGTTAATTTACATTTGCTTGGTATTGAATATATCTTTTATTCTTGATATTGAATTATGCTTTATGCATGAATTAAAAGGTGACTAATCATTATCTTGATATCAATAGTTGCTTACATATTTATTATTATTAGTGCCCTGTAATTTCACAAATATTTTGTTATTGTTAGAAAGAGGAGATTTTTTTATTCGAATTAAAAATATGTATTCAAAAAGAAGGTTAAGCCTTACAAAATGGGTAAAGAGAGGCATAAGTGTTAACATGGTTCATACATGCATTTACCACTCGATAAAGAAACTAATTGGTAATGGCGAATTAACATGGTTTTGGTTTGATAACTAGAGTTATTTGAGCCCTTTAAACATCAGGAATAAGCTTAGACATATGATTATCAGGATTCTTTTTCAAATAAGAGTTAGCTCAATCTTACATAATGGAATCTGAAATTTCTATTTTTGAGGGGCTGATAGCTTTGATAATTTGTTACCTAGCAATCCGCCTATAGGAGAGGAAGATAAGATAATCTAGGTACACACGAACTCCAAGGAAATTTCCAACAGTTCCTACTATATATCCCAATGTCCTTTGATATGAGCTAATATGGAAAAAATCTTTATCCCCCCAAAGCAGCTTTCATAAGTTGACCGGCAATGAAAGATAGGCTCAAAACAAAAACTAGATGATATGGCATTACAAACAACTTGGATACCATATGCAATTTATGTCGAAGGGATAGTAAAACTCAAAATCTTTTATTTTTCCAATGTAGGGTTTAACAGGATATTTAGGATAGGGTTTATTACAAGTTCATTATCCTCCGGATGAATGGGTTAACATGTAACATCTCGTTTCCATACTAAAGATTAGAACCCTAAAATTCAGTACATGTAAGATCAAAAAAAGATTAAGAAAAATGCATTTCATGCTCATGCATAATGTTAGCATATACGCATTTGAATTTGAATATTTGCACACATTAGAATGACTGTACCTGCATTCATGACATATTCTGGGTATAATTGATCTATAAATGTGATCATAATTAGAATTGTGAATTATATGTGTTAAAATTTGATTTAGTGTATTAAAATATTGATTTAGAAATTTTGGTAAATTTTGAGAATTTTCTGGAATTAATGGTATTTTTGAACTAGGAAAAATGCTAAGTAGCAGAACAATTGATGAAAAGAAGTAGAATTAAGAGTCACATGGTAGTGGAAATTTTTATAAATAACTTTGGGATTTAATGACATATGTCATTGGAATTTGAGAGAAAATTAGAGTAAAAATTAGAATCAAATGGACTAGCTTATTAAAATATCAAGAAGAGCCCTTGAGCGAGTGACTTGTGGCACTTGCCACACTACTTATTTAAATCACGAATTTATGAAGTGGAAGACCATATTTTGGGTCTTTCACTTTCTAAATACAACATATGCTTCTCTCATCTCCATCTTAATTTTCTTCATTGCTCTCTTCTTCACCCACGACATCCACTCTTACCCTCATCATGTTAACTTTTGTACAACTCTTTCACCTTGCTTCTTTAAGATTCTTTGCCTTCCTCTTCTTATTGCTAAAAGACCCAACCCATTCCACCTTGAAAGTTGATTTTCATGTATGTTGAAGGAGCTAGGGTTCTTGGAGACTTTGGAAGAAGCCTTGGGTAAATCAAGTAAGTATAAGCATCACTCTTCTTAATTTGAAGAATGAAACATAATTTGATGATAGTTAGAAGTTAAATGTTCATAAATTGAGGATGGGTATATGCAAAAACGTGAGTGAGTTTTGTGGGTAGATTAATGTCTTGCTTTTACATGTATGATGATTAATAATCTATAAGTTGGTATAGAGATGATTTAGAGTTAGAATGAATCCTTAATGGATGTAGAAAGAAGTGTAGAAAAATTTAGTTGTGAATGGATATTGTTGTGTTATGATTTTAATGAATGCAAACATGGACCATTGGTTGTTTTAGACATGGATTGGACTGAGATTTAAGGTTAAAGAAAAGGCAAGTGTAGTGTCTTGAAAAGGGAAGAACTAGGATGAAAGTTTAGAGATAAAATAATAATGGTGTTTAAAGTGTGCTGGAAAAATGTTAGATGTAACATTTTTCATTGATTATACATATGTAATTTAGCCATAACTTGTTCTATAGATATCTAAATGAGGTGATTTTTGATTTGAATTAAATTCAATACATATGGCTACATTTTTCATGTAGAAATCAAATTCAAATTCTGTCTTTAAGAGTTTCTAATTTTGGCTTGAAGTTAAGCTTTGGATTATGTCTTTGTTTCTGAATAGTATGTAGTAAATTGTGTATAACTTTTAGAATACTGACCAAATTATATAAACTTAGGTTCCTTAGAAACTTAAGATATATAGGAACAATTGTTTAGAAGTAGTTATTGCAAAAAAACCTCATTTTCTAGGTCATAATGCTCATACAAAACTGACCTGAAAAATAAAGTTGGAAAAGCTGGGAATTTGGAAGGATCGGACCAGGAAAGTTTCTGTCAACAAATCCCACGTCTGTGGGAAAATAGGAATTTCCCACGAACGTGGGAATTGGTTAAACATCACCTATGCCTTTTTTATTTTGGATTGAAGTTGCAATTGATTAGGGACTTTTATGTGATGCTTCTAGGCTTGAATGAAGCTTAAAATGAGCTTAGTATGATGCTTGAACAAGTGATTAAATGAGTGATATGGTTAGGGTGATGATTGGGGATAGAACTTAAGGATGAATTGTTATGTATTGAGTGTTTAAATCTAAAATTTTGAGACGACATTGTTAGTAGTGTGTCCTAGGCCAATGGTCATATGTGACTTTTATACTGACATTCTAACTTATTAATAATATATTATGAGGTATTTTTTTATATATGCATGTGTATTGTTTATGTAATGTGATTTACATTCCAAGAATAGTATTAGGCTTATTTCATCAAGTATATGACTCGATAGTAAAACCATAAGCATTATAATACTATTCTAAACTGTCCCTAGTCGATTGTTATTGGTGGAACGATAATGAATTAAGGCTAGTATGTGTTCTGATTGATGATCTTATTTTACTGATCATGGATATGAGTTATCAAATTAGAAACATAGATATATGTTAGAGAACATATATTGGACCGACCTACAGAGAGAACATTACATGGTTTCATGTCATTAGTGATTCTCAATATGGTTTGACTTTAGTCCTCTGACCTAAAGTCATCATAGTTCCCT
>JANQBM010000002.1:32157202-32167373 GCA_025594535.1 Erythroxylum domingense
TCAACTGTCCCCGGTGACAGGGACAGTAACCAAACACAGCATTATGGAACATAACAAGTCGCTGGACGAGGGAGACAAAACCAAGCAGCTGACTTTGGAGCTTCATTTCCTATTTACATCGAGGAGGAAGGTATTTGTTTCTATTCTCTTTATTCTAGGCAAATTATTGTGACTAAATATTTTGATTTCGATACATTGGATAGGATAGAAGTGCGTGAGCGGGTAGAGAACTTAGCAGAGAGGAGGATCCAGTGAGGTCAATTTATTAGATTTCAATTTCCCATTTATGAAGAGCTCACCCTAGAATTATTCACGTCCCTGACCTTTGATCCCAAGAACATTAAGGAATTATAGTTTAGATTGAGGAGGCGAGCGTATGAGTTAACGGTAGAAATTATGTGTTACATATGTGGATTCCCGGAATCCATCCTTGTTAACCAACATGATGACTTTCGTGCCCCCCAATACTGGCATGAGCTTACCGGCATTGAGCGCTTTTATGCCAAAAAGCCCATAACAATATTATCCGGTCCCATGAACACTTGTTGCTGCACAAACTTATATGCCAGCTGATCTTTGACAAATCATAGACCAACAAGTGCTCAACCAAGGAACTGTTCATACTGTGATGCATGGACCATAGTATCCCGGTATGCACATCTACGTATGTGCTGAATGCTCTTACTGCAGTTCCGCGAAAGCGGAGTAACCGTCTTGGAATGGGGTAATTGGTGTCTGCCATCGTAAAGCATTTTGGTGTGGATCAGAGGGGGTTCACAGTGTATCTACCTGAGTTCCTTGACCAGCATCATTTATTTCAGGCAGAGATCATTCACTCCACCAATATGAGCTTGCGAGAAATAAATGAAAAGAAACATATGTAGATTAGGACGGGTCAGGCAAGTTCGAGCTCTGCACCACCTAGGCAGGTACAGGAAGCATCAACGAGCTAGGAATCGGAAGAAAAGGAAGAAGAGGTCCAACATTGGAAAAAGGTTTTGGATGAAATCTCATAAACCAACAGAACACTAAAGGAAATGGTGCGCACACAAAGACGCCAGAGTCGAGAGATCTGTAGACTCCATCGGTATTTCGAAGCTCAGGGTATTCAATTATCACCTCCCATACCATCACCACCTCCATCTCCTTAGGATCCAAATCTAACCCAAAATTTTTCTCTAATTCTATTTTGTTTTGCGCTATTTATTTTTCTATTATTTCTATTTTTTTATCGTTAATTTTATCTGTTCGTTGTTATTTTAATTTCTATTTGAACATTTCGTTTATTCATGTGTCATGTGTGTTCCTTCTCACATTGAGGACAATGTGTTGTTCAAGTATGGGGAGGGATTCTGTGTTTTTCTTTTGTATATGAATTTTGCATACCGTATGATAGTATTATTTTGCATGTTGTGAAGTGTATGAATGTATGAGTGATTTTTTTTTAATTTTGGACATAGTCTATTGGGTTGTGAATAATCATTAGCCTGCGAAATTAGTGAATTAGGGGGCCTTTGGATAATTATACAGCCTAATTAGGACTTAGTATAAATTTAGCACCATATAGATTGTCACATTCATTCATAATTTAAGGCCTTTTAGGTTAAGTAGCTGAACTAGTATTTTTTATGGAAACGAATAGCTAAAAGCAACAAGGTAGGAAATAAAAAAAGGTTTAATTCAATAAATCACTATTATGTTGACCTTCAAGTTATGAGCAGATCTAGTAGTCAGTTAAAAACGTGATGTAGCTGAATAACTGTATCGACACGCATCACAAATGTGTGCCTTCACGTAAAAAGGCTATAATGATGTTTCAACTAAGCTGTTAATAAACGACTTAGTCAATTAACCGGATCAACATTCATCACAAATGTTTGCCTTCTAGTAAAAGGCTAAGTCCCAGGTTAAAAAATAAAAATAAGAATAAAATAAAAATTGTGTGTTTAAATAAAAACCTACCGGACTTATAATAGGCTTGAAGTTTCATGGAATTATACCTAGGAGCAGTTACCAAGTCTGAGGGATCAAAAAATTATCAATGCATGTGCACAATTGGAAATGGTAAATAGGTAAACAATTGGTCCTGAGTTAGTTGTATATTTAGTTCAAAGCCCCTAGGCACATGTTTTGCATGCTAATGATTTGATGTAATTTGAATAAGTGTGTCCAAAATTAAATTTAGTTCATGAAGATTAGAGTCATTGTCACATTATTGCATGGTGTGTTTGTTTTGTTAGGTATTGTTGTTTTGTTTGCTTGAGGACAAGCAAAAGTTTAAGTGTGGGGATGTTGATAGTAGTGTTTTGTATGATGTTTTAGGGGTTTAATTTGTTATGTATTTTGTGTTAAATTAAGTGTTAAGTATGCATTTAGGTCTTAATTAGATTAGTTTTTATGTTTAAGTTTTTTTATGGGTTAGTTTGAATCTTTGAGCTTAAATTGTATATTTTTTAGGTACCTTGATGTGTGTGCTAGTGATGCAGGGTAAACAGGGAAGAATGGTGAAGATTTAAATAGTTTCGGGCTAAAACATACAGGCTATGATAGTGATACAAGAGAGAGAGCCAAGAGCTGCAAAAAGAGAGACTCTGTCAAAAATCCGAGTGAAAACCTAGTTAGAGATCAATCGATTGACAAAGGAGACGAAGGAAGAAAGGCACGGAGATACGCTTGACACGACGTACTTCCTATTGGAGTTATGTAAATATAGTGCCCTGGATAGCAAGTGTATTTACTTATAACTTAATTTTCTTCCAGTTACTTTTGTAATGAAAATATTTATTATTCATAAACCAAAAGAGTTTGGTTTTTATGAGCATTGTATAAAATTGTGTTAATAGACAACGTTAGAACTAATTTAGGTTTTGGACAAATTGCAGATAGAGATCGCAATTTCTATAATTTGAATTAGGAAATACTAATTAGGGTTAAGAATTATAACTCGAGAGAGAGTAATTCACCCTAGGACCGTTTAGGCCCGTTAAATCGAAAATTTCATAATTGGATAGATTTTCTTTAATTTCGAATAAATTCCTCCTTTCTCTCAATTGGTCGCTTCTAGGTTGAAATTTGAATTATTTGTTTGAGTTCGCTTTTGTTTGTTTTTTGGGTGCTTTAATTTCTCGTATTTGATTCTCGATTGATTTAAATTTCTGAAGTAGTTGTTAAATTAGGTTTTGCCAACTTAGCTACCATTAGATTTTAGGACTAGTTCCCTTCCTCGTAGGATCGACACCTTAGGTACTACGCGAATGACCGGTGTGCTTGTGGTAATTACCAAGGTTAATTTTTTTTTGGGTAAATTACCAAGGTTCAAAATTAATAAAACTTAAAGCGTGTAACCTTAAGCAAATAACTAACAATGATTTAAGTATGGGAATAGTTCTATATTATACATACTATTTAAGGTTAATTAACATCTTAGGTGGCACTTTAATAGCATATTTTATGTAGATTATGTTATGTTTTTTTATGTTTAGTTCATTTTCTTTTAGGTGATTAATTTAAGGAGTAAATATGGGATTTAAGGTATCTTTCTCCATAATTATCTTATTGATGATATTTTATAGTCATTTGGAAGATAAAAAGAAGGATAATAACTTTGTAGAAGATATGAGAAGCCAATTCTAACTCAAAGATGTTAAGAAGTTAATGCAATAAGGGAAACTAAGAGTTGGATTTGCATGTAAAATAGACACCTCTTATGTGAAGGTATGAAAAGTTAAGAAGCAAAACAAGACTAGGAAAAAAGTTGATCCAAGTCAAACACTAAAGTTAATATAAGATCATGCTAAACTTGTCTTGAATTTCTAAAGAGAAATAGTATGAGACTAGCACTGGTTACAAATTGATTTTCGGCTTTGATTAAACATTGCTTTATAAAGAATAAAAGTTCTAGAATAATCCTGACACTTATCTTGGTGTTAGTATAGCACTGATTCTTAGAAAAAATTACATGGGCATATGAATGGTGCTAGTCCATTATTAATTCTTCGAAATAAATTACAAAGATATGTGATTTATTAAGTTCAAGTCATCTGTAACTCTATTATGGTAATCCTATTTATAAATAATCATATTACAAGTAACCTAGGTTTCACATAGGGAAATCTAACATCTTTTAGCATACTTCTAGAAGACTTTTGAGGGAATTCTCATTTTCTTTTCATAGTGTTGCTCTTTCTTAGAATTGGAGGAAGATTTGGAGTAAGGATTAAAGAAGTCTGTGATATCTTCTTTTCTTTTGTTTCGATTATGTTTAGTGGCTAAATACCTTAGTTAGGGTTAGGTATAAGGTTTCTTTAATTATTTATACAAGATTTAATTATTACATTGGTTAAACTTTTTCTCTTTGTTCTTAATATTAGGCAGTAATTGGGTACCATAAATTCATTATAGGAATAATATAAAAGACCAATATGTGAAGTAGAATCCATGCAATAGGATAATAAATACATTTTTTTGTGAAGAAAGAAAGAATGTATTAATTAAAGAAGGCAATTGTTGACAACATTTCATACAGAGCAATACTATCAAAGTCTAAATAACCATTACAATATTACAACAACAATAACAACAACTCCAAGTAATAATCCTGCTGATACGTGAGCTCTGAGGATGTCCAATAGTACGTGGCCCTATCCCTAACTAGTAAAGAGTTTATTTCCGAATGACCTACATGAATAGCCATAACAATGTTGTGATTATAAATCACAAGTGATTGTATCTTAGATTCAAGAAACTAGTTGATTTTCCAAGTGAGTTAACATTAAGAGTTGCTTTTGTATGCAAAAAAGTGCTGTCTAATTTTGGAACTCAATATCAATAAGGAAGTTTCTTTGGTGGTGTGTGAATCATAAAACATATTGTTTTTTCTTTCTTCCTATATGCCAGCAACAAGGTAGCCAAAGGCGACTCTGAACTCCTATAGATCCCCTTTTCATTCCATCTAAATCTTGCTACTCCATTTAATAACGTCTAACTAAAAATTAGGTGGACTGTCTAGATGACCTAACAGAGCAATTCTCTTCCAAATATGTTGACTATATTAGAATTGAAAGAAGATATGATCAATGTTTTTATAGGATGACTTACACTACAAGAAAAAGGTCGAATAGGAATGGAAAATTAAGGATGGAAATTATCCGTCCCTAATTAGGGACGGAATTTGCGACCAAACAAGTTGAAAATCCAAAATCGTCCCAAAATCCGTCTCAACATTTCGCACCATATACACCAACCAAACTTTTCGTCCTTAAATCCGTTGCAAAGTTTGGCGCCATCTGGCGCGAAGTAAAGTTCGCCATAATCTGTTCCTAATTCTGGACGAAATATAAGAACGAAACAAAACGGTCCCTAAATCCATTAGTAATCTGCGACTATTTTTTGGACAGAAATTTTGCAACGAAAATTGGGACGAAGATTTCTATGGGGACGGATCTAAGGACAGAATCTTTCGATCCCAAATATCGGACGAAATTTGTAACCAAATTTTAGGGAATGTTTTTCGTCCCTAAAATCGTGACAATGGTGTCAGTACCAACTTTTTCGTTTGTAAATTCGTTGAAATTTTCGAGCGTTTAGTCCATCCTTAAATCGGTCGCTATTTTTGTTATGATACATATAATATATTAATTGTGAATTAATCACATGGAATAAAACACCTTACTAATATGCAAAAGAGGTTATGAGTTGGAGGTTTTAGTTCCTTTTCAAATGTTATTGTTCTTTAGGCTCGATATCATCCTTTAAGCTTCTTTTTATCTCCTAAAGTTGACCTTTCATCTGTCTGTTTTCAAGGTGTATCTATACTTTTCTAATATTACTGATTAATAAAATTAAAATCTGGCAGCGTCTTGTTCTACTCCTTTTTTTCTGTTGTAATTTTCAATTTCTATTTTCAATTTTTTGCTTATATTTTTTTCAAATATAAACAAACACTTGTTTAGTTGTTAACGTCAATGCAGTTATATTTTTATAATTGATAATAATTATATTTTAGATAAAACTTAAAGATAAATTATTTTAATTAAATAAATTTATTTAATCTCTTATATAATATTATTAACAAAATAATAATAAAATTATTTTATTTTAAAAAATAAATAATTTATAAATTAAAATTTTATTTATAAATTAATATTTATCTGAAATATGTTTTAATTATTAAATAAAAATTTATTTGAATATTTATATATTTTAAATTTAATTATTTCATTATAAAAATTAAATAAAATTAAGTTGTTCATAATTTTATTGATAATTAATTTTAATTTATTAAATATATAATGTTGAATTAAATTATTCAATTTTTCTTAAAAATTAAATAATTAAATAATATATATTTAAATAGTAGTAAATTAGAATTAAAAATTAAAAAATATTTTTGAAAGCCCGAAGAAAGTAAAACCAAAAATAAAAATCCAAATATGATAACGGAAACAAACACGGTCACACATAAGACATGAATACATATTTATAATTTTAAGCATTGTTTTTTCTCACCTTATAAAAGTGCTTCATTTATTCGATTATCTAAATTTAAGGACGATGACCCATTGGGATGAAGAGCCTCTTCTGCCAAGTTTTTCCACTTGCTTTCTTTTATAGTATGGAGCATCTTATTGTCCACTTACCATATGAGGCTATAGTTGGAGGCCCCATCTAATATAGATCAATGTATCCTTTTGAGAGGTAATTGAAATTCTGTCACCTGATACTTTAATCTTATTGATAACAACTAAGTTGATTTTATTCAATTTCTTATATTTTAGATTTCTTCAAGAATTGAAGAAGATGGTCAAGAATAAAGCAAAAGTAGAGGGTTCAATTTGTCAAGAATACATTGCACAAGAAATAAACATATTTACTGAACATTACTTTTATTCTCATGTCTCTAGCAAGAAAAGGAGACCTCGACAGAATGATGAGAGATTTAACAATAATGCCTTGCATGACCATTCAGTATTTACTTATCCAGGTCGAGTTCAAGGCCATTCAAAGACTAGGTTATTATCTGAAGATGAGTGGCGTATGGAACACACATGCATATTATGGAATAGTCCAGAAGCCCAACCGTTTTTTTAGTATGTTGCAATTCTCCTTGATTTTTATATATGTTAGAGTTATTAATTGATGAATTAATTATTTATCTTATCATGGCAAATGTAGGATAGTTGTGAATTATCTACAATGTTACACCACCAAGGCCATTGATCAAGCTATTGATGTGCATTTTACTAAATGGTTTAAAGAATATGTATGTTTATATTTTCAAGTTTAGTTCAATTTTGTGGTATATATATATATGATATATAATGGGATATAACATTTTATTCATTGACGTTCCTTTGTTAGGTGGCTACAGAATTTAACGGTGTCCAATATGACAGTGAAGCATGAGAAAAATGCTAGCTTATGGGAGATAAAAACGAAGACCATGCATTTTGCATCAAAATGCAGCAGCCAAGGATAGTAAAAAAAGAAATGTTATCGTTGGCGTGGGCAGGAGAAGAACACGCAGGAACAGTGGGGGGCATAAGTTTTATGAAAAAAAGAACAGTAGAGGCTTGTTGGAAAAAAATGCAGCGCAGCGCAGCAGACGCGTACACGAGGCAGCACCAAGGATGCACAACACAAGCCCAAAACGCTAGCCACCAAGGAGAAAACGACAACTACTGGGAGGCACAAGGGAGACACGCCAAAACGTTTCCGCAGAGCAGAGCAGAGCGAAAACATAAAGGAGGTCTAGGTTTTAATTGGGAGAGGAATAAAATTTGACACATCTGGATAGTGGAGGCAAACCCACCAAGGACACACACTAGGGATGCACCAAGCCAAAAGGAACGCAGACAGCTTCAAGGGCCTGACGTGAGAGACCCACCAGCAACTAACAAAGCTGACGCACGCAAGCTCCAGGAGACTGACTCACCAGTGGAGTGGAGGCTAACGCATCAAGGAGGAGAGGCACTAGCTTGGGGACACACATGCACACGCAACAACTTTGTCTAGGTTTTGTTCTTTATCTTTCTGAAAATATGGCTATGTGTTTGATTGGAGAATGTTGTTTGTTGGTTTTTGTGTTTTCAATTTAGTTGCATCAAGTTTAGGATATGGGTTTGAACTGATTCTGCCAAAGAGGATTCTGCCAAAAGCCAATGTCTCCCATCCTATTTGAAGCTCTTTAAACTCTTATCATGCAAACTCCAAGTCCCTGTCACTGAGCGATTTGAACTCTGGACAAAGGTACTGCCAAACGAAACCAACCATTATTTTTCTGTATGTTTGCCAAGAAAATGTATCTAGACATTACTTTGTTTGACCTCTTTAACTGATTGTGCTCTATATTTGCATGGAAACATTTGTCTGTTCATAGTTGTTTTTGTTTCTGGATCTTTATATTAGCCTTCTGATATCCAAAACATTTATAAAGCTTTTCTCAGGTTTATGATCAATATGGATTATGTTTGTTTCTATTATCTTAGTCTGTCTAAATTGTTTTGACTTATCAATGTGGATTGTGTTTGTTTATGTTATATTAGTCTGTGTTTTGATGTGTTCGATGGTGTTTGAGATTAGGTAAAGAAGATTAGAGCCTCACCATGGTCATGATTGTGACATAAGTTAAATTTCAAATACAAATGTAGAGATTTGTTTTTGTTTCTAAGTTTGGAGGTTCGTTTTGGACTTTTTGGCTGAAAATTTTAAATAGCTATTTAAAAGTTTGTTAAATGTAGGGACTTTTCATCTATTTGAAAGTTTCTTGTTTTGCAAAATTTTCAGCTATTCTTTTCTTGTTTCTAAGTTTGGTCTTCAAATTCTATATGTTACCATAGCTACAGCAACCTTGGGATGGAAATGGACTGACTCCTAAGGTATACATTTGTTGAAGGTCCAAACGGTTTTCACAGTTGCTCTTCACCGATGAAGAACAAGGTAAAATCCTAAACTAGATCTTTATTTAATGATTGTGTCCATTTATTAATCCCCTCTATCATGTTTGGTTTGCACATTAAAAAGAAAATATATATACATTAATATATATAGATTTAAGAAAACATAGACTTGTCCTCTAGATTCTGCTTGTAGAGAAATGCCAATGCCATGCCCTTGAAAAATCATTTTACTTTGAAGGAGGAGAATTTGAAAATTAAATCAGTTATGATTGAATAAGATAATCTAGATGTATACTGTATATTGATCTATACGATATGCTCCATAATCTGTATAGACATAAGTTTGTTCAAGTTTATTCTCTAGATTTCCTTTATTTCTGCAATCTTATATCAGTAAATTGTTGAGCTCTTTGCTATTTATTGATGATGACAAGTTCTGAACTATTTATTTTTGTGTTAAGTCTTAGCAAGGTTGATCCTGATCGAGAAGACAAGAAACATAACAGAACATAAATGTTAAAAATCAAAACAGAACATAACATCACTATAGCACTTTATCATTTAAGTCAAGTAAATGTCCAGTGAGGTCACATGTCAGCCTTTAATTCTTCAAAGAATAAAATTAACATTTAATATTATATATAGAGATTACTTCAAAATCCCCAATTCTAACGTTTATTTTAATATTGGCTTATTTTAATAGATTAAATCAAAAAGTCTGTCTAAGAAATAATTTAAATCCCCATCCAACTCAAGAATAGGTGGCAGCTTAGTACCAGATATGCCTCCAACCCTTGATCCATCCATTCAGACTCAGCCACCAACTGCCCAAGTTGCGAAAAATGCTACATCTACACCAAACCATGCCCCTACAGCCCCAACTACTACATTTACACCACATCCTGCCCCTACAGTCCTTGATATAACCTTTGCACCACTTACTGCCCTTACACCCCCGCCTACTCCCTTTGTACCACCTACAACTCCTGCTATGCAGATTGGTCAACAACCACAATCTTCACGACCATCAACAAGCAATATTGATCCAACACTTACTTCAGATTCTATTGAGGTCAGCCCAGAAGATTTTTTTTGGAGTATTTTTTTGTCAACTTTTACTGTCCATTTCTTCAATTTGTAGTGACAAGAAAGCTAAAGAGAAAGTTACGGAGGTGATTCAAGGGTACTATATGGGGTCATGGATCAATTGGAAGAAAGTACCTAAAGATGTTCAAAATAAGATGTTTGATGCTTTTAAGGTAAATGTTACAAAT
>JANQBM010000002.1:32185546-32210909 GCA_025594535.1 Erythroxylum domingense
TGAAAGATGTGGGTTGTTGAAGTTTGGTGCAGGTGCTGTCAAAATTGCAAGTTTCTGGGCAGAAACTTTGAGTAAATTTTTGATCCTCATACAATTTGAAATTGTTCTTAGGGTATTCATGGAAGATGTGGATTTTCTTTTTATCTTTCTGATGATATGAAGTATGATATTTTCGGTCCATAGAGTGGAAAGTTATAGTGTTTAGAAATTCTGTTGCTGTTTAAGATATTTTTTTTTGCAGTCTCTTTGCAGTAGTTTTTAATGCTCTTAGAGTCCAAATTGATTTTTACATCCTTCAGGGAAATTGTAGAGTTTCCTTTTAACTTTTTATTATTACCAAATTTACAAATTTTGGAGTTCTAAGTAAGAAGTTATGGATGTTTGAAGATGGACTGTCATTTTGAGGGACTGGCCTCGCAGCTCCTCGCGAGCGCAAGTGCTCGCGGTTGCCAGCGCGCGCATCCAGCGCGCGCCTCACGATCGCGAGGGCTCACGAGCACGCGCATCCAGCGCACCCCTCACGATCGCGAAGGCTCACGAGCGTGAGTACTCGTAGTCGCGAGCCCGTGCTTCGTGCTCGCGAGGAAGTTGCGAGCGCCAGCATTTGGCCGCGCCTCTCACGGCTGCGAGATGGTCGCAATGCGACGCGGCCAATATTAATTTTCTTTTGGCCATAACTTTTTCTTCCGACCTCCGATTGAACTAATTTTCGAAGCATTAGTTTTCTAAGATATTTTTCTACCTCTTCATACAAATTTATAACTCTTAATTTTATTTTTGAAAATTATGGATTAAATCAAAGTAAAAGGGATTAGAGGTAAGGGAAATGAGTTGTTTTTTAGGTTTGACCTGGTGGGGAATTCCTCCCTTGTGAAATGCGCATTCAGATGTCACGTAGGACGTCGAGCACGTGATTCGCCAGGGTGGGGTTCCAACATAAGGCCTCTCTTCTTCTTTCTTTTTATCTATCTCTTTGCATTTCCCTTTTTCTTGGCTATCCTTTAGCACACTTAGTTCCCCCACCTACTTGCCTCGAAGTGTAATAACCTTGAGTTGTTCCCTTGGGTTGGCCTTAGTATTTCTTGGTAGGTTACTTGCACTTCTAGAAGACAAAGCATTAGCAAGTTGGCCTACCTGAACCTCCAAGTTTTGGATGGATGAGGCATGTTTTTTCATAATTTGATCAAACTTTGCCTCCATCCTCTTTTGACTTTCCTCCTAGGTTGAAAACCTCCTCATTTGGTTCTCTTCTTGACTTGTCAATTTGGACCCCAAGACATCCATTCGCTTGTCCATTTTGCTCTACATAGATCCAAATCGATCTTGTTAAAATCTAAGAGGTCCTTGTGGTCTTGCTTGGCCACCTGTATTGTTAGTACTCTAAGAGTAATTTAGGTAGTTTTTCCACCCCGAATTATAAGTGTTAGAGTAAGGATTGTTACCTCTTTGTGGTTGGCCCAAGTAATTTACCTATTCTGTACCACTGACTCCTAACAAGAAACATTCAACTGTGCAATGGTTGTTTTTCCCACATACTCTAAATTTTCTTTTTAGTCTAGAATATGATTATAATTAAAGTCTAATTGTAATTATAATATCAATTTAATATTAATAAAATCAAATATCTCATATCTTATTCTTGAAATTTCTTAAACTTTACAATTAAGTCTAATTTAATTTAAATTAACTTTCTTCTCTTAAGATGCTCTTTACATGTGACTTATTATGTTTCTAATATGTTAGTAATGATTATAAATTTTATTTTTAATTGATAATTATAATTAAATAAATAAAGCTTTTTAAATTTATTTTGAATTTATAATTGAATAATTTATGTTTATAAATCAGGAATGATGTCTAATAACATATTATGATCATCCAAAAATTATGAATGTCAAAGTTATTTGACTTAATCTATCTATGCATTATTACAATATATAATTTAATCATTTTGTTATTCAATGTTGTAACTAGATTTAAAATATGAAATTTAATATCAATTCTATATAAATCTAGTCATGTTCATTCTTATTAATTAGTAATCAATTTATAATTGATATTTGAAAACTTTTTAAAATTTGGCCAAAGATTCCTTTAATAACTTGTAATAAAGAATAGTGAAATATTCTCCTTAATTATCTTAAGTTAAAGAATCATTTATTGACTTACTTAACTTTATCTACATAATTTATATTATGTCCAAGTATAATAGATTGAGTTACTTTAAATATAATAAATAATAATTAAGATCAAAACATAGAAATTTATATATTAGATACCTTGATAATCTTAATACTAATGATCAATTATACAATTATCATATTGAGGAATTTAAAGATTCATAAGTAATGTTTCATTCGAGATCCTCGTATTGGGTCAATTAAATGAATTTATTCTATACTAAGCAACTACATATTTATTTAAGTATCTCCATACTTTAAATTATAAAATTAACCATTTTTTCATAAAAAAGAAGCACAATGTGTGCTAATATTTTTGCTCTATTAATGCCTAATCTTAATAGAGCAATGACTATAAATAATTTAGAGATAATACGTAAATATGATATAAATATCATAATTTTACTCGTAAAACATATGTAATTAATAAACTTTATTTTGTATATTAATTAAATATACATAAAATAAACTTTATCGTAAAATTATGCACTTAATAAACTTTATTTTGTATATTAATTAAATATACATAAAATAAACTTTATTTGATGCAAAATATACATCCACATGACAACGCCAAACCAAATTTGAAGTGGTCGAACGACGGGTTGTGCTCGTAATTGGACTTGCAAAGTAACATCTTAACATGGGCTAATCCTTCTATTGTATATCCCACTTTCTCAATATCTTTATATGAAACTTGGACTTGCGTTAACTTAGTCCATCTAGTTTATCCCTTATAATTATAGCTGCTCGACAGGCAAAAGAAATGTATTTCTTTTGTCAGCTTGGCATAAAGTTTAGCTTTATGCAGGTGGGGCAGTTGAGAGCTGTCCTGTCTGGGCGTTATTGGTAAACAAAGCTTACCTAAACAAAACACGATGAACCACCACCAGAGTCCATTCACAGGGGAAAATAGACGGCTGGCTGAGGAAAGCGTAATCGAATATTAAATATCAGAATGATTTTAAGGGATTCACTTTTTGACTCTAACCCCACAAATTGTTCTTATCCTTATGATTAGTTAATACTTTCAAAAATAGTAATCCACCTTAGATTCACAGGCATGAAATCTGGCGATGCTTTTTATTCTAAATCATAGGAGGAATGTTACGAAGAGCGTGTTAAAAAGAGAACAGATATGTTAACATTACCTAATATTAGTTCCGCTGTACAGAGAAGACCGTTGATTTAGAAGGTCAGACAATCCAACTACTATTGGTGCTGCTGTCGGATAAATTTAAAAGCAAAATACCAAATATAATCGATCCGACGTGGCAACAGCTGTACCGTCTAATGAAAGATAACGCAACACAAAAAGGAGAAGAGACATCCTCACTGGGTCCCACCACTGATTGTATTGATTACCCGCCAACTATAAACTTGTAAAATAATTGCGGGGGGCATTGAAAAAGGAAACGAAATAACAGAGGCAAGATGATGAGGCTGGGTTTGGTCAGATATTGATGGTAGCTGGCTGGTTGTGAGATGGGAGATTTGGAGAAAGGAGTGATGATAGATGGTACTAGAAGGAATGGGGCTAAAGAAGAAGAAGAAGAAGAAGAAAAAGATGAAGGTAGGTTGATGGCAGTGTTAGATTTCGACTTGTTGTGTTCGACGGTGGCGTTGCAGACCCAAGGTAAATGGACCAAGCTTCAGACCCATGATCATGATGAGGATGATTATAATTGCCATTTTGGAGGTGGTGATGGTGGTGGTGGTGCTTTTAGGATGTGGGAAGGTGAGCTGCTCGATTGCTGCGAGAACCGCCGCATCGCTATTGAATCCTTTTGGTATCCTCCGCATCTCTGCTTTACATTTCGCTTGTTTTATTACCTCAAAAGTTTTCATCTTTTTAATTGTATATTTTTTATGATAACAATAGGTGGAAATTTATTCTGGGTTATATCTTCCTTGTATACCTTTTCTTTTTTATATACATTTCTTTGGTTTTGTTGTTGCTCATAATAGTTTTCGAGAGAAAATTTTGAAAATTTTCGAGTGAACATACATTTATGGTGCAGCTGTCCGTGCTTCAGATTCGGCAAGAACATGAGACGAGCGGGTTTTGGTCCTTGTTTTCTTCATGTAAGTTGTGTCTGAAATGCATGATATAGTAAAAAGAAATGGTTCTCTTATAAATTTCTGGTACCATTTTGCAGGGAATTGCATACTACCTCATTGCTCTTGTTGCTCTTCTCAGCTTCGTTACCTTCGTTGTAACCAAGAGGCACTGCTTTCTGTATTTGTCACTCTGCTTTACAATTTCAATAGGACTCTATTTGGGTTTCTTCCGCACGCTTACGAGGAAGAAGTTTAACATCATAGTAAGCATCTCTCTCTCTCTCTCTCTTTGTGATTAATTCCTTGATGATTCTTGGTTAGATGCTTAGCATTCCAGTGTTGGTATAGAATGTAATAACTATGAAGGTAAAGGACGAATACTCGTTAACCCTTAATAGTTTAGTGTTCATACCTTTAATTATTTTTTTAATTTAATAACTTAAGACATTTTAATGCTATAAAAAATAATTGACAGAATAACTAATAAAGTAAGTGTTTGTTAATTTAATAAAATATAAAAAATCTTTGGAAAATATCAATTTTATAGGAAATATTTTTAGAAATTAAACAAATCAAATCAAGAGTGTGTATCTTTATCTCAAAATGTATCTATCCGATGATTTCATTCATTCATATTGAACCAAAGGGATCTCTGCTTTGTTCTTTCTGTTTAGTTACCTTGTGTAATATTTGAGAAGATCCTAAGAATTTACACAAATTTCTTGAGTCTGAAACACTTACCCCATGAATTTCATCTAGCGTGCAAAAGGATTGATAAGAGGTGGTGTTTTTTAAATTTTAAAGCCATATTGCTTTTAGTGTGCGAATAATTTTAGTTTTTAGAAAAGTAATCTATATTTTCTTATTTTATATATGTTGTGCTGGAAACTCCGTGTCATGTAGAGCAACCCTCTTATTATCATCATGTTTGCATTTTATCTGTCTATTTCCTGAAATTGCGACCATTTTCAGGGTAGTGATAGTTTCTTGGACGATTGTATCTACCATCTTGTCTGCCCCTGCTGTACATTAAGCCAGGTTGTTTTCCTTCCATCCAAAACATCCGAATCCGATCATAGAAAACTGAATTCTTAGAACTAACTAAGGATATTCAATTAAATATAGGAGTCAAGAACATTGGAGATGAACAATGTCCAAGATGGCACCTGGCATGGGCGGGGAGACACAATATGCATAGGGGGCTACAGTGTAGGAAGTAAAGCCAGCTTTGAGCTATCCTCTTCCCCTTTGGTGTCAACCAAGTCACCTGATAACTGCAGTATGCAGAAGAATGCAGATGCACTAAACCAACTCACCTGTTGAACATGTCTTAATTATTCCAGCTCAATATATTTTCTTCATCTAGACGGGGATGACTTGCAGGTCATCCATCACGGTTCTCGTAAGAATTGCCGTTAACCATCAATGTGAAAGCAAAGAGCTTTCGCTACTTCAAATGTGCTTCAACCTAAATCTGGGAATTAATGCCACTCGTCCTTAGTAACTGATGTAACAAGATGGCTTAGGGTCAGGTGAAGAGGATGAAATGAAATTGCCAAGAGTCTGGATTCACCTCGCTAGATTCTCATATTTACTTTTTGCAGCTCTCCAGTCAGAAGGATTAATTGCTGTTCTTGCACTCTCTTTGGAATCTTTCTTAGGTGTTATATTTGCTAACTTGTGGGTAAAATGTGGAATCGTGATTTTATACTGAAACGAAAGCGAATTGATTGTCATAATTTGTACTTTGGTGAAAGTCACGTCTTACTGAATATGTGTATTGAGTTCATGACAGAGTCATCAAATAAAGAAATGTTTATATATTAATGGATGCGTCTTGCATTCTTGTTACAAGTATAGTGACATGCCGATGACCATTGCTTAAGTAGTAATGGCATGCAGATGATCGTTGCTTTGTTTTTTTTTTTTTGATCATTAATTGATTGCTATATAAAAATTCTGATAGAATCTTTAATTAGATAGATCTATTGGGTTAAACAATATCAGCATATAATGGTTGATTAAGGTAGGTGCATGAGCATCAAGCACGATTGCGGTCGGATATTTTTCTTAGGTGCTAATTCAAATTAACAATATTTTTAGTATAATATTGAATCGAAAAGGCAATTTGACTTTAGATTGGTCCGATTGGGGCCTTCACTTCAGTCAACGTAAATGATTGGTTTAGACTTAAGACGTGGTCAAAAAATTGGGTTGGAGCACTTTAACCTGTCCTACTTAATTTAGTACACGTATTTGTATGAACTTTACGTTAATACGTAGATAAGATTTAATAGAATAGAATTGGTATTGGTCGATTGGAACAATGGCTTATAATCAGTTAATTGATGATCCCGAACCTCACAGATCTCTGCTATGATTGTAGAGTCACCATGTTCTTGCTTTACAATTGACCGTATAAAAGCATTTGAGCCGCAACTTTCTCTCTTTTCCTCTACTTTAAATGACCAAACATATATTCCTAGTTTCTTCCAGGAAAACTTACCAACAATCTTCCTTCCCTCCATCCATTCCATTTTGTATAATCCTGCATCTTGCTATTAATTTGTTTTTAGCATATAAGGATTAGTTTAATCACCCGAACCTTGATCATGACTTGGGTTTTTGTTGCTTATTTTGCTGGATTATAATAATCAACTAATTCGAACAAATTACAAGGCTATCAACAGTTGACAATTTATTTTTGTTGCTCTTAAGATCCTTCTAAAGTTCATCTCTCCCACTCATGTAACCTTCTAAATACGCATTTTAATATCGTCAAGGCATTAAATACGCAATTTAATGTCTTGACGATGCCTCTCCAGACGAACAAGCAATAGCTTTTTTTTTAGTAGTAAACTAACCATAGGTTAATACCTAGCTTATGCAAGATGAACAACTCTCACTTCTTCAATGCTACATCCCAGGTCCTTCCATGATAAAAGGGCGATTTCTTTAAATAATTTTAAAGACCGTTCTTCAACTAATTGTAGTAATTTGTCAGGTTCTTACTTGGTTCCATAAAATTATGGGGGCGAACAATTCGCAACTATTTAATTGGCTCCTCGATATCTTTTATCTTTTGCACTCAACCTGTGGTTCCACCTCTATTTTTTGTTGTTGTAATTTTTAGTATTATTTTTTTGTTTTTAATTTCTGTTTTTCTTTTAAATAAAAACAAAATTATGTTTGCTTATTAATATTAATATAGTTATATTTTTATTATTGATGATAATTATATATTAGATAAAACTTAAAATAAATTATTTTTAATTAATTAAATTTATTTTAATCTCTTATATAATATTTATTAATAAATTATCAATAAAATTATCCTTTATTAAAATAAATAATTTAAAAATTCAATTTTATTTAAAATTTAAAATTTGAATTATTTAATCAAATTTAATTTGAAAATAAATTTTATTTAAATATATTTGAATTATTGAATCAAATTTTATTTGAAATTTATACACTTTGAGGATATTTTAAATTTAATTATATTTATTAATTATTTTATTTTATTTCATTTTATTATAAAGTTTCTCAAGCTTTACAATTAAGGCCAAGTTGAATAAAATATCTTTTCTCTCTTAAACTCGTTCTTTGTGTATGATCTATTAGGTTCTTAAATATACCGACAATAGATATAAATTATAACCCTAAATAATATTTAAAATTAGATAAATTACATCCTTTAATTTATCTTTAATTAGGTAATTAAACTATTTATATTCATAGATCAAGATTGACATAAAATCTTCTGATTAAACATAGAGTATAAAATTCTACTATATTTTGAGCCTAATCATATTAGCTCTCGATCATATGCTATTAATTTTAATTAATAACATTTATAAATTGTTTATAAAACGTCATTACTTCTTGGTCAACAATTTCGCAAATCTATTCTAATTGAGAAAAATAAAACATTCTTTCTAATTACTTTAGGGTGGTAAATCTTATATTAATCAGTCAACTACCTCTACATAGTTTGTGCTACATCCAATGGCTACTAACTGAACTATCCTTGACTAGAACACGTCATAAGTAATTTTAAAACATAGTAATTCCTATATAAGATAACTTTGAAGATCTCAAATCAAAAGATCACTTATACAATCATCACAATGATAATTTCCATAGACATGTAAGTGATGTTCCAAATAGATTGCTCATATAAGGTTAGTTAACTGAACTTTTTCTCTAACAAACACCCACAAATTTGTTTTAAGTATCTCCATACTTTAGTTTTTGAGATCGACTACTTTTTTCATAAAGAAAAGCATAACATGTACTAGTCTTTTTACATTTTATTAATGTTCAATCTTAATAGAAAATGATTAGAAACAATTAAAAAGAATATATAAATGCAATATGAATTTCATAATTATAATCTCATCATAAATTTTTTCAAAAACTGAATGAAATTATATTAACTCTAGTCAAAGCTAGTTCAACATTACACTAAGAATCCTTTTACTGCTTAGCTATCTGCTTACAACAGGATTGGATCTACAAAAATAATCATATCAATTGTATGTGAAAAATAGATTAGTTAGTAAAACTTGGTTATAACTTCATCATGATTTCATTTATAACGTATATTTATCCTATGAAATTTATCATAAACATTTGAGCATTTATAAGATAAAGAATGCTTTTGATTATTTTGTTACTAAACTACAATCAATCGATTGGTTGTAGGGCAAAAGCCAATAATCTCCCACTTGCACTAAACCAATCATTTAAGTATCTTATACTATATCACCATATAAAAATCATGCTACTACTAGGACATTAACTTTGAGAGAATTCTATAAGATTTTTTATAGTCAGTAACTGCTTAAATCTTACAACTTTCATCTTAATTATCATCATAATTAAGAAAAATACCTAAATTCATCCTTAGATCTTTGATGAAACCTTAGCTCATTTTGTATGCCCAATAACTCTAATGTTCCACAATACATTAATATTTTGAATAGTGAAAAGAACTATATCAAGTTTATTAAAGAACTTATTGATTTAATTAATCATTTCCACTATATGAAAAATGTATTAGGGCTTAATTAGCAACCATTGCTATGTTGGAACCTTTCCAATATTAAAATGATATTTTTCTAAGTAAAATAAACCTTAATCAAGATTTACTTCTAAAGTTAATATCCATATAGCCTTGAAATCAAATATTTACTCCTACATAGAATAATAGATATCTTTAATACTTCACAAGTATTGAGTACTTCAAACACTAAACACATTTAGTACATTATCTATATACTTGGACTTAGAATAGGTAAACAACTTCCAATCTATCTCTATAGATCTAATTCTCATAATTGCGTTGTTATCTTTTCATATCCAACAAGAGTTGTTCTTGGATGATTATATATTCAACAATTGAAAATCAAATTTGTTGTTCTCTATCAGTAATATTTGTCTCTATATACTCTCATTGAAGAGGACAACTATACTCCCACTAACCTTCTTATAAACATGATAAATTCACAATCATCTCCAAAATAAACTATTTGAAATCATCATGAAAGTAAATTTTTCATTGTTTCATATCCTTTCAACCATACATCAAATGTATCAACAAAGAAACTAGTTCCAATTTAATGTTTTGTCATGAGATTTGAACCTTTCGAATTTTAGCTTACTATCACAACTTATCTTGATAACCATTCTCTATAAGTATAAATTGAAAAAAAAAACAATATGTTCAATAGGTCTATGAGATTATATCCAACCTTTTGGATATCTCATAACTTTTTATTATCCATTTTAGTTATAAAATTAGTGGATACTTTATGCTTCAACTAAGCACATCCTTAAATTATTAACTTTGATTCTTTCAAAGTCTCAATATCACATATCTAATATGAAATCTTATTAATTGGTTTAATTAAAACTATTAAAGGTAAGTCATTTTCCTAGGCAAAAATATAGAAGAAATAATTTTGTTTCATACAATAACTCATATTGTATTTTCCTCCTTCCATAAATCTATATTATAATGGAATATTGTTGCGAAGGTATTCATTAGAGAATCTCATTCCCTACAGATAACCAAAAATTTAAAACTCACCAAATTGATCTCATCAAAACTCACCAAATCGATCTCATCAAAGTGCTTTAGCATTCTTAATGCTTAATTTCTACTTAGATTTAAATAATTTGAACTTTTCAAAATTTTAAATCAATATTTCATTTAAAACAAATGACTATATTATATAAATTCATTGGTAATCTAACGAAATATAAGTATCATTTTTTTATGAATTGTTATTCCATCTAATAAATCACATGTATAAATTTGACAATTTAATACCATCACCATTCTTTCACCAAAGATTGATTTGATTATTCTTCTACTTAACAAATTTCATAAATTAGGATACATATATCCTTATGTCTATCTTTATGATTCTCATCATGTTGATTTAACTAACATGGCATGAAAGGATGGTCTCAATTATCTAATTTTGTATTCTTGCCACTTATATTAAGCATAAGTCTCCTTTGACCTAACACGTACAAACTATTTGCACAAACTTGGATCAACTACTTTTTCTCAATAATCTATTTTGTATCATGCCTTAAACATTATAGTAATGTTGAATCTAAATTCAATATCAAATACTCATAAACACGAATAAGAAATATATATGACCTCTATCATATTTTGCATACGCAAGAAAATCTATGCAATTATTTCTTCTAATGATAACTATTATAATTTTATAGTAAAGCCTTTAATTGAAGTATATATTTATACTTTTAGGAGGCTAAATTGAGTAAAACAATCTCATCAAAGCACAATACCTTTTAGCTCTACTTCATGCAACCTATTGTAGCTTACTATCATGGCGTTGACATACATCTTACATGATGCCTTCAAAGTTTATGAGACTTCAGTTAACTTAAAATGTTATCACATTTTGTCATCCATATGATATTTACATATCTCTAAAACTTTAACATAAAATCCTCAACAGGGATTAATAACAACATTTCATAATGAATATACAAATTTTCTATCAAACTTTGAGAACTATTCTCAAACTTAATCTATGTCCAAGAAATTAAGTTCATTAACTTAGTATCAACTATAATAAACAAGGTAAATTCTACTTAGAATAAATATAAATGTAAAAAAACAAGTATTGGTTATATTCCATGACTATCTAATAAGATCAAGATTTTAATCATGTATTTAGTTACTCCCACTATTTTATTCAAATTAATAGCCCTCACTACTATTAGGAAAGATTACTCTAATCTTTCTAGTACGATAAGATCTCATTCAAATTTAGTTGATCTTGAGTTTGCTCAATAAATCAATTAAACTTAAATTAGGTCGATAACAACTTTATCAATCACATCTCATATGACTTTTAGATCTATTAGGTGATAATTCTTACCAAAACATATCTTATATTTTATTCCTAATTCTGCCTCTAAATTCATGTGGTTGTGAGTTTGTTCATCTAAATAACACAAATTTAGTTAAATAGGACCTATTGCTTCAGAAGAAACATATTTAGGTTAAAATCAACTTGAGTTTGCTCAACAAACCTAATACTAAATGGAACTTTTTTCCTTATAACAATAGAAGACAACAATCATTTTTTCAACGTTCATTAAATATTTTAACGAGGGATTTTATTTTGTTCATCTCATCAAATAAAAAATTACATGTAATAATATCACATACATAAACATGCATCCAATATATATATCAAATATATAAATAAAGTATGCAATTTATGCACTCATAATCAAATTATATGCATAAGACATTAAGCTTCATTTGATTCTAGTTATTGATCTTTATAATCTAAATTAATATTTCGAACTCCTTGGAAAATTAAAGTTGGATTAAACTTATTGATTCCTAAATAAAATAAATTGTTATTCCAAATAGAAATTTAATTTGATTTGAAAATAAAATTTCAAATTCAACTGGACACTATTTCCAATTATCTTGACTCCTTGAAAAAAAATTAAAAAAATTACATATCTTACTTATTATAATTAAAAAAAAACTCCTTTGTCAAAATTTAACAAGCAATACATTATAATCCAATTAGAAAATTATTTCTAGTCTCATTGGAAGTTACTTTTCTTTAATTAGAAAACTTTTTTCCAATATTAAAAGGAAACTACTTTCAAAATTAAACAAAACACTTTTAATTTAATTAAAAATTCCTTTATATTATTTATTTAGAGATTATTTTCTTCATTTATTAGAAAATGTTTCTATAAGAAGTTACAAAAACATTTATCAAAATATAAAGAAAGTTCTTTTCTTAATTAAAATAAATGGAATCACTTTTCAAAATTTAATCAAGAAAAACACATTTTTTAATAAATCAAGAAACTTATTACTTATAAATAAAGAAATAGCTTCTAAGTAAAAAAGAATAATAATTTTCTAAATAAATTAATAAATTTAATTTATGTCAATTAAACTGAAATAAATAAATTTAATTTAAAAACTTTTTAATTATTTAAGAAGTCTACTTAACAAATTTCAATCTAATTGGAACATAATTAATTTTAATTTTAGAATTTAATTAGGAATCAATATAATTATTGGTCTTAAACAAATTAAGAAAAATAATTATCTTAATTTTGGAATTGATTTTAAATTTAATACTCCTTTTGATTATCATTTATTCTAGAAATTGATTACACCTAATTCAATCACCAAACAAGCCCAAAATCTAGATGTGGAATACGTTATTCCAATATTCAAACACTCCATATTCAAGACCTAGAATACCCCTATCCTTGATGGCAAACACTGGTTATTCAAATACTATAATTACCTTAACTCCATGTGTAAGAAACCCTTTCTTTTGCATGAAAAATCCTAATTTGATAAAGATGAAAGCCTAATTGCCATTAGACTAAGCTGTTGTTGCCTTCTTCTAGTTTTTGACGATGTCTCCCTTAAACTGCCACAAGCTTCCATATCCAGCTACTGTCGCACAGCCACTACAAGAAAAGTAGGAATTAACGATGGAAAATTACCGATGGAACACATTCCATTGTTAAATTAGAGACAGAAATTAACTTTTCGTCGGTAAAGTTGACGGATTTATCGATTGCCAAAACATTCATCGGTAAACATGGACGGAAAATATCCCCGTAAGTTTTTCTGACGTATTATAGTGACCGAACACGAAGGTCCGTGGCAAAATTAGGCGGCAACAGCTGGCGGGGAAAATAAACAACTTGAATGCCGACGGGACCATATTTCTGTCTATAAGTGTCGAAATGTTCATAAAATAAAACGACGTCATTTGGCTTTAATCCAATTGACGTCATTTTATCATCATCGTTTACAAACCCGAAGACACCCCCTTCTCCCTCTCCTATTCTATTTTTCTCTCTTCCCTCTCCTCACCGTCGGTTCTCTGATTTGTGTGCTTCCACCCTCGATTTTTGCTTCTTTTTTGTTCCATCGTGCATCATTTTTAGGTAATGTCTCTATTGAGTTTATTATGTCTCCAAAAAACGAACGTCTTAGATGCTTATATGTATACTGTCAGTGGTGGATGTATGGGTTTTGTTATAATTGTTGGATTATACATTTTTTTAATTGAATTGTTGGTTTATTTGTTGTTTAAATGTGTTGTTATTGGTAAATAATGAAAAAATGTAGTTGTTTCGTTATTAGTTAGAGATAATTCGAGTTGCCTATGAGTTGTTTGATGAAATGTCTCTTAGAACAAACATTACCTTTTATATTGTTACGTAAAATAGATCATGAATTTGAAATAATTATGATAATGCATAACCCTATATTATCATGTATAAGCCTAAAAAAATGGGTCGTGTTTGTAGCTGTATTTGGCAATCATTTATGGTTTGGTAAGAAGTATAATTTAATCATATATTGTCTTGTTCCCACCTTTCCCATGTATCACCAATTGATTGTGTTTTGGCCCTTTTCATTGCATGTCGTAAATTGAACTGTTTTGTTAGCTCTCCTTGTACCAATCTATACGTATCAAGATCTTTGCATTTTCACACCTATGCATGTGAAGCATATGCTTTGTTGGCTCACCTTATACGAATCTATACGTATCAAGATCTTTGCATTTTCACACCTATGCATGTGAAGCATATGCATTTACTTTGGTGATCCAAAAGGATTGATCTTTCATAATGGTGAATATGAGGTCACCCATTTCGTTGATTTCAGACTACTCATTCTTGTAGCCAAGCTTAAAGTAAATCCATACTTGTGTCATAATCCACGAAGATTAACTTTTTCCATTTTTTAAAATTTACATTAAAATATCATTCCAAGATGTTTAAAGAAGAAGAAACCTAACTATCACTTCGGTTAAATTTTAGGGTTAAATATAATAAGATTTTCAATAATTTGAGTTTTTATTTTTCTTTCATAATTTGAAGATTATTACTTATTCTCTTACATTATTATTTACCTATCACATGATTTTTTAATTATATTATGTTGATTTTTTAATTTTATTTCAAATGATATAATTAAAAACTTTAAATTATAAAATGAAGGAAATACGATATATAAATAGCTTTTATTTAAACAACATCACAGAAAAGAGTAAATGATAATTGAAATGAGAAAAGGTTAAATTATGAGAAAATTCAATATAACTAACCCTATAATTTATATCTCACATATACGTGATTTCTTACTTTCTATCTAAGTACCTATGTTTTATATTAGAGCATCTGAAGTGAAAACAGTTAAGAAATAAAGTTTCATATTATATGATTTAAATTCCTTTTTCAGGAATATATAAAAGCTTGGGGATTTATATTTGGGCTTCCCATTGCATTGGCAATTGGAGCAAAGCTTGTTCCATTAAGAAAACCAAGGAAATTGCTTGGTATTATTTCATCAATTTTGTATTAGTTTCATCTAATATATCTTGGGATATATGTGTGCTAGGTCCAATGGCATAGTCATTGATGATTTTTTATGTTCTTCTTCAGTAGTCTAATTATCTAATTTGGGTTATGTTTGAATTATTGATGAGTAGATGTATGATTACGTAAGCATTTATTGTACATGGAATGAGTTTGAGATGTGATGGATGATTTGAGGCATAATAAATCCTTAGGATGATATATAGGCTGAAAATCCGTGATGTAGCTCTCGTGAAGCTTATCGGTGAAAAATTCCACGAGCTTAGGAGTCACAGCAAGAACTTGTTTTCTTAATTCACAGGTGTAAGCAATGCCACATACCATAGTTTTAAATCAATTGTAGGTCATTAATCCAATTGGTTAATACTTAGGGGATGTTGTGTAAAGTTTAGATTTTTGCAAACTTTAGGGAATATGAAGGATACTAACTATGGAATCACTGTTTCAAATTAACAGTTTTGTATAAATGAGTAATGTTGATAGATTTTGGATGTATAGACTATTAACACCTGATGGTTACATTAATCCTGAGTTTGTTGAGGGAGTTGAAGCTTTTATTCATTATGCATGTTCTCAATCTAGATATATGAATGACCTAAAGATCAGATGTCTATGTAAAAAGTGCAAACACTTTTGTTTCCTTCTTATTGATGAAGTTAATGGGCATTTGTTGAGAAAAGGATTTGTCCCAAATTATTTTGAGTGGATAAGACAAAGGGAACTATTGATTTGTAGCACCTCAAAGGGTAATGAAGTACAATCGTCAGTGAATTTAAATAAGTTTGAAGGGGGGATTGGATTTAGTACAATTAATATGGATGCAAATGAAAATCCTTACATGAAAATGGTTTATGATGTAGCCGGTTATACCTTTCAGGAAAATATAAAAAATCTTGAAGAAGAACCAAACTCACATTCAACTAATACAAGCATAAGTAGAAACTTTGGCTAGAGAAAACGAAACATCTTTTAGGATTTTTCATAGTGGAAAACTAATTTGACACGTCATAATCTAGATGTGATGCATGTTGAAAAAATATTTTTGACAATTTGTTCAATACCATAATGAACATTGAAGGAAGGACAAAAGACAATGCAAAATCATGAGTTGATTTGAATTTTTTATATAGAAGGAATGAGTTATGTAAAGATCTTCGCATCGGTAAATATACGAAAGCATGTTACACTATAGACAAAAAACAGAAGGAAATATTGTCTGAATGGTTGAAGAGTTTAAAGTTTTTCGATGGTTATGTTTCAAACTTGTCAAGGTTTGTGGATATGAGAAGAACAAATTATTTGGGATGAAAAGTCATGATGGTCATATGTTTATTCAAAGGCTAATTCCAATTGCATTTTGGGAGTTGCTACTGAATAAGGTTTCGGAAGTAATAATAAAATTAAGTTTATTTTTCAAAAGCTTAACATCATTTGAAATCAAGTTGGTTGAAATGGAAAAATTAGAAAGGGAAATTTCAGTAATTTTGTGCAAGTTAAAAGCGATATTTCCTCCAAGCTTTTTTGACTGTATGGAGCATCTACCTGTCTATTTAACACACGAGGCTAAACTAGCCAGTCCAGTTCAATATCATGTATCCATTTAAAAGGTAATTTAACAAAAATGATTATAATTAAAGTTATAGCATGTTTTAATAACTAAATTGGTATAACCCTATTAACTTATATAGGTATTTGCATCACTTAAAGAAAAACGTTAAAAACAAGGCTAGAGTTGAAGGTTCGATATGTGATGCTTATTTAGAAGAGGAAGCTAGAATATTTTGTTCACATTATTTTGAGCCGCATGTTCACATAAGAGAAAGAAAAGTTCCTCGTAATAACGATAGGGGAGGAACTAGTGATGCTGATGGTAACTTATCTATTTTCATATATTTTGGACGAACATATGGATGTTCAACAAGAAAAATGTTAATAGAGGAAGAAATTGAGACTGCCCATGGTTACATTTTATTGAATTGTCAAAAAGTTCAACCTTTCTTGCGGTAAGTGGAAATTGATAATTTGGGTTTTGAAATTTAGTGTTATTCATAAATAAAATACATAATAATGCTTTTAGATTATACGAAGAATTGTTACGCGAGCTCATGCCCTAAAAAACACAAGATGATATCACTAACAAAGTCGAAAGACACTTTCCTCGATGATTTGAGCAATATGTAAGTTTTCACTTACAAATATTGAAATGATTGAATTATAATATTTAAGTATTCAAATGACATTATACTATTTAATATGATATTTTCTTATCTATAGGCTTAGAAAATCCAATAGAAAACAAATTCATTTGTGATCTTGCGAAGGGACCTTTGGGAACTGTTAAATCATATCCGATGTATTTTGTTAATGGATACAAATATCATACAGAATATCATGGTTATAGCATGGAAACAATAAGTAATGGAGTTTGCATAGAGAGAGAATTAATTGATTACTATAGTAAAATTATTGAGATACTTAAAATTCGGTACCCTACATTACTAATAAAGCGAAGTGTGATATTTAAGTGTGAATTGTTTGATCCAACTCCAAATGTTGGTACAAAAGTGCATAGCCGATATAATCTAGTTAATATCAATAAGCAAATAAGATTTCGACAATTTGAACCTTTCGTGTTGGAAATCCAAGTGATCTAGGTATATTATGTCCCTTTTCCCAGCTTACGAAAAGATAAGTTAGATTAGTTGGCCGTTTGCAAAGTTAAGCCTAGAGGTGTTTTTGAATCACATGGAAAAGGAGAATAGAGAATTGAAAGTGAAGCATTTCAAGAAGATGCTTATGAAATAAATGCATGTGTCGTATATGAGGATAATAAACCTTTGAATGATTCATGTAATGAATATGTTGAAATTTTATCTGGAGAGGACAAGGAGGGCTAGAGATCTGAAGAAAAGCTTGAGTTTGATTCAAATTCTTCTGAAAAAGAAGATGATTTTGATTTACAATTAAGTGATTATAGTGATTAATTTATGATTGTAATTGAATATTATATTCAACAAATCAATTATTTCCTTTTCAATATATTGTATAAAATATTGAAATCAAATTGTAATATTTCTAGAAAATTCGATCAAATATTAATTTCAGGTTGAAATATGCCATCAAAGAGAAGACAGGATATGATGCGATCAAGATTCAGACCACGATTTGGAGGTACTTACTGTACAAGTGAAGCATCTTATGGTGTAGCAGTTGGAACTGAATCACCTCCTCCCCCTTCAGCTACTACACTTACAGATGAGGCTTCATCTTCTGTACCTACTGCTATACCATCCACCACCCCTACATCATTCACTACCCCTATATCGATAGAGATATCAGGTGTAAGCAATGCGAATGAAAGAGGTAACAGCCCGCCTGGAACTGAGGGACCTGATGGAAGAACTTACATCATAATTATCAATAATATTTAATTGAAAATACATGAAACAATATATGTTTATAATTAAGTTATAGGTTTAAATTTTAAAAATGTTATAAAATTATTTTATTTTTATATGAGGTTGATTCCATTTGGACCGTGCTCAAGAAACATAACATCCAAATTCAAGGAGAAGATTGATCTTAAGGGTTATGTATGGAAGAATATCTCTCAGGCCACAAAGGAATTTTACTATCAGGAGTTTGAGATACAACAAAAATTAATATTTTCTTTTTAATTAATTTTATATGTTAATTAGATAAATATTATTACATTATAAGTATTTATCGAATGCTTTTCCTTTTGTTTCAGAAAGACTTTTTTAGGATTCTAAATTTGACGTGATCATTCATAAAGTATGAGAGAGACGAACAAGTAAACGTTATCGGGACTTTGTTGCTGCGATACACAAGGATGGTGTACGACGGCCTTATATTTCTGAATAAATATGGAGTCGTTGGCAACAGTATTGGACATCACCTGAGGCAATGTCCATTACAAAGCGTAATTCTAACAACAGACGTGGAGGATCGAGGGGAAAGAGTCTTTCCGTACATATGGGAGTATCTATTACCCGCCACGAGCATGCAAAGAGATTTGTAAGTATCTACACTTTACAGTTATATTCTAATTTCTTTACTTTGTTATATTTCAATTAATTTTGATGTGTGAATTTTGGAATGAAAATATGTATATTATGGAGAATGATAATGTTATAAATGTTTGGTTTCATATATAGTTGTGTTGTTAACTTGTTTTCTTTGTTGTAAATATCATAAAAATAAAGAAAACTCTGTCGAATTTTTTATAAATTCTAGTTCAGTTATAATATTTTATTCTTATGCAAGAAAAGTCTATGGGCATAAGGCCTATCCTCCGTCAACTCTTTTTTCACACTCACACTAAGAATCATGACGGTGTGACATTCTTCAACAGTCATTGTAGAGAACTAAATGTATGTGAAATTTATAGTTTAATATTAATATTTAATAATTATTGCTTACTAAAATAAGCATTGCCTTCTGATAGGACTAAATACAAGAAAGCATTCAACGACAGACTCAGCAGTCTGAAGATGTTGATGAGGCTCAAACCTATCTTCATGTAGTGGGTGGTAGGGACCATCGTGGAAAGATATTCGGCTTAGGTTCATTTGCAAATACATGTTATTTGCAATCCTCCACGTCTAGTACAACAACATCTAGTAAGCGGTCCACAACCAATGAAGTCCAAGAGCTTGGGAGCATAGTGTAGACATTGATGGAGTACATAACTCAGCTCCGTAATGAGGTGGTGAGTTGAAGGGTAAGGGTAGCACCTCATTGCACTAATCAGAGCATCCGCGATCACCAAATCAATAGTGTACTTATAGTCATTTCATTTGAATTACAAATACTTATTATGTACAGTTTAACGTTTTTATTATCAATTAAGATATTTTTAACTTTATATCATCAATCAACTTTCTGTTCAAACAAATTAATTGTATATTATTAAATTCATAAATGTTTAAATTATGCATCAACCATAACATTATCAAATAAAATTTATTGATGGTATATATATATTTTAAAATTTTCTGGTTGATTTACCGATGGAACAACCAATGTCTGTCGGTAAAATCAATTATATTTACCAATGGAAGATGACTAACTATCGGTAATTACAGACGAAATAACTAATTCTGTTGCCAAATTTACCGATAGCAGAATAACCGTCGGTACACTCATCGATGAAACAAACATAACCATAAGTAATGTTTTAACAAACTTTCGGATAAAAACGAATAAACTATCGGTAAACCTGCCGATGGAATGATACTGTTTGTCGGCAATTTACCGATGGTCAACCCTATAAAAAATCGTCGGTATATTTACCAACGGAACATTAATTGTCCATCGGTAAATTTACCGACGGACTTTTTTTTTGTCAGTAATTATTTTTGACTACTGTTTTTACGACGCCTTTGTCCGTCAATAAAGTTCGTCACTAACCTGACTTACCGATAGAATGTTTATGTTTTCTATCGGTAATTTCCTTTGCTAAATGACATTTTTCTTGCAGTGAGCCTCCAATCACCGTCAAATGCTACAAGTATGAAGTTGTCACCAGCGTATCGCCAGTGGAAGCTTCCTACATCATTGGAAAGTGCCATCTTCATAGAAGACACAACTTCCAGCTCGCCAAGAACCACTAACCCCCAACAATCACCTTCCATTCGTGTAGAACATCAATATATGGTAGACATTAAACTTTTCAGCCTCCAACACGATGGGATTCCCACAATCTAGATATAAATCACACAAAACTTCCCAATTCTAGTGATTTACATTGTGTTTAGCATTTTTCAGCCACTACAACTTCAATCATTGAAACTCCATCAAATGCCAGTAACCATAAGTTCCAATGTCAACAGTAACAACCATAAATTTCTTTTATAGTTTTGAATTTCTAATTTCTGGGTTTTGTATTATTTCTATATCTGAACTTTTCAAATTTCACAACTCTTGTATTATAATCTTATTATAATTGATTGTGCATTATTAGTATTATCTAAATCTAATTTCATTTCTTAAGATCTGAGATTTGTCACTTCTAATTTCTGGGTTTTGTATTATTTCTATATCTGAACTTTTCAAATTTCACAACTCTTGTATTATAATCTTATTATAATTGATTGTGCATTATTAGTATTATCTAAATCTAATTTCATTTCTTAAGATCTGAGATTTGTCACTACAATCTTACTCCAATTTTTAAGATCAATAACAGCCAAAATTTAACCAAATTATAGAATTAAAGTTTATTCTATTACTACATTTGGGAAATTTGAGCCAAATTGGATTCCATGTGTAGTAGAATAATTACGAAAGTTTTTGTAGTTAATTTTTCAAAAGCTAAGACCTCTAAAATTCTATAAAATGATTAACACATAAATTATAATATAACGTGAAATTTAATTCATACCTTACTCCGAAGCTTGATTCTTTTCTTGTGGTTTCCATCGATTCATTTTCAAAATCAGTTAATCTCAAACATTGTAACTGCATAAGTAATCAACCTCTAATGATATCTACAGAAGGAGTTAAGTGAACTCTACAACTGTTGCAAAAATAGGCAAGGAGTGCTAACTTCATTTTAGCTTAGGCTTATTTATAATAGATTTTGGACATTTTAGTAATATAATTTAAATTAAATTCTAATTTAATTAGAATTGCAAATAAATCTAATCAAATACCAAGTATGCCCAAATAAAATTTAATATCTCATATTGATCCTTATTTATTAAATATCTCATATTTAATTACAAAGTTTCTTAAACTTTACAATCAAGTTTAACTTGATTAAAATATTTTTTCTCTCTTTTTAACCCATTTTTTGTGTGTACCCATTAAGTTCTCAAATATATTGGCAATGAATATAAATTATAATCCTAAATTTTATTTAGGATTAGATAAATTAAAATCCTTTAATTTATATTTAATTCTCTAATTAAACAATCTATACCTATAGATAAATCTAATTCACTAGTGATAGCTTTACTGCCCTGCATCTTCCCTTTATGATGTATTGCCTACTACTCCCTACTTGTTTAGTATCATTAGGTTGAGAAATAAGGTCATTTTCAATACCAATCTCTACGGTTGCAACAGATTAATGAATCACCCTTTCCTCTTGTAACAACCTAGATAAGCTGGACAGAACTTTATGCTTCATATCCTCGGCTTGGTCAGACCTACCATTATTTGTTTTATCTTGCTCCATGACTTAAACATCAATTTCAAATTCTATTAATTCATTATGGGAGCTTGTTTTTAATAAGTTACCAGTAGGGATATACTTTTTTGTAGTATTGCTCGGCCTCCATGGATAGGTAACTTGTATCATTGCTTTTTCAATTCTCTAGGCTCTCCAAGCCTTAGAATAGATAAGCTCACTAGTAGTGGAGCATTTTTCTAAATTTTTATGCACGTTTTGGCAAAATAGATCCTCTACATTGTGGCAATTCAAGTGTCCATACAGATTGGCTTCCCCAATGAGCTGTCTAAGAAACTTAGCCTCTCAATTGTCCAAAGCTCCATTGTAAGATTATGAAAATTGACCTATAGTGGCAACACCTCTATCTTACTCTGATCAAGCTCCATTTCAACTAAATGTGTATCATCACTAAATTTAAACAAGATGGAGCCATCTTCCCTCAGCATCTCCTTATCTATCCCCTTTTTACTCCATCTAGCCTTAGTCGATGCTTCCACAATAGGGAAAGTAGGTCTCTTGAGCACCCGCCTTCAAGAGTACAACCTCATCCTTTACCACATTCTAATAGTGTTTAAGCATACCTTTGTTGTGTTGAATCTATACCTTATTCTGTCAAGCTCCCACAGACCAAGATTCTTGAGATTTTGGTCCAACATTCACCTATTTTTTGTTAGTGGAGTTGCCATTGCTAGCAGTAAAAGCTTCTCTAGAGAGGGCTAGAAAATCATCCTTTGAAAAAGAGGACTCTCCTTGTTCTATAACCACTGGGAAGGCCTGAGAAAAGTCTTCTTATATGGTAGAGCCTTCCTTTGAGGCAATAGCCCTAGCAACCCTTCTTCCAACCACTACAAGAATTAAGACTTTTAATGACAACCTTTTGTGACAAACTATTATTTCGTCACATATATGAGGTTTTTGTGACAAAAAATTAATTGATACTATTGTTTGGATTAACTGTGATGATTTATTTTTTTCTGTCACTAATACAATGGTACTTATGATAATTTAATATCTTTCACAATTAAATTATCACTACAAATATATTAATAGTATCAAATTTCTTTTATCATTAAGTTCTATCACTAAAAGTATATGCAATTTGACGCTAAAGTAATTTTGGCGGGAATGAATTGTAATTGTGAAAAAACATATGTTGGTCACTAATATTTTCTATTTGTTGTGATAAAATATAGTTTAGTCACTAATATTTTTCTCTTGCTGTGATGAAACGGTTTATCATCATAAGATGTTTTGCTTTTTATTACGAAAATTTTTATCAATAAAAATTCGATTAGTTATTGTCTACTTACTATCGTCACAAAAATGGAACTATCACTATGATCACTATTATTTGTAATTTTTGTGACAAGAAATTTTATTGTCATTTGATCTTCAACTTTTTGTTACAAAGGTTATTGTCAACATAAATGTAACAAATTGATAATTATTTCTTGTTATAATAACATGTGAAAATTAGACACTCTAATGATTAATTTTGCCATTATTGTATGGATTTTAGAAACTAGAAACTACTTATCACGATTTTTCTTTAATATTATTATTTGCAAACATATTTAAATATTTTCTTATAAAATATTCAAACTACATATATTGATAATCCATATATTAAAATTTAAAATAATGACTTAATCTAACATTATCTTTAAAAATGTGAATAATAACTATAATTTTATCACAAAAGGTAACATACATTTCACTAAATTAATAAGTTTTTAGAAAAATAAACATGATTTTTTGAATGAAAAATTAATTCACTTAACTCTTTTGTGATTGGTTGTAGCTAAAATGATAAGATTTTTAGAAAAATAAACATGATTTTTATTGAATGAAAAACTAATTCATTTTAACCCTTTTATTATTTACTATTGCCATTAGCTTACAAATTCTATTTTATTATTGAGATTATCATACCGTATTGGTTAGTATTGGTCGTATAGACAAAAATTGATATCATACTAAACTCTAATACTAATTAGTATTAGCTCTTTCTGTTGTAATTTTATAAATTTTAGAAATTATTTTAGAAATTTAAAAAATTATCTAAAATAGTACTCAATATTAACTAGTATCAGTATCATATCGTTTTGATACCAAATTTGTTACGGTATTTATAAGAGTGTTCCACGTACTTAAACTCCCTTTAAAATTAGAATTTAGTGGTTATTTGATGAATTATTCCTATAAAATGTAAAATATAATATGATTTTATTAAAACGATAGACTATAAATTTTTTAAATAAATTTTTTATTATCTTTTATTCGGTCAAAGATGATAATTTAACTTGAACTCAATTCAAAATTTGAATTAATTTAATTGTGTTGGAATTCATAAAATAAATTCATTATATTTTAAAATAATGTAATTCTATTTAATAAATAAATAAGTAATTAATTAGAATAATATTATTTTTATTTAATTAGATCAAGTCGAAACTTATTTAACCTTGTTGTAAACGGTTCAAATTTGACTCGATCCATTTCTATATTCGGTGTTATTATAAAGCTATTTATTGGATAGGGCTTACTGGGCCTGGGCTCAATCTCTAAAGTTTACAAAAGTAAATACATTCAAATACAATTAACATTTTGAAATATATATAGCATATGTTCTTCCCTGAAAATCAAATCCAGGACAGAGCTACACTTAGGCTCTATTTGATCGAGGAGTTGAGGATGGAATGGAACACGCTTCCATCGTTTGGAAGGAAGTTTTATAATGGAATGGAATAGAATGAGATGGAAGCGGAAGGTTTCATGTTACGTTCTATTCCATCCTAAACAGTGAAAATAAGAAATCTCCGATTTGGGAGCTTTAGGATGAAACACAAACTAATAAATATAAACTACCTAATATACTTTCAATAATTTTTCGTAATACCACCTGTGACCAGGTCATAATATTATATTAAATAGAATTAATATATTAGATAGAATAGAATAATATTTAACATAATAAATTTTATTAAAT
>JANQBM010000002.1:32211009-32240274 GCA_025594535.1 Erythroxylum domingense
AAATATATTAAATAATTAATAATAATATTTTATATAATTAATAATAAATTGTATATAATTAATAATAAAATAATAAACATCCTGTAATAATCATTTTAATATAAGGGGCATAATAGCCATTTATTATACATTTCATTTCATTCCATCCATTTTCCAAACAACATTTCACTATATTACATTATGAACCATTCCATCCCTCCTAAATAATGTTTCACTGTATTACATTCCATTCCATTATAAACCGTTCCATTTCGTTCCGTTACATTTCGTTCTGTTACATTCTATTCTATTCCATTAATTAACATCCAACCAAATAGGCCTTTAGTCGCCGGCGGGTTAGACTGCTAATTAAGTCTGCATATACGATACATTACGCTGTATATATATATATTCACTTCTATCTATAAATATATGTACTTGTATGAGTTAAACAAAGAAGAAGAAGATTAAATGCAAGGGTTTGGGACAGTTGTTGGGCCAACATCTCAAACTTCCATCACTTTCGAAAGTATTCCTCCGTCGTCTACAGCTACTTCATTAGATCCTCTGCCTTTTCCCCATCCTGCCCCTCACCGATCTCCTAGGTATTCCCCCTTTAAAAAAAATTCTTTCAATGTAATGCTAATTGTGTGCTCTTTTTTTGATGTGATTTTATTTCTTCTTGAGTATGCTTAATAGATTGCTTCATTTATTCACCTAAAGATTGAAACTTTTTTCTCCTTTCCCTTTTTTTTTTTTTGGAATGGGGGAGGGGTGTGGGCATTTAGGGTTTAGGCTTGGGTTTTGTTTTTGTTTTCTTTCTCTTAAAGAATCACATCTTTGATTTCCTAAGTTTTGACTTTGTATTATCTTATCTATATACGAATTGGAAAATGTACGTAATTTAAAGATAATTCAGTAAAAGTTATGCAAATTTGGATTTGACTTCTAAGGGACCCGTAACTATCAAAAGGATGAGGTCGCCATTTTTACCTCATCAAACTTCTGATCTTGCTACTATTCCCCAACAAGCTTATCAAACTTCGAGGTAAGAATACTTGAAGTTTTTAAAGCCCTAGTCCTTTCATTTTTGGTATAATACTCATGATGCAATGTGAAGCTTTATGAAATTTTTTTTGAAGAAATGCTGGTTACTTCCCCCTCCTAGTCTAACAGAGCTAGTGATCCTCTTTGGATGAATGGAACCTTGGAGCTTAAGAAAGAGTGGAGGAAGCTCCTTTGAGTTTTAAAAGAAGCTTTCCTACTGCAACAAGTTATTACCAATCTGTTGGATCCTATAAGTTAACTCCTTTACGGTTCCCTATTCTTAAATTTTTTTGTTTCAGCCTACAATGAAAGCATGTCATAAATTTTACCACATTTCACTATTGTAGGTCTGCCTAGCTTAAATTTTAAATGCAAATACTCTTATTATATCATGCTCGACAATCTTTATAGTTTATTCCTTTTGTGCACACCTGTTGGATCTCCTTTGAATTAGGATGATGTAAAGAGACCTTTTAAGGATGATGTGCAAGCAAATCCAAGACCTTCTATCACAACTTCATTTGTTGCTTCTCACAATTCTTGAACTAGTGTAGCAGCTAAAATTGATAAAGTCTAGGACCTGCAAAGAGTCAAATCACCTCCTATGATTTCTTTAAATAGACAGTTGTCAAGTAATTCAAAACAAACTTGTGTTTAAAGGTAAAATACTATTTATATACTTTGCCTTTTAGATACTAGGAATCACTCCTAATTGTATGGTTATCCCTGACATTGCAATCTTTAAGAAATATGTTCTAGAGCTAAGGATGTAGTAAAGAGGGATACAATTTAATATTTTATTCTTATATATCCAATGTCTAAATGGTCGTTATGCCTTTGAGCCATGTCTTTATATTTGTCTCATTCGTCCTAATTTACTATTAGCATTTTAGGATGGCTTAGTCATGGATTTACAATAAGATTTATTGTTTGAATAGGTACCTATTAATTTGATCTTCTTACTTGCGATTTTTATTTGTTGCTTAATTTTGCAGCCCATCTTCATTTCTCGTTGAATATGGAAAAGAATGTTTTTTCAAAACCAAGACCACCTTCTTTTGTTTCTAAGGACTGTAATATGGTTGAGCATGGGAATGTTGTTCTTGATGAAGAGGAACGGTGGGTTTGAAGTACAATTCTTTTATACAGTCCTATGGTTGTACTTATGAATGCATACAGGTTTGTGAGAAGCTAAATGTACTTTTGTCTTTATTAACTGCTAAGTTTTTTTATGTGGGTGGTCGTTAATTATCACCAATATCCAAAATGGTTATATATTATGTAGTTTGTTTTGCATCTAAGTTTGAGAAACTAGTCTTTATGGCATCATCTTCATTCTTGCAATCTCTTCTCCATTGATCTTTGATAGTTTTCAATTGCATAATGTTTAAGGGTTTAGTTTGTTATGTATTTAGTGTGAATTTGGGTGTTGAGTATGCATTTAGGGTTTAATTATGTTAGTTTGACTGTTTTAGTGTTTTACGAGTTAGATTAAGTCTTTGAGCTTAAATGTTATATTTTTGAGGTACCGTGATGAGCTTGTTAATGTTTCAGGGTAAAAGGTGAAGAATGGAGAAGATTCGAAGAGTTTTGGGATGAAGACCTAGCCCACGATCATGGCATAGTAGGCCATGATCGTGACAAAGAAAGACTAGCTAGCAGTAGCCAGGCCACGATCGTGCACATGACAGGAAGCCTCTAAGTCAGGCCATGATCGTGACAGAAAGGTTAAGATGCTGGCCACGATCGTGGCCTGTGTTAGGCTGATAGAAAAAATCAAGTTTCGTAAGATGTTTTAGACCATTTCGACCCCAACTTTGACCTAGAGCCTCCAAAGTATAAATAAAACATTACAAGTCAGAGTTAGCAGTTGGAGAGTCTAAGAAAAGAGAGCACTTAAGTGATACAATCCTGGAAAAACTTAGAGAGAAATCGAGCGATTGAGGAAGGAGACAAAGGAAGAGAGACACAAAGAAGAGTTTGACGTGACGTACTTCCTAGAATAGGTGGTTTCCGACTATCACCATCTTTCCGACTCTATTCCTGACATATTTTCCATTTATTTCAGTTTTATTCATGTATAGAATTGAAATAGGTATTGAGAATACATTGTGTTGAATGTTGAGTTTATGTTTATACTCCCCTTTGGATCTTGATTTTTGAGTTTAATAAATTTTGGATTAATTGGGTTTTTATTGATTTACTTATGATTTAATTCCTATTCTCAATAAGTTGGCAATAGACTGAGAGGGTGAGCTAAGTGAAAATAATCAATTTGGGCTAACGATAGTTAGGTGAATTGATATGTAAAGGATTAAATCAAATCAGTAGAATCGTGTAACGAGAGATCGAGCATAGATTCCTGGTAGGTTAGTAGATAATTTTAGAAATAATTTAGGTTTTGGGTCAATTGCGGATTGAGAGATCGCAATTCTATAATTTAAATTAGGGATTATCAATTAGGGTTAAGAATTATAGCTCGAGAGAAAGTAATTCACCCTAAGACCGTCTAGACTCATTAAGTCGATAATTTCACAATTAATTTAGTTTTTGTTAATTTCAAATCAAAATCTCCTTTCTCTCACTCGGTAGTTTTTAGGTAGGGTTTGTATTGGTTTGTGTGATTTGTTTTCTTAATTAGATTTATGTAACTTAGTTCTTGAATTAATTGTTGATTGATCTATTTTTGTATTAGTTTATTTTGATTTGAATTATTGTAATTTAGTACAACATTAGATTTTAGGACTAGATTAGGCTTCCTCGTGGGATTGACACTTCAGCTACTACGCGAATGAACCGTGCACTTGCAGAATTTACCAAGATTATAAATAGTAAAACTTAGCACATGTAACTTTGAGCTAACAAGTTTTTGGCACCGTTGCTGGGGAAGCGATAGTTTAGTTCTTTAGTCTAAGGCATTTTTCCGCTATCTTTTGTTTTTAAAAAGTAGGTTTTAAAAATGAATTTGGGCATAAAGTAGAGACACATCCAGACATCTTAGAGTGAGAATGAGACATCCAAAGAGCTAAGTGCTAAAAAGAGGTAAAAAGATCGGTCATGGAGGATATGAATTATAGGGAGCAAGGGATGTTGGTCGAATTCAATGAGCCCCAATTTAGTTAGGGAAATCATCATCCTTTCACAAACCTATACACTTCGGGATGGCAGAACCATCTAGATTTTTATTGGTCCAACAATGCAAATACTCACATGGAAAATCAAGACCCATGTGAATTTCAGTATGATGAATCTAGTTCATAGGATTTCAAGTTGGAAAAAATCATGGATAAGCTCATAGACATGGAAGAGGGTCAGAAGACACCAAAACAGCAAATTGATCGAGTAACAAAAAATTATACCGTTTCTATTCACAATCTGGAGATTCAAATAAGATAGTTTTCTAGGGAATTTTGTAAGCAAAGTGTGGAAAATTGTCTGAGCAGCATGAATATAAATTTAATAGTGCCATGTCAAGCTATCACACTTAAGAATGGGGAAGAGCTAGCAGAACCAGAGGAAGACCATATCAAGCCCTAACTCATTGACGATCAGGAGATGACAAAAGTGTACAAAGAAAAGAGTGCCAAACCTCCCTTCTATTCATCATTCTTGGATATACCAAATGTGAAAATCGAAACATCTCGGTAGACATCCATGCTAAGAACCCTACCCTTTAGATTGATGATGATTATGAGACATTCAACATGAAAAATGTATTTAGTAATCTGAAGTTTAGTAGCTCATTCAGGATAATTGGTGTATTCGAATCTTCTAAAGAATAAGAGGACAAAGAATAGATGACAACAGACGTCGAGTTTGAAGAAAGTATGGAAATCTCTGCTCGAGAAGCAGAAGAAGATGAGGAAACAAATTGTTAGATTCGATGGAAGATTCAGGGAATTTCGTTATTCCTTATTTTATTAACCGTTTGTTAATGAGAAGGATATTGATGAAATTAATTGGTTTTCTCAACCTTATCAATATTGTCTTTATGATTATTTTTCAATTTGTAGCTTACTCATAGGCTACTAAAATGATGTTGAGCAAGAAGGGTGGAAGCAAGCCACTCATAATTGATCATGGCTGAGTTTTAAAGGATAAAGGTCAAGCTAATGACCATAAATTAACACGTTTAAGAGTTAGATTTAAATTGTTGTGTATTTAGGTTTGTTTTAAATTCTTAAATAAGTTTTGAATGATTTGGAACGGTTTGGAATTCTTATTCTTTTTCTCTCTCGAATCACTTATAAGATAGGGAAACAATCTTGACATCAAGCAGATTTGGTCTCAACATTGTCGCCATCACCACCTTTATCACCATAAATGATTTCATGTTCTAACCCTTTTCTTTTCATTTTTGTTAGTATTTTATCCTTACATTTTTCGTATATTGTGTTTTATTTCCCCTGGTGTGGTTGTGTGTGCTTCCTTCTCACATTGAGGGCAATGTATTGTTCAAGTGTGAGGAGAGATTTTGTGTTTTGCTTTTGAATGTGATTTTGCATACTATATGATAGTTATAAGGTTACATGGTGTGAAGTGTGTGAATGTGTCAATGGCTTAGATTGAGTGAAATTCATTTAATTTTAGACATAGCCTATTAGGTTATAAACGATCATTACGTTGTGAAATTAGTGTATACAATCTAATTATGACTTAGTGTAAATTTAGCACCCTCTAGATTGTCGCATTCATTCATAAATTGAGGTCTTTTAACTTAAGTAGCTTAACTAGTATTTTTCATGAAAACAAATAGCTAAAAGCAATAAAATAGGCAAAAATAAAAATAAAAAAGAGAAAAAAAATAAAAACAAAAATAAAAAAATTTGCTTAATAAATCACTATTCTGCTGACCTTCGAGTTATGAATAGAGTTAGTAGCTAGTTGAAATCATGATAATAGCTAAGTCACTGGATCGACACGTATCACAAATGCATGTCTTCGTGTCAAAAGACTATAATGACGTTTCAATCAAGCTGTTTAGTAAAATGACTTAGTTGAATAACCGAATCGACATTCATCACAAATGTTCTCCTTTGAGTAAAAAAATTAAGTCTGGGTTTTTAGTGATTTAAAAAAAATGTGTGTGTTTTCCTAATAAAAACCTATTGGACTTGTAATAAGCTTGAATTTTCATGAAAATGTATTTAGGAACAATGACAAAGTCTGAGGGACCGAAAAATTATTAATGTGTGTGCTCAATTGAAAAGGGTAAATAAGTTAACACTTACTCGAGAGATCGCAATTCTATAACTTAAATTAAGGATTATCAATTAAGAATTATAACTCGAGATAGAGTAATTCACTCTAGAATCGTCTAGACCCATTAAGTGTATAATTTCAAAAGTAATTCAGTTTTTGTTAATTTCAGATCAAAATCCCCTTTCTCTCACTCGGTAGTTTCTAAGTAGGGTTTGGATTGGTTTGCTGATTTGTTTTCTTAATTAGATTTCTACAATTCAATTCTTGAATTAATTATTGATTGATTTATTTCTGTATTAGTTTATTTTGATTTGAATTATTGCAATTTAGTATGACTTTAGATTTTAGGATTAGATTGGGCTTCATCGTGGGATGGACACCTTAGGTACTATATGAAAGACCTATGCCCTTGCAAAATTTACCAATGTTATAAATAGTAAAACTTAGAGCATATAACCTTGAGTGAACAATGTTCTTATGGTAATCCTCTTTTTTTCGCACAGGCCTACTCTTTCAAATGCCCAAGAAAATTGACTAAAGTTGCTGGGAACTTTCCCTAATTTGTCATATCATGAACCTGGAGAGTCTTTTCATTCTGGAAAAGGTTATATGAATGAATTTGGAGATACCCATGCCTCAAAGCAGACTAGGTCACCACCTATTCCACTTGTCAATGAAACTTTTGTGGAGGATGCTCGATATTCCTAAAAATCTATAAGGTAATTGGAAGATATATTAGCATATTCTTTTGATAAAAAACACTCACATTTGCTCTAACTACCTTTTTTGTGGCCAAATGTCAAGTAATTGTACCATGACTTATATTTTTGCTTCTTTATGAATAAATGAAATGTCTCTGTCTTTTCTTTTCTAGGCCGTCTACATCTCCTACTAGGTCTCAAATTGCCTCCAATGCTCCTAGCAATGCCTATCATTCTCAAATTCCTCAGAGGCTTGCAACCTGTACAAAAAACAATACTGTTAAACCTGTTTCCACCAGGACTATAGGCTTAACTGTTGTAAAAAGAACAAGATCTCCACCATCTACGATTGATAAAGGTTTTCAGAGGGCTTTTAATTCCATTCAAGATGGCAGTGATCGGTAAACCATTTTGGTGCACTTTGTTGATTCCTAAAACTAATATGTATTGTGTATGTGTCAATAATTTGATTAACCCATTACAGAGATACAAAAGCCAAGGCAAAGAGATTGGCACGCTTTAAGAAAGAGCTTAGCGAAGATTTTGAATTTGGTGCACCCTATAGCTTTTACAAGTAGGCGTGAGCAGTCTATGGTGAAAATCTAAAATTACAATGGGCATCGCCCCGTATAATCAGCAAAGGTTTTCATGAGTGATAGCATTATTCATCATCACACCCAGTCTGAGTCCCGCATTAAAGTGGAGTCTGAGGAGATCTAATAGTACACAGCCTTACCCCTACATAGTAGAGAGGCTGTTTCCAGTAGACCCACATGCAAATGTGATAATGCAAATGTGATAATGAAAAAGTGATGCAGGTTAAAATAGTAAATATGTAAAACTGATTTGTTAAAAGAGTAGGCAAATAAAATTAAAATAAATAAAATAAAATAGAACCAAAGAAGATACCTGATATGATGCCCAGATCTGCTAATACCTGATAAATTGCAAAGTACGGCTCTTCTTGTCTCTAGTTGTGTTAGGAGTCCTTGCTCAGAAGTCCTTCCTGAAGGCACTTATATCACTGTTAAAACATAGATGGTTTATGGTGAGTGCTTTGCCAACATTCCCTTGATTTAGAAAAAGACGTTGCTCGGCGCAAGTTGCATTATTGTAACATATAAATTTCACACTTGTAACAAAATCTGTTAAACAGTATGGCCGCTAATATAAATTTCTTTTACCATTAATGCAATTCCATTGTTAAATTCATAGTTTTATTTCCGACAATAGTAAACACATTAGTGGCAATATTTTTTGTAACAAATTTTCATTTTTGTGATAAAATGATGTTGACACTTTTTTCTTAAAATATTAGTGACCAGAAGTAAATGACACTAATAAAAAAACATGATTGATAAATATTTTGTCACTATTTTCAATTATTTTAGTGGCAATAACGTTATAACAATAGATGAAATACTGTTACGACTTTATTTGTCACTATTTTATATTGTTTGTGTCGACAAATTTGCCTTAAATATGTAAAGTTACTATGACCATATAGTTTTGTCACACATTTCATAGTTTTAGTGTCAGTACTTTTGTCACAAATGTGCTGCATAATTGTGACCATTTTTCTAAATTAATCATTATTTCATTAGTGACAGAGGTGTTTGTGATGGGAGGTGACGACTTTAAAAATTAGACACTATTAATAGTATTAACTAATATTACTATTTTTAGTAACAACTTTTACTTTTACTAAAAATATAATTTTTGTAGTGAACGAGGAACTATAGGAGGAAATTGCTATGCGTGGGAGGGATGTTTCCATAAGTGGAAAGTAGTAAGGGAAGAAAAGGGATTTTAGTAAGAGAGAAATCAGCGAAAAAAATGAGATGAGAGATGGGGCCTTTACTTCCCCACCTTTATCTACTTTGGTAAGATATTTTAATCAATCACAAAGTCAAAGTCCCTATTCATAATAAATTTGAGCAATTTCTTTAAAGAACACTTTATAGTGTGTCTGAATGATAAAGCTATTCACAAATAAAACAAAAGGTGGGAAGCTTTTTATATTTGAATGATATAATACACCTTTTAATTTCTTCATGCATTTCAGAGGTTTTTAGAGATCTACTAATACTTAAGTTCTAATATAATTATGCCAAATATCCTTTTTACTGTTTCAATTATAATATTCAAACACTCTAATGGAGTCCTTTTTAAAAGTTAAAATTAAAATAATTAAATAAAGTGAAGGCAAAAAAAAGGTGCTTGTAAGGCTATAGCCAAAGCCAATAGCTAAGTGTTTACACCACTCAAAGGTTCACAAGATAAGAATAATAATGAATCATATAAAAATTAAAGTAGTTAAGTTGTAACTTAACTTAGACATAACTATACTAGGGAGAGACATGGTTGTGTTTTTCAGGTGACACGAGTGTGTTTAGGAGTATGTTTAAATGGAAACATGATCATGTGAAGTGATATACAATGGTTTCTAATAGATCTTCTTTGCCTATAGTCAATATGATATATTTTCTAGTAAAAATACTTAGGTCAATTTTAGATCATATGGCTTATATTCTTCAATTATTTGCTATTATTTGACTTACCTTATTGACCAAGACCTTTCCAATAAGGTATCTTTAATCCAGAGATTTCCAGTTGGTAAAATTGGATGAACTTAAGTTCAAAGTTACAAAAAACTAAGATGAAGTACCCAATATGATTTCCAATGCTTTATGGCATGTAAGCAAATGAAAGGTCAAGAATATGAATCTATAAGCTAATATGAAAAAGTTTCATTAACAATGGTGCGTCACTAAGGGTGATGATGAAAAATTAAAAGAAAGCCATTAAACATTCATGGACCACATTCTTTAACCCTTTGCAATTCTATATGTTGGTAAAATTAAAAAAAGAAATATTAAAAGTTCAATTCTTTAATAATGACACCTTTTTGATTTCCAAATATTATCCATTCTATCCTTCATAATATTAAAATTTATGTCCTTCTTCAATGAGACATAGTTCTACCTTCAATTGATTCTATCCATTATTTACTTCTAGGAGCATGAGCTCTTTCTCCTCATCTTCTAGTAGGGATAAGACTTCTAAACTAAGATTTATAGTAATAAAAAAAAGTAAAAATAAAAATATAATTAAGATAGAAGAAAAAATCAATCTTTTGATAAGAAGAGGAGCCAATTACGATTAGTTAGAATTAATAATGAGATAGTAACAATAACAACCTTCCCCTATAAAATCATCATTAATTTATTGGTGATTACAAAAACATATCATATTGCAATTTCCTCTATAAAATCATCTATAAGCTATTGTCCAATAGGCTGAGAAAGGTATAAAAATCTATAATAAATTAGGATCAAAGTGAATTTATTAAAGGGAGGATGATCGTTGACAATATACTCGTTGATCATGAGCACCTAAAAGGCTGCATATGGAAGAAGTCCCCTAAAAATCGTACAACCAAGATAGAATTAAAAAAGTTCTTTAACAACATTAGATGGGACTTTCTCTTTTAGTTACTAAAGGTGTTTAGATTTCCTAACAAGTTGAAAAGGTAGATCAAGGCATGCAGCATCACTACTTTCTTTAGTGTATTCATCAATGGAGAACCTACAAGGTTATTTAGGAGAGTTAAGGGAATGAGATAATAGGATCCACTTTCCTCATACTTGATCATACCATGTATGGAAGCTCTTACTAAGCTGCACTCCCATAACATCTCCATAGGCAACAATTTCAGATTCTATAGTAAATGGAAGAAGAAAAAAACTTCTCAGCCTATGTTTTGTGGATAATCTTCTTATATTTTCTAAATCTCATGCTTTCTTTAAGAACTTGTTAATATCTACTTTAAAATTTTTTTGGGAAAAATCAAGACTGGGGATCAACAGAAACAAAGGTCACCTAATACTCTCCTCCAATGTTTACCCACTTACTAGTAGACACTTAGAAATCTCTTGATTAGAACTAAATAAACTGCATTTCACTTACCTAGGCTTACATCTAGCTACAAAAAGATTTCTTTTTAATAAATGTTTACCACTTATTAAGAAAATACAAAGGAGGTTGTAAAGTTAGAAAAATAGAGCTCTCTGATATAGAGATAGACTAAAACTGATTAGAACAATCTTGAACTCTATGTATATCTACTGAAGCTCTCATATTTTCCTTTCCAAGTTTTTAGTTAAGAAATTGGAATAGATCATCAAGAAATTTCTTTAGGGTAACAACAATAAGGGAGGATAATAATTTAACGTTAAATAGAAGGAAATATTCAAACCAATTAATCAATGTTAGGAATAAACCCATTCAACTTAAGCAACAAACTTCTACTAGGGAAGGGACTATGGAGGATTCTAGTGGATAAACACTCTCTATAAATCAAATGGATGCAAATTTATTTCTTAAAGGGATAAAGCATATAGGGACTAGGTAATAAAATAAGTTGCTCATACTTCCTAAATCAACTACTCATGATGAGACTATCCTTATAACAAAATATTACTTGCAAGGTAGTGAATGGAGGAATATCCTCATTATAGTTTGATAATTATAGAAAGGGGTCCCCTAATAAGGAATGAAGTAGCAATTTAGCTCTTAATAAACATCCCCAAGGAAGCAAAGTTTAGTAGGTTGACAAATGAGGATTAATGGGAGAACTATCTTAGAGGGATGAAATACTGCTTCCCTTATTATAGCCTCTAAGAAGACCTCTACAGATGGAAAAATTATGTTAATAGGAAGTTTAATAATAAGGTGTGTTAGGATTGGATCAAGCTTAAGGGACCTATCTGGAATAGTTGTTTTATACTAAGAATCTCATTCCTACTATAAATGGGAAAAAGAAATAGTCTTCCTAAGAATGTGAAAGGGTATGGTTATGGAGAGCACCATTAAAAACCTTAACCTTATTTAATCAAATTCAACAATTAGCTTAAACTTAACCACAACATAAGAAAAGAAATATACACTACAACATCTATATATGCAAGAGAGAGTCAAATGAGCACATTCAAGTAGTGATGATATATGTTTAAATGTTAATTCATTTGATATACTACACTTAATGATTAATGCCTTAAAAATGCTTAGGACACTCGTTTTAACACATATTTGATCTTAGGCACTTTTTAGAAGTAAAAAAGCTAAAGTGACCTGAAACCATGTCATTAAAGTCATCTTCTCAATTTTCATATTCTATTGATTCATGGAGCATGAAGAAGAAGAGGGTTGAAAGAAGAAGAGGCAAGAAAGAATGTCAAATGAAGAACAAGGAATGGAGAGTCTCACGCCCATGCATCATCTCTCACAATGGTGTGAAATCTCTCATAGCTGTAAGAGTGCCATGCACATCCGTGCATGGTAAGGCACGACCATACACGGCCATGAATTCTCACATATAAGAATTAATTGGAGAATGACACGATGTCTTGGCCAGGTGTCACTCAGTTTTAAACCTAAGTTTTTCTATATAAGGAAAAGAGCGATGGTAGAAAAAGAACAAAAAAGGGAATAGACCTAGCTGATAGGACCTTCTTCTATTTTCTCTTCGGTTGTTTCTTCAGTCTTCAACAGTGACAGTGGTGATGGAGAGGATGGCCGATGGTTAAAGCTTAAAAATGGAGATGGACAGCTAACTTTGCTAACATCGGTTCGGAGGTGCAATCAAGGCTAAGAAGCACATTAAGCAGATAGTTGTTATGTATCATTTTCTTTACCTCTTTTTGGATTGTTTATTTTACCTTTTTCATGAAAACCCATAGCTAGATCTTGAATATGATACGTAATAGTCATGTTAAAGGTCATATGTGGCAACTAGCGGTATTAAATCATTACAGATAACATAGCATAAGTTAAATAATCCAAGCTTGTGTGATTGTTACTTAGATTGATATGTTTTTTTCACTTATAATGCAGCTGTCCGGATAAACTGAGAGAGCTTGTTTTAGGTTTCCTAATAGTTAGGGTTAATTAATGAGCTCTTCTTGATTAACTATGATTTAAGGAAAAATAAAAATTAACAGAGTTTGTTGCTAATTCACGATCAATAGTCTTAAGAGAGGTGTAAAAGCGATAATTCAACGACATCTGTGAAATTGTGCTTAGGCTGAGATTAAACCAAAAAATCAAATTTCAATTCATTCATCAACTTTATCAATTTTTTGTTGCTTAATTTGATTTGTTTTTATGGATTTAATTTTACTTTTTTTTAATTTGCTTCAAACAAACAAAAACTCTATTTTGCTTAAACAAATATTTTAGGAAAGTAATTGGAATTAATCTCTATAGAATCGACCTAGACTTACCGTTATCTACAGTTTAGTCTAGTTATTTTAGTATTCCTACAACGCACGTCCAAGTGTTGTTCTTGATTTAGACCAAAAATTAATGATGAGGTATACTACCTAGAGAGAGGTAAAGAGAGGATCCAAATTCCTATCTATCCTAAATATATGCATAATATGTAGGAAAGACTAAGGATCCTTGAATCATCTATCTTCAATTTTGAATTCACTTATTATGCCTGGAATGAAATTATGGATTTATGTAATACTGATAATCCTTTTGACAATTGGATAGATATTATTAAATGGTGCAGCCGAATGAAAGGGATAAATGTTTCTCCAATATAACATTGAGCTACCTTATGTAAAACATTTAGGATGAGCATAATAACATAATCTTTACCAACTAAAAGAGAAGCAAAGAGACATTCCTGAAAGTGCTCATTAGAAACATTAGGATACATCTAATTCTATATAGGGAAAAACACAAATTCATCTTCCTTATTAGTGATAAATAGAACCTTTTATAAGCTCAATCTTAGCAATAAATTTCAGCATTGTGCTGTTACTATGATCTCTTTATATTGCTACGCTATCGTAATCGTTTGCTTAGTACTTAGGGCTATCTTACTTTAAGTCATATGGTTTTGCTAATTAAATCCTTGACTATATATTGTAAACCTTTTATCCTTTGAGTATTTAATTCATTTACATTTTTCAAAAAAATTATTTTTCATCACCCAAATTATAAAAATATTTTAATTACAAAGTATGTTTTGAAAATTCTCCTATACGTGGTTATCTTTTAAATTAGTAAATAAATATGTTAGTTTTTATAACACCGAAGAGGAGTAAATTGAGTTTTCTCCAATATAACATTGAGCTACCTTGTGTAAAACATTTAGGATGAGCATAATAACATAATCTTTACCAACTAAAAAAGAAGCAAAGAAACATTCCTAAAAGTGCTCATTAGAAACATTAGGATACATCTAATTCTATATAGGGAAAAATACAAATTCAGCTTCCTTATTAGTGCTAAATGGAACCTTTTATAAGCTCAATCTTAGCAATAAATTTCAGCATTGTGTTGTTACTATGATCTCCTTATATTGCTACGCTATCGTAATCGTTTGCTTAGTACTTAGGGCTATCTTACTTTAACTCTCATATGGTTTTGCTAATTAAATCCTTGACTATATGTTGTAAACCTTTTATCCTTTGAGTACTTAATTCATTTACATTTTTAAAAAAAAATTATTTTTCATCACCCAAATTATAAAAATATTTTAATTACAAAGTTTGTTTTGAAAATTCTCCTATACATGGTTATCTTTTAAATTTGTAAATAAATATGTTTGTTTTTATAACACCTAAGAGGAGTAAATTAAGTATTTTTAATTTAAATATTAAATATAAAAATTTATAAACACTTCTTTTTTGGAAAAATAATTAAGATGTATTAAAAGGTCATTAAAAGTTGGCAAAGTATAATAAAATAAGGAGAAACATCCTTGATATGAATGTAGGAGGAGAGTACTAACAAGTGAAGAAGAGAATAATTAAGAATGAATACTCAAATAGGGGACTACTAGAATTTAGTGGGGCTATACAATAAAGAATAATAAAAGGAAAGCGATGTGATTAAGAATTTTTTGAGATATTCCATCTTAAAGATATAACTTGGCTAATCACTTTTTACTATACTTTAACAATTACACAAATTCCCCTTTAAAGATCCTTCTTTTCCTCTCCCTCCAGATTGAAAAGAAAGAGTAGTTAAGGTAACTTTTAAAAATGTTGAAATCACTTTGATAGTTATCAAATACCTTAATTGTCTAGCTTATGATATCCTTCCAATGGTAGCGCAAACATCTTATATCTAGCAATGACTAAATTCCATTCCATAAATTAGATGAGAATTGACACCTAAAGAAGATATGAACATGGGATTCAGTCTCTTAGCATTCCCCAAGATTATGCAATAGCTAACAATTCAAACCAAATTTTGTCTAAGGTAACAAGCAATCAATTTTAATAAAAGTAAATAATAGAAATTGAATCAGAATAATAAATGAAACAAATAAACAATTCAACAATCAGTTGCCAATTAATTTAAGGTTTGATCCATATTGAATGTTTAGGACTTATTCTTTCCTCATTTTGTTTCCTTTACTATTGTTGATTCAATTATATGTTTGATCCCATATTTCTCAAGGTATTGATTACTCTCTCTAAAGATCTAATCAATTAACCCTAATTGAATTTGAAATTTCCAAATTTGTGACCTTTCGATTCATAAAACTTTTCCTTACTTATTCAATTAGATCTGAAGCTATCTATTAGATAATTAATTTCTCAAACAAGATCTCTCTTCGAATAATTGTTAATATGATAATTATGGATCTATTAAACTGTCACTCTTATTATACAATTTAACATTGATTTCTTTTGATTTACTCTCTCAATTTTTTGTCAACTTTATGAATGAACAATTATCACAAACATCTAACTATGTATTGAAATTAACAATAATTCAAGTCACAAAATAATTCTAGAATAAATCCTAATATGAAATTTAAAACTCCACAATCATGTTTAACATCTTAAAATTCAGATGCATATCAAAAATAATGACAGAAATAAAGGAAGAGAAGAAAAACTCTATTAAAGCCTTGATCTAGAAAGCTGGAATTCCTGGGGCTTGTTTTTTATCTCTTCACTTTGATTCACTTTTAATTGTGGTTGCTGCGTTTTTTAGTGTATTCCATGTCCTTATATAGTGCTTTAGGATTCAGAGGGTGTAACGAGGATTTTTTCACTTTGTTTGATTCCCAAACTCAAAATCGGATGAAAACATTCGCACCTAGAAACTCTTTGTCACGATCATGATGTAGGAGTCATGATCGTGCTCCTAGTGTTATCTTCTCCGTCTAGATCATGCCTTAAGGCCCTATTCACACTTGTCACGATCATGCTCCTCATGCGCAAACGTGACGCCTTTCATGTAGCTTCCATCTTTCTTATTCTTCAAACATATCAAAATAAAATTAAAATTGAATTTATGCTCTATACTACAAAACGCTTAGAATATAAACAAACACTTACACTAGCACAATTCTAAACTTATATGCAATAATCATCTAATAAACACCTAAAAATACACTAAAATACCTAGGAAAATGTAGTATGAACTATATGGACAATATTGAAAACACACATTAACAAGTGACTACAGCTTGACACATTACCACAAGCACAACCATGTTGTACAAACTAAATCTTAGTAAATCAAGTTTAAAAGATAAAGTTTTGAAAATTTTAAGGTTACTTTGACCAAAAAAAAAATTACAGGGCCTTTATGCACCTTGCACAGGAGGACCTATTTGAACTTTTTTCCTTTTCTTTATCATTGTTGTAAAATGCTTTTGTTTTAAAGAAATTTAAGAATGAAAAGGCAATAGTTTTATTTATCATTTTTTAAAATGCTTTTCTTTAAAGAAATTGTAAGAGAATTTATCTTTTGACTAGTCGAACTTTCACTAGTTATCATCAAAACTTTACAATTTTAGAAATAATTGTTTTTAAATACTAGTTATCATCAAAGCTTTACAATTTTAGAAATAATTGTTTTTAAACAAAATATTGCAAGTTAACTCGAGAGAAGTGGACTAGTACAGCAAAATAACGCATGCGATGGTAGACTACTATCACCCATCAAACTTTGTTTCGACGCATTATATCAAAACTTTATCTTACCGGCATGAGGACTCTCCATGTTGATCATAGGAACAATGATGAACAAGATCAAGGAAATCTTATGAATAGCACATCACGCTGGATTTCATCTTTCTTTTGCAGACTCTTATTGTGTATAAAGATGTCAATAAGCCGGGCTAAATTCAAAATGCTCCTGATCATAATAGCCCGTGACCAGACTCAACCACGGGCTAACTGACCAGTCAATTGTTTTTAAAAAAAACTTTTAAAAAGACGTCATTTAAAAAAAAAACGATTGGATCCGTAACCTGCCCGACTTGGACCCATGGCCAAGCAAGCCACAAGACCTTTTTGATATCTCTAATTATGTATTCGTCCCCAGCTGCTAAAGGAGCACAAGGAGCTTCATTCCCTGCCTAAAATAAGAGTCGCCTGAACAAAGACTTTCATTTGTTTATTCCTCAAATTTGGAACATTTAAAGATTCTGGTACAAACAGATCAAAGATTGCTCAATGTACTATCAGCTTTGCGCCTTGCAATGCACCTCTGGGATGCTTCAGGTCAAACAGAAGAGGAAGAGAACGCAAGCATAACAAACCAGTACCCTCACTTTCAGAGAACATCTATTTTCAATAACTTGAAGCCAATATAAATCACTGATTCAAGACCCAAGTTTCCAGTATAGAAATAAAGTACAATTGTTATCAACTTTCGCTTTAGCTTATCATATATAAACATCAGTTAGTTTTGCTTTCAAATAGTAACACATACGAAACTTTGCAGGAACTTTCAGTTACTTCCTCGTGATTTCTTTACATATGTAAAAAGATGAAAGATAATAAACAGCTTCGACACACCAAATAATAATTGAACAAACAGTAGGTAAGACTAAGCATCCTATTCAAGGCAACTATAATGTGGTACACAAATTTTACCGTAAAATACAAAAACTTTACACGAGAACAATTTAAGTAACATCGTAAGCAAGTAAATTACCTAGTAGGCTAGAACTAAGTAACAGTCACTGGAACCTCTTACATCTTATAGAAACAATAATTACCAGAATGTCACATATCAATACACACTCTTTCTCGATTATAATGGCCAAAACTTTATCCAGACTGATGTCAGGTGGTGCACTGAAGAGAGAACAATTCTCTAACAAATACCTTCTTCCCACAGGAATCTGACAACCATAAGTTGCTTCAACCACTTATGCCAGAATGCTCTAGTAGTAACAAGAAACCCAAACACTCCCGTTTTGCATTATGATATATGTTCAGAGAATATGTTTATCTACATCCAACTTGCCAATTAAGCATTTTCAGATCCTTTTACTAAATTAAAGAGAAATTCACTTGGGGTAAAATTAAATAGATGTACAATGCAGAAGGGGAAACAAATGATTTTTCTAGGTGCACTACGCCACTGCTTAGCCTAACCACAACACTTACACGGTTATCCCACAACTCCAAAACTGTACATAAGGAGCAGGATAAGAATAAGCTTGAGAAGCCATTGATCCATTATCTTTGAACAACAGGGCCTTCAAAGAACCTAATGAAGCATTCAAGAGAAGAAAGAAAGTACTTCAACATACTCAAAATGGCAAAAATCCCAAATGAAGCCTACATGTGGCAAGTACTTCCAACCTCATCTTCGATGCAAACAAAGAACACAATAGAATAAAGCCAGACACTTCTAGAAATTGAAGAGCATGGTGGAATTTAATAAGAACTATAATATCCAACAAACTTACAATCAGATATGAACTTGGTTCTAGATAAGTGTTGATAAAGAAAGAGAAAGTGATTTACAAATTTAGATCTCTTTGCAGTCCAAGAAACAGTTGCAACTGGCACTGCCTCCACAATAAATCAATGATGCATTCACGATGGATAAAAGATGAAGGCATCTCCTCGGTTGTATAAAACTACGGTGCACGCAAGCAATTAGGCATAACTTCTCCACAAGCTATTATTTTGGAAGGCAGATTATTTTACAAATTACAAGCTCACATATACAAGTTAATAACTCAGAATACCCGCTACAAGTAAACGTAGAATAATAAATAGAATTTGCAGTTTTGAAGCAATGTTAAAAAAGCAATGTGCTATGTAATGCAAAATGAAGCAATTAACCAAATTGCTAACACTTTCTACTCCACATCAAGCAACTAACACTAACTTCTCATACCAAACAAAGGTCAAATAATAAAAGGATTCAAACACATGTAACAGGAAACCATTTTCCAAACAAAGAGATATACATCACATCCCTTAGTTTTTAGGTACGTCAAGATAGAGGAAAACACATTAGCCAGTCACATCTGCCATTAACAAAAGTGACAAGTCAGCATTGCAATTAAAATATGCTCCCATAGGAACATAGTGTTCTGGCAGGAACACAAACTTACACAATTCATAATTACTAAAATCCTAAAAACCAAAAACTATTACAACTTCTAACTTGAATAGCATAGAACTCGAGCAAAAAATCAAAATGTATACCTCCCCAATTATATCAATCCTCCTGAGCTTTATAAGCCTCCAACATTAATTTCGTCTGCTCTCTCATCAACTCAATCCTCTTGAGAAACAGCTCGACCTCTTCTACATGCAACTGTTTCCACTTCTCTTCCATCTCTGCCTTCTTCGGTTCATCTATCAAATCCAGTCCCTTCTTCATCACATAGTCAGCCATTCCTCCAAAGTCAACAATTTTATCGAACATTCCATTAGATTTCAATTCTGAAGCAGTCCTTCCCACATCAACTTCTGCCTTCTCCGTCTTCTCTCCCTCCTTTCCACTATTTATCCCCAACTCCGCCTTCAATTCAGCTAAACTCTTTCCACCCTTCTTCTCCTTTCCATTCGGTTTAGCAGCACTAGACTCCACTCCAACCCCGCCACTTTTCTCACTACCCCAAATCTTTTTCCACAATTCAAATGCTTTCTGATCATGGGGTTTCGCAAAGATCTTATCTTCACCTTTCTTCCCTTTCACCACATGATTCCCAAACTTCTTCTTCAACCTCCAAACTTTATCCTTCAGCTGGGTCAAAGTCACATCAAAATGTAACGACTTCTTAATAAAATCATAAAACAAGTTCATATCTTTAGCGGGATCGATTCCTTTCGTCTCATTAAACTCGATAATCCCTTTCAACACAGCAATTTCATCGTCCTCACTCCACAGCCGTTGAAATAGCTGCTTCTTCGCATCCTCGGACTTTTTACCACCAGCTTCCGAATCCTTCAACTTAGCCCTTTTCGAATCTTTCATCGGAGTTCGTTCAACTTCACTAACCCTCTTCTCCCCAACTGCAGATTTCAAAGTTTTAGATCTGGGTTTGGTCGCCTTGGGAGGCGGGGCCTCCTCCATTGGCTTGGAAGCGACAGGCCTTGTTATCGCGTTTTTGACTTGTAACTCCGACTCCGACTCCGACTCAGTCTCGAATTCTGAATCAGAATCGGGTTGTTGGGTGGCAGAATCAGGCTTCTTGGATGTCTGAGTATGGAATGGAGGAGAAGAGATTTTGGAGGGCATCCCCTGAGCTTCATCTTCTTGATCGGAAGAATGGTCTTCCTCTTCTTCTTCGTCTTCCTCTTCTTCATCTTCCTTTTCTTCATCATCTTCTCCACTAGCCGCGGTCTCCTCCTCTTCTTCGGAGGAGGATGACGCAGACAGTGGCTCCTCCATGGGGGTGGGTCTCTTTGGCGTCATTGGAGACTGGAAATTGAGAAAATAGAGCTTCGGTCAAGGAGGAGGGGCGAAGTGCGGATTCCTAAATTGGGGTTAAAATTTGTGGCAAGGCGAGTAACAATTTGGACCGATATGACAAGCGTTGCACCTTGCAGGATTATGGGTCACTTCTTTGCTTTTGTAAATTTTAGTCTTTTCTTTTCAATCTAACTATACGTCACTCCTAATCGTTTCATTTGATTTCTATTGCACACGTTCGCATGATGATAACAAACGTGACAAATATAGATTATATCCCTCGGAAACAATGTTGAACTATAAACAAATTCCTTTCCTTGCCAATTCTAATGAGAAAAATTAAAGAGTAAAGACACCTTGTTCTTCTGATGTGGATAGTTTCAATGTGACGTTCGTTCACTTGAAATTTAAATGGGAAAACGGTCCTTGACCCAATCAAAAACTTATTTAGTAGTGACAATATATTAATAGGGCTGAACGAGACACATTTGTCTCATTCTTACGTAGTATTTGGTTGGTGTCTTTACCGACAAAAATAGAGGACAAGGATATAATAATCATGTCCATAGGTGTGTTTGCTTGTTGTCTTTATCCATTTTCGTTCCGTCCCCGAAGGACAAAGACAGAAATTTTTTGTTTCTTTCAAGATTGTGGTACAAGATTTCTTGTACTAGGAACAAAAACAAAACATATAAGGAAATATCAGAAATACCCCTCCCCCTACATAAGCAATTTGTTATTTTTAATTATATTATTAAACTCATCATCATCATCATCATCATCATCAAATTTGAACTTATTATTATTATTATTATTAGAAATTAATTATCTTATTATTATTATTATTATCATCATCATCATCATCATCATCATCATCATACAAAATTAAATTTCTCATTATTATTTTTATTATCATTATTATTCATAATTAATTTTCTTATTATTATTGTGATTATTAAATTTCATATTATTATTAATTTTCTTCTTCTTCCTCTTCCTCTTCCTCTTCCTCTTCTATCATCATCATCATCATCATCATCATCATCATCATCATCATCATCATCATCATCATCATCATCATCATCATCATCATTATTATTATACGAAATTAATTTCTTATTGTTATTGTTATTATTATTACTTGTTAACTTTTTTACTAATACAAATCATTGGTTTTTAAATAATTAATGAATTACATATTTTCAATCATATTATACTGCAGGGGTAATTTAGTTATTGACACTGTTTTTATATTCTGTCAACTACGACCAAACACATTTATGTCCTTGAGACGGAGACAATTTTATCTGTTTTGTCCATCACAACCAAACACCTCACTATCTTCAATTTTTGTTTTATTCTGTCTCTAAATTTTTGTCTCGTTCCGTCTCTGCATACTGAAGATAGTAACCAAACGCAGCGTTAACGTATCTACCCTCTTCTTTCCATGAATATAGACCCTTCGTATGTTATAATGTGAGTTATAAGGTGATTTTAAAGATTTTGACTAATAGACTAAAAAAAGTGATGCCGAGGAACATTAGTTCATTCAAGGTCCATACATTTAAGGGAGATAGATTAGAGACAATATTATAATTATACAAGAGCTTTTAAAGAGTTATCATACTGATAAACACAATCAATAGATGTTCACTTAAGATAGATTTAACAAGAACATTTGATTTGTTGAAATGGAATTTTTTTATCAGCTCCATACACACTATTGGCTTTCCTCTTGAGCTCATTGACTAGATTATCAGCTGTATTTCTGTTGGGTCCCGATTTTTCTTAGGATTTATTTTATTAAATTATCAAGCATAAAAATAAGTTAGAATTCATGAATTAGAAAATTTTTGGAATTTAATATGGTATATTATGAATTTTATATGATGTCATGAATTAAAAATTAAGTAGAGGAGTTAGTAGGAATTTGCTTTAATAAGGAAGGGTAAAATTGGAAAATAAAATTTTTTGTCTTAAGTTAATAAGACAAAGAGAAGAAAGAGTCGTGAGAGTTAAGGGAAACAAAAGAAACAGAGAGTGTCGTGGAAGAGACTAGAAGGAGAGAAGGAGAAAGAAAGGGAAGAAGAAGGAAAGAAAGAAAAAGGAAATAGAAGAAGAAGGAAAAGTTTAGGTGAGTTTTTAGGTATTCTTTATCTATTCTTTTTGTTTTGATAGATGAAGGAAGTAAAGAAAGTAGATTTTATGTGATGAAAATGAAGAGAGAGAGAAAGAAGAAGAGCAAGAGCTTTATGTTCTTGGATTTGTATAACTTTAGTTAGATCTTAGTTCTTTGAGTTAGATAAATCAAGAATAGACTAAGCTTAAGCTTATTCATAGCTAGGTAGGTTTAAGGAAAACTTATTCGTGTATATTGATTAAATAAATATATATGTGTGTTTGAAGGGAATCAAGCTAGTCGAAATCAAGAGCAAGGAGAAGAGCAAGCTTGATTTTGGAAATACCAAGCAAAATAGGTGGGTAATATGTCTATAGTTTTGGTGATGATGAGCAAAAATATTTGTGTGCATGAATGCTATAAATGTTTTTCTTGATTCATTGTGAATATGGGAAAGATATTCCCTAAATTTATATTACGTTGTTTGTTTATTGTGTTATTTTATACTAAGGAAAAACAGAAAAGTTAGAAGCATGAAAATATGATTTTGATAAGTATGCATCTGAAATTTGCTTATATGGGTAAGAGAGATACCATTTCGTTCATCACATGCAAGTCAACATAAAGCCTTCTCCCAGCTGCCCGCTTGTGGCATATGAGCTTCAAAAAATGGACTCATTTAGTTCATGGTGTAACTTTCGGTTTTGCCATTTCATTCTGTGGGATTCTCTCAATCCATTTTGTTGTGCATTGCACATGAATTATTGGATATGGAAGATAATTGAATGATATTTTGTGATAATTTAATGAAAAATATGTACTGAATTATGTGTTGATGTGTTCAGATATATATATGAAAGTCCTAATTTTTGAAAGTGTCTTGTTAAGTTTAGTATGTGATTTATATATATACTTGAATATATGTGGTTCGTTATTGCTCGCTATAAATGTGTTAGCCACTAGGCTTCCTAGCTCACCCCACTATTTTCCAGTCCTCAGGTGAAGAAAAAACATATCAGCAATTATCTTTACAAAAATTCGGCAGACTCCAAAGATTTTTATCATTTGTAACTTAACTAGGTAGTTCAGAAATTTTTGGCACTTAGAATCATTTCAAGCATGAGTATCCATGAATATGTTTTACAATTTGCTACTGATGTGGTTTCTAGGATTTGTAATATGGAGTTGTGTAAAAACTCTGTTATTGAAAGTTGGTAGAAAAATGTTGCAGAGATTTTCGTATGTATGTGTAGAATGCTATGTTCTGTCAAACAAAATTTTGGTTGTGTGATGGTTTTTGGGATGGATTTGTTTTAAATAAAATTGTTTATATTGGAAGTAATATGCATGAAATTGAATGTTGGATTCGAGTCTTGTGGTTGTAGTTACCGGTTTTACATATTTATAAATGTTGATAACAGATGAAAGAAAATAGAGAATAAGGGTTAAAAAATACAGTCTAAAACTTTGAGGACTAAACTGCACTGATCTAGGCAAAATTTGACAAAAGTGTCTGCATAAAAGTTGTAGATCTTTTTCTTAACTTTGCAACGACATAAAGTTTCAGAATTTTGGATTTTTTGCTTCAAAGTTATGCTAGTTTGAAGTGATAGTGCGTGACTGTGGAGTTGCAGGAAAGTCGCGATCGTGACAATCAGTGTAAAGTCGCAACCGTGACTCGTTACGATCGCGACAAGCTTGATTCTCACGAGCGTGAGAAATTTTTCTCACGCTCGTGCATTTCTTGTTGAAGTCTCATGGGTGTGAGATTTAAAACTCACACTCGTGACTTTGTGTAGTAGTCTCACGGGTGTGAGACTTAAAACTCACACTCATGACTTTTCTTTTTTTAAAATTTTTCTTGTAAATTATTTATTAAAATTTTATGTCTGAATTGAGACAGGATTCTACATCTTTGGTATCAGAGCCCACAGTTTCTAAGAATTCCTAGGCTTAGAATATGTTATGTTATGAATTACTATTGTATATGATTAATTGTTATTGTGTAAATTTGATTGATTGCATTAAGTGACGTGCATATCATGCATACATGTAGGACATAACATTTAAAATAAAAATAAGCTAAATGTTAGTATTTTATTGAAGGAGTAAAATGTCACCTCGTCGAAGAACACTTCGAGGGATTTTGCAAGGATCTGTTGCACCTAATTCTCTACCGAGAGAGGAGGGTATTGACGAATCCGTAGCCCCAGTGATTGCTGAGGCAACTGTAGGGCAGGATAGCGAGCCTTTTCAACCTCAGATGCCTGAACCACCTCTCCCTCAAACACAAGTACCTAATCTGTTTGATCCCATAATGTTTTAAGCCTTTGCTCAGGCTTTTGTGCAATGGGTCAGATGCCATCCATGTCTACTCCAGCTCCATCCAACAAAGGAAGACAATTTGATAAGTTGAGAAAGTATGACGACGTGAATTTTTATGGAATAACTGACCCTGAAGAAGCTGAGACTTGGTTAAGGAAGATGGAAAGAATATTGGAGCTGATGGATTATGAAGATGAAGAAAAGATGGTGTATGCTGGGAGCCTACTACAGGGACCCAAACAGACGAGGACTATTTCTCTTTAAGCCTCAACTACAGGAGGAGGCAGAAGAGGAGAGGGGAACAAGCCATCCTTTTCAAAATGTGATCATTGCAGCAAATTCCATAAAAGGGAGTGCTATCAACTGACAAGAGCTTGCTTTAATTGTGGAGAGAGAGGGCACATGGCCAGAGAGTGTCCACAGTATGCTAAACAAGCGGGAACTTAGAGACAAGATTCAAAGAGGGATAAGACCATGGAAGTTAAGTCTGCAACTGAAGTGGTCAGTTCTAGTATAGTCAAGAAGGTAAATCCTCCAGGAAGACCGAAGGGGCAAGCACTAGCTAGAGTATTTAGAATGACAAGGGAGGAAGTAGAAGAAGCTCTAAAAGTTTTGACTGGTACGGTTAAATTATTTCATGATGATGTTATTGTTTTAATCGATCCGCAGTCTACACATTCATTTATTTCATCAAGTATGATTTTGCATGATAGAAACTTGAGTCTCCTTGATAGTCCTTTGATAGTTAGTACCCCGATTGGTCATCGTGTCATTATTAGTCATGTTTATCGAGGGTGTGAAATCCTTGTTGGTGAGGTAACATTAGTGATGGATTTAATGCCATTGGAAATGAAAGGGTTGGATGTAATTTTGGGCATGGATACCTTAGAAAAATATAGTGCCAACTTGAATTATAAACAGAAGACAGTACAGTTTATGCTGGAAAAAGGCGAAAAGGCAATATTTGTAGGAGAAAAGAGAGCAAGCCCATTTAAATTTATTTCAGCTCTAACAGTAGAGAAAATCATAAAGAAGGGGAATGAAGCATACTTGGCATCTATGGTAGACATAAAAGCAAATGAAGAAAAGATAGAAAATATTCCAGTAGTCAAGAATTTTTAGATATCTTTCCAGAGGAATTACTAGGACTACCACCGCACAGAGAGATCGAGTTCACCATAGAGCTTCTTCTTCCAGGCACAGCACCAATCTCTATTCCACCTTATAGAATGGCTCCGGCAGAATTGAAGGAACTTAAGGAGCAGTTAGAAGAATTATTGGAGAAAGGTTTTGTTAGGCCTAGCTCTTCGCCTTGAGGAGCTCCGGTTCTTTTTGTCAAAAAGAAAGATGAATCCTTGAGGATGTGTGTGGATTATAGGAAACTCAATCATGTCACTATTAAGAATAGATATCCCCTCCCACACATAGATGATTTATTTCAACAACAAGGAGCAAAAGTCTTCTCCAAGATAGACTTAAGAACGAGTTATCATCAATTGCGAATAAAGGACTCTGATGTGTTAAAATCTGCTTTCAAAACACGATATGGGCATTTTGAGTTCTTAGTTATGCCCTTTGGATTAACTAATGCTCCTGCGACTTTCATAGATTTAATAAATAGGGTCTTCAAGCCTTTCCTAGACCAATTTATCATGTCTTTATTGATGATATCTTGGTTTATTCTTAAGGCGACAAAGAACATGAAGAACATTTAAGGATTGCCTTGGAGACACTGAGAAAGAAATAGTTGTATGCCAAATTTGATAAATGTGAATTTTGGCTAAGAGAAGTGGCGCTTCTTAGACATATTATTTCATAAAAAGGAGTACATGTGGACCTATGAAAAATAGAAGTTGTAAATAGGAAGCACCTAAGAATGTAGCAGAAGTAAGGAGTTTCTTGGGATTAGCTGGCTACTACAGAAGATTTGTAGAACGCTTTTCTATTATAGCAGCTCCACTTACAAAATTGACAAGGAAGGATCAGAAGTTTGTATAAATAGAAGAATGATAGAAGAGTTTTGAGGAACTGAAGAAGAAACTCACAACTGCACCAATTCTGACTTTGCCTTCTATTAGTGATGGATATACAGTATATAGTGATGCCTCGAGGAAAGGATTAGGATGCATGTTGATGTAAGGAGATAAAGTGATTGCGTATGCTTCCAGACAACTAAAACCCTATGAGATGAATTATCCCACACATGACTTGGAATTGGTTGCTATAGTCTTTGCATTGAAAATATAGACATTACCTATATGAAGTCACCACCAGGATATTTACAGACCACAAGAGTCTTAAATATTTGATAAGCCAAAAAGAGTTAAATTTGAGGCAAAGAAGGTGGTTAGAACTATTGAAAGACTATAACTTGATGATAGACTACCATTCCGGGAAAGCAAATGTAGTAGCGGATGTATTGAGTAGGAAATATACTATAACACATGTGAAGACGATATATCTACCTTTTTTGAAGGAATTAGCTAAGCTTAAGGTGAAATTGAGACAAGTTGAATCCGGTGGTATATTGGCTAATTTTATAGTAAGACTAGCATTGAAGGAAAAGATAAAAGAATTGCAAGAACGAGATGAAAACTTGAGCAGGTTCAGAGAAGAAATTAAAAATGGTAAGCCTTTGAAAGTAAAAGTGAGAGAAGACGGATTGATGGTGGTAGGCAATAGATTATGTATTCTAAATATGCAATTGATGAAGGATGAAATTCTTGATAAGACGCATAATGCTCCATAGGCAATGCATCCGAAAAATACAAAAATATACAGAGATTTAAAAGAACATTTTTGGTGGCAAGGAATAAAGAAAGATGTCATTGAGTATGCTGGGAAATGCTTGGTCTGTCAACAGGTCAAAGAGAAACATCAAGCACCCGCTGGTAAGCTTAAGTCCTTACTTATTCTTGAATGAAAATGGGAAAAGATTACTATAGATTTCTTAATGGGATTACCGAGGACCAATAGGAAACATAATACAATATGGGTTATTGTTGATAGGCTAACCAAGTCTGCACATTTCTTGCCAATTAGACAGACGGATTCCTTGAATGCTTTGGCTAAGAAATATGTAGATGAGATAATCAGGCTTCATAGGATTCCCAGTTCCATAGTCTCAGATAGAGATTCTAGATTCACTTCCAAATTTTGGGAAAGTTTACAAGAGGCTTTGAGAACCAAGTTACATTTTAACATAACTTTCCATCCGCATACCGATGGTCAATCAGAAAGGACAATAAGGACATTAGAGGCAATGTTAAAAGCTTGTGTAATGGACTTTAAAGGTTCATAGGATGAACACCTACCTTTGATTGAGTTTGCTTATAATAATTTTTATCACTCCAGAATTCAAATGACACCTTATGAAGCTTTGTATGGTAGGAGTTGTAGAACCCCTATTTATTAGGATGAGGAAGGTGAAAGAAAACTTTTAGGGCCTGAGCTGGTACAAGTTATAGTTGACAAAATTAAATTGGTGAAGCAAAGGATCAAAGCGGCTCAAGATAGAACGAAGAGTTATACAGACACACACAGGAAAGAGATGGCATATGAAATTAGGGACAAAGTATTTATTTCTTAGGGCCTGACCGTGGAAAGGAGTATTAAGGATTGGTAAAAAGGGTAAACTCAGTCTAAGATATATAGGCCCTTATGAGATTATTGAGAAGATTGGGCCTCTTGCCTATAAGTTAGCCTTGTCGCTATAATTATCTAAGATTCATAATGTCTTCCATGTATCAATGCTAAAGAGATATAGATCGGATCCCTCACACATAATCCAACCTTCAGAAGTTCAATTAAGGGAGGATTTAACTTATGAAGAACAACCAGTGGTGATCATAGATTAAAAGGAAAAAGTCTTGTGAAATAAGACTGTGAAGCTGGTAAAAGTGTTGTGGAAGAACCATGCAAGAGAGGAAGCAACATGGGAATCTTTGGAAGCTATGAAGGAGAAGTATCCACACCTATTCGTGGACTCAGGTAAGAATTTCGAGGACAAAGTTCTTTAAGGAGGGGAGAAAATGTTGGGCCCTAACTTTTCTTAAGATTTATTTTATTAAATTATTAAGCATGAAAATAAGTTAGAATTCATGAATTAGAAAAATTTTGGAGTTTAATATGGTATATTATGAATTTTATATGGTGGCATGAATTAAAAAGAAAGAATTAAAAATT